>CM060385.1:19214940-19814940 GCA_030545235.1 Helianthus tuberosus | reverse complement strand
TTTTGTTAATGATAACGTAATTTTTGTGTCCATGTCGAAAGATCGTCTAGATGTCGTATTAAGTCCTCGGATTGGTAATATGTCCATAAGTTCGTCTGTCGTCCGTTTTGACCATAATTTATGTCCGATTGTTCGTATTGTTCGTAACATGTCTTTAAGGCGTATTTATATGAAATTTTGTAAGACTTTAATTCTACAGTCTCTTGAGTTTATTATCACCATTTTAATCAAGTTCCTATATTTGATATATATAACTAATACACCAATTATTACATATCACATAACTTGTTAAAATGAACAAATATATATTTTCTCAAAAATATATATTTATCTAATCTTTTCTTTTTATAAGAACATTTCTTTAAATCTTTGTAAATCTTGTAAAGATTTAACCAAAATGATAGTTTTTATAACATAAAGTTTTTAAGAAAATTTTGCCATATAACCTTTGTTTTAATCACTTTGCCATGTTTAATAAACATAAGATTTATAATAAGATTTATAACATAATCTTATCAAGATGATCTCAAAATCATGTAGGGTTTTGAACTTGCTCACAACATATGTTAACTAGTTCAAAAACCAAGTTAACTTCTAGTTTTAACAACTTTTATAAAAATCTCATGTTGTATGTTACTTTTTATTATCTTGTAAAAAGTCTTGTGTTTATTTAAAAACCTTAGATACTTTATTCACACCATAAATTTTGATCATCCCTTATTAAAAAAAAACTTTAACATATTCATGTATACTTGTTAGATCATATTTTTAGAACATCATCTAACAAGTTATACATGTCTTAATCATCTCAACAAGATCAAATATGCAAATAACAATCTTAATCACAACATAAACAAACATTTACATATCATGATTTGTATTTTTGTTTCTTTGTATCTTCATATTATTATGTATGATTATTTTGTTATTTTTCTAGTTATAATCATAACATGAATAAGTAAAAAAAAATAAAAATTTAGAAGCTTAATTCTAGCTCTAGGCTAGGGATGATCTAGATGATGTTAAGAAACAAAGTAGATGAAGATCTTGTTGTTAGAAGACTCTTGGATGGATGAAAATGGTTGCTTTAGCTTCTAGGTGCTTTAGATCTTCTTAAGTTCCATGAAACTCCATGTTGTTCATAAGAAAAATGAAGATGATAAAGTGGGTTTCTATGGTGTTCTTGGTGGGTTGATGAAGATGAAGAGAGAGTTTTGTTAAGTGTGTGAAGATAAAGATGAAAGTAATAAGAAATTGTGTTTGTGATTTATGAAATGTGTTATAAGTCTTACACCTCATTCTAATTCTTCCAACAATGTTATAACTATGACAACACATCTTCCACTTAACCATTTAGATAAGTATTCAAGAGGTAAAATAATAAAAAAAAAACAATGGGTGGGATGCCCACTTGTGGTTGACGGTTCCATATAGGGGGGGGGGGGGGGGTCATTTTTGTGGTAAAAATGTGATGGTAAAATAATATGGTAAAAACAAGTTAACATGTTTAGATGTTTAGGTTTATATGTATTACCAAATTTCAAGGTGTTTCAAGACTTAGAATGATCAAGAATAGGATGAAAATGACCAAAAATAATGTTCACTAGTTCACTACATATGTCAAATTGTAGTTCGGATAGTCTTTTGTCGCTCGTTCCGCAAGAAGATAGTCGAAAGGTTCGCTTATGAAAGTTGTAGGGAAACATTCGGTTATATATTTATATGATGTTCCCTATGTATTTTCATATGGAAATTGAGTTTAAACAACCCATTTTTCACTTTGTAGTAAAAACACTAATGCTGAATTTTTGCGGAAAAACATTGAAATGGTCATTTTTGGTGCTTTTTGGCAGTTTTCGGACAGTTTTTGTGCTATCGGACATTAGACCAAACCCTTGCATTTCCAAGTAGGGTTTGTTGTATAATTGATGTTGGACTTTCGTATGAGTCCTAAAAATATCGTTACACTAGTTTCTGCGGATCCTGAGTTTTTGTTAGCACGCTAGTTTACTAGGCACTACTCTAGTTGTTTCGATGCACTGTTTACACTGTTTCAAATGTAACCACTAAAAATGAATCATGTGCATCATAAATGAATATTCCATAAGTATTCTAAGATGTATATCATGAAATCATGCATTTGTATAATGTAATTCATTGCTTTAAATGTAAGTAATTTACCAGAAAGTGGCAGTTGTCACATTCTCCCCCTGTTATTTAGAATTTCGTCCCGAAATTCGAGATTTGTTATTCTTTGTAGGAGTCTTTGGAAACAGGTGAGGATATTTTGCTTTCATTTGATCTTCACGTTCCCAAGTATACTCAGGTCCGTGACGAGAGTTCCAACGAACTTTTACTAATTTGATACGACTTCTCCGTGTTTTCTGAACCTTCCAGTCTGTGACCTCAACAGGTTCTTCGGTGAATTGGAGTTTGTCGTCAAGGTGAATTTCATCCTCAGGGATGATAACGGTATCTTGTGTTGGACTCTTTCTAAGATTCGACACATGAAACGTGTGGTGCACACTGCTAAGTTCTTCTGGCAACTGCAACTTGTAGGCAACAGTGCCAATCTTTTCTAAGATTTCAAATGGTCCAATGTAACGTGGGTTTAGCTTTCCACGCCTACCGAACCTCGCTACGCCTTTCCAGGGCGAGACTTTCAACAAGACTTTGTCTCCGACCTCGAAAGATAATTGTTTTCGCTTTTTGTTTGCGTAGCTCTTTTGTCGATCGCGAGCCGCCTTGATACGGTCTCGGATCTGAAAAATTTTATCCGTAGTCTCTTGGACTAGCTCCGGACCAATTAACTGACTATCGCCTGTTTCCGCCCAACATAGCGGAGAGCGACACTTTCGACCATAAAGAGCTTCAAACGGTGCGGCTTGTATACTAGTATGGTAGCTGTTATTGTAGGAAAACTCAACTAAAGGTAGATGAGTATCCCAATTGCCGCCTAAATCCATAACACACGCACGAAGCATATCTTCGAGTGTTTGGATTGTCCGTTCGCTTTGGCCGTCAGTTTGAGGATGAAAGGCCGTACTCAGATTTAATTGCGATCCAAATGCCTGTTGAAATGAATTCCAAATTCTAGAAACAAAACGACCATCTCGGTCTGAAATGATTGAAATAGGTACCCCATGACGAGCCACTATTTCTCTGACATAGAGTTCCGCTAGTTTCTCAGTACTATCCTTCTCCCAAATTGGCAAGAAGTGTGCGGACTTTGTCAATCTATCGACGATTACCCATATCATGTCATGGCCTTTTGAGGTCCTGGGTAACTTCGTAATGAAGTCCATCGATATTTGTTCCCATTTCTAAACGGGAATCTCAGGTTGTTGTAACAAGCCCGAGGGTTTCTGATATTCAGCCTAAGCACTTTTCGACATAAGTCGCGATATCACCTTTGAGTTTAGGCCACCAATAGTACTCTTTCAAATCCTGGTACATTTTATCCGATCCAGGATGAATCGAGTATTTAGACCTATGTGCTTCCTCAAAAATAACATCTCGAAGGCCTCCAAAGAGTGGAACCCAAATTCGACCCATAAGGTATAAAGTTCCATCTTCTTTTGGCACTAATTGTTTTTCCATGCCTCGAAGTGTTTCAGCTTGAATATGCTCTTCCTTGAGTGCTTCTTGTTGTGCATTATGAATCCGAGTGATAAGATCTGTGTGAATTGTCATTTCTAATGCTCGGACTCTTAGTGTTTTAACTCGCTCCTTGCGGCTCAAGGCGTCAGCTACAGCATTCGCCTTGCCCGGATGATACTTGATTTCACAATCATAATCGTTTAACAATTCAACCCAACGTCGTTGACGCATATTTAATTCTTTTTGGTTGAATATGTGTTGTAGACTTTTATGATCCGTGAAAATAGTACATTGAGTACCATATAGATAATGTCGCCATATTTTCAAAGCAAATACCACTGCGCCTAATTCAAGGTCGTGAGTGGTATAGTTCTTTTCGTGAACTTTTAGTTGGCGAGACGCGTACGCGATAACCTTTTCACGTTGCATGAGTACGCAACCCAAACCTTGATGCGAAGCATCACAGTATACAACAAAATCATCGGTACCATCGGGTAATGATAATATTGGTGCAATGCACAACTTGTCTTTAAGAAGTTGAAATGCTACTTCTTGTTTCTCTCCCCAATCGAATTTCTTGTCTTTCTGTGTAAGAGAAGTTAGCGGTTGAGCAATCTTTGAAAAATTCTCAATAAATCTCCGATAATATCCCGCTAAGCCCAAAAATTGTCGCACTTCAGTAGGAGTCTTGGGCGCTTCCCAATTCTTAATCACTTCTATCTTCGACGGGTCTACTTGAATGCCCTTCTCGTTCACTGCATGCCCGAGAAATTGTACTTTGCGAATCCAAAATTCGCATTTGGAAAATTTCGCGTATAGTTTCTCCGTCTTTAGCAATTCCAAAATTGTTCTCAAATGTTGTTCATGTTCATTAGTCGATCGAGAGTATATCAAAATATCGTCAATAAACACTATGACGAATTTGTCGAGATACGGCTTGCACACGCGATTCATTAGATCCATGAAGACCGCTGGTGCATTCGTTAAGCCAAATGGCATAACGAGAAACTCATAATGACCGTAACGAGTCCGAAAAGCCGTTTTCGGTATGCTTTCCTCTTGAACCCGTAATTGATGATACCCCGATCGTAAGTCTATCTTTGAGTATAAGCTCGACCCTTGTAGTTGATCGAATAGATCATCAATCCTCGGTAATGGATACCGATTCTTGATGGTAAGTTTATTCAACTCACGATAATCGATGCACATCCTGAAAGTTCCGTCCTTCTTCTTTACAAATAAGACTGCAGCTCCCCAAGGCGAGTAGCTCGGTCCAATGAATCCTTTATCCAACAACTCTTGAAGTTGTGTGGATAACTCTTGCATTTCAAAAGGTGCTAACCGATATGGAGATTTAGCTACGGGTCCGGCTCCTGGTACCAAATCGATGTGAAATTCGACTTGTCGATAAGGTGGTAGTCCTGGTAAGTCTTCAGGAAAGACTTCAGGAAATTCTTTTACTATTGGAATATCTGTCAACTTTGGCCCATCAGTCTTCTTGTCCACAACATGTGCTAGAAAAGCAATACACCCTTTCCGTAAGTACTTCTGGGCTTTCATGCTATTGATGATCCGTAATGGGGTGTCGCGCTTCTCTCCATGTATCACCAGCGTCTCTTCGTTCAGTAGTGGTATGCGAATGATCTTTTCGTGGCAAACGACTTCGGCTCGATTAATGGATAGCCAATCCATGCCAACCACTACATCGAAACTACCCAACTCAACAGGTAAGAGATCGATAGTGAATTTTTGTTCTCCAAGTTGTAAGGAACACTCCATAGCAACTTCCCCTGATTCTACTAGTTTACCATTAGCCAATTCTATAGAATATGGGACATCTAGTTTACTAGATTTTAGTCCCAGATTATTTTTAAATTCCACAGAGATAAAGCTAAAATCGGCACCAGTATCAAATAATATGGATGCAAAATGATTATTGAGGAGGAACGTACCAGTGACCACATTAGGGTCTTGGCGCGCATCCTTGGCTCCAATCACAAATGATCGACCACGAGCTTGGTTTTCTTTAGGGCAATCCCTTTTGAAGTGATCTTTGCTTCCGCATCCAAAACATCCTTGCTCACGCCCATTTCCATTCTTATTGTTGTTTCTATTCTCCGTTCCTGATCTATTTCCTGATCCCCAGCATGACTCGGTACGGTGGCCAAGCTTGCCACATTTGTCACATTTCCTACAATTACCCACGTGATGATACGCGCATCGCTTACACTTGGGCATAGTACCTGAGTACTTTTTCGGGCCAGTATCATTGGTGGCTACAAACGCCTTTGCATCCCTTGCCTGAGTATTCTCTTGTTTTATGTTATAATTGTTGGGGTTGTTGTGATTACGGTTGTTGTTATTGTTGTTGTGGTTATTGCGGTTGTAGTTGTTGTTGTTGGTATTGTTGTTGGGGTTGGTGTTATTGTTGTAGTTGTTGTTCCTACGAGTTCCCTTCTTGAAATTTGAGTACTTCCTTTTTCCATCATTGGAAGACTCAACATGTGATTCTTTCTTCTCATCTCCTTTCACATTATATTTCTTCATCCTGATCGCGTCTTCATTAAGGCTCACAGCTAAAGTTACTGCCTGCGTGATAGTTGTGGGTTCTGCTGCAGTAACATGACTTCGGATCTCGGGAGAAAGTCCCCAAATATAGCGTTCAATACGCTTGTATTCTGGTGTAACTAAATAAGGAATCACACGAGACAGGTTGTGAAACCTTTGGGTATACCCGGCAATATCATATCCGACCATAGTAAGGTTCCAAAATTCGTTCTCCAACTTCTGGAGTTCAGCACGGGAACAATATTTTTCTCTCATCCTTTCTTTCAACTCTTCCCATGTCAATCCGTATGCTACACTATCACCCAGAGTTTGCACTTGTAAATTCCACCATGTAAGGGCCTCATTGATGAACAAGCCAGTGACGTAGGTGACTTGCTGATCAATAGAGCATCTGCTCATTCTTATGGTGGAATCTGTTTCTCCATCCAACGCACATAAGCCACAGCACCACCTGTGCCATCATAATTGAGTGGCTTGCAGTCTAGAAACTGCTTGAATGTGCATCCGACAAATAAACGGATTAAGAATGAGCAAACAGTGAAACGCACGAATAGATTATAAAAGGAATTGGGTAAGTTGTGACAAAACAACTAAGTGTTATCATTGGTATTGGTTCCGCCAGAGGTACCGCCATGTCCTGGGCCTCCTGATCTGCCAGTGCCACCACTGTGTTCGGCACGTGAGGCCTCATAGAGGGCTATAGCTTGGGAAATCCTTTCTTCTATTAGTGCATTCAATTCCGCCTCATTTGTAGGCATTGGTGGAGGTGGGGGTGGATTAGATGTTCGTGTACGTGGAGGTTATCTTCTTGGCGCCATTATTCTTCCAAAAGAATATACGATTAAGTTTAGGCGTTGGTTTGTTAGTAAATATTTTTACTAAGTATATAAAACACATTTATAACATTAATAAAAATATAATCCAGCAATATATAATGCGAATAGACCAAACAATACAAGTAACAAAACATGTACCATAAAACATTTAGATGCACATAAAGGATAACACCAAGTTTTCTTATATATATAACTGACAACCGATTACATGATTGTTTTTGAAAAGGAATGAAAATAGACTCGGCTACATCCCCCGGTCTCACTAGACTAGTACATATACAAGGTGGCAAAACTTTTCCTTCATTCCATGCTGTCTTTAGCCTTTCAGTTGTCTTGAAACTTGGTGTGAGTCTATGTACACAAAACGCTGATATAGCTACCTGCAAACACAAAGTCTATGGTGAAGGAAAAACTGGTGGTGGAACCGGGAACAATGACCTGTAAACATGAGAAACCCTATCCTCCAAATCAAGAACCAAACGGTGAAGGAAAACACTCTGCTGCTCGAGTGTTAAAACACGAGCAGGTAAATCAACTGGTGGTATCTGAGGTGGTAGTGGGGGTAATGGTGGTAACTCTGGTGGTGGTGGTGGAGCATGGGATGGTGAATGAGCTGGTGGTGGTGGAGTCAAAAGTACCAAACTCTCAAGGTGAATAAGCTCCTCCTCGAGTTCATGAACTCGACGGATAATAAAGTCTATCTGTTGCTCGAGTGTCAGCACACGAGCACGTAGGTCGGTAGAAGCAGCTGAGAAATGCGATGGATGGTATGGATCCGATATGGGCATAACATGAGGGTATAGGTCTATATCACTGGGTGGTATATAGGCATGTCCAGAGGGTCCGGACTCATCAGTATGATCAGTGCGCATGAGGCGAATGTGCTCCGGAGATATGTCTGTAGCAGGGACCTAGACAGGAGCAGGGATGGCTGGCTCTACTGGCATAACATCATCCCCAAGGTCTGCGTTGCGTTGTAGGCCAAGAGCCTGCAGTGCAGATGAAGTAACGGATGCATAAGAGGAAGCATCTGAGTCTGTATCTGCATCCGAAGAAATATCGATCACCGAGACCACCGGTGATGCAATATCTAAGATAACCACATCATAAACATCCCCGTCTCCTAAGTCATCATCTATATGCTCTACGGGAATCACCGGGACAATGTCGTAATCATCCTCGTCGAGGTCGACGAAAGGCACCATAGCAAGAGGAAGTACATCCAAAGGTATAATCTCGACTACGTGTTCACCCTCCGGGTGACCTATGATAACTATGTCATTGAGTAGTGGAGGTACAGCTAATACGTCATCGTCAACAATATCCCCTAGAAATGCGAATGGCTGAAAATCATCCATATCGCTATCAGATCCCGTCTCACTATCCGATGTAATGACCTGAACCTCTGGTATGTAATCATCATCTGAAGAAGGTGTCATAGGATCCACATCATCATAAATGTTGCTTCCTTCGGATGAAGACATGATATCCTGTAACATGATTGGTTTGACGTATGTATTATTAAATTAATTTTTCAATTAATATATATATACACAAAATGTTGAAATCACATAAGTTCATTTTAAGTTATTCTATTTGTGTTATGCGGATTAACTTAATGTTTCATGTCTACCATTTAGAGACTAAGACACTTAATGTCCTTGCTTGATTTGTATGATATGAATTTTTTTTTTTTTTTTTGTGCTGGACCTTGAGAAAAAATTTTATGCAATGAAAACTCTTGTTTTTGTATAAATTGTTTTCGTGAGAGGTTCCCTAGTGATTGTAGACTAGACTCGAGAAAGAATCCTAGTTCACTACAATCGAAGCTCTGATACCAATCTGTCACACCCTGCTCGTAGCGGAAACGCGAGGTGTGATCTGTTGGTTCTCATTGCATAACGATATAAGTAAACATACTAAATGAATAAAACATACTCCATTGCCATTACCATTATTGTTCAAAAGATGCGCAACATACATTAAGTTTATAATTTACAAAACATTCAAAGAAAATAAGTTATTACTATTTCATACATTCAAAACGAAAGTTTTAAACATTAAGGCTTTGTCCACTATAACACCGCAAAATGGCACTATAATAGATAAACCCTTCAAAAGATGGCACGGAGTCTTGATACTTGTTTCCTGAATTAGAATCCCTGACAAGGTCCACTAATTCCCTGAAATACATGTTTAAGTAGAAAAATCAACAAAGGTTGAGCGAGTTCATGCAGTTTAGTTGTATATGATACATCCGAAAAATGTAGAATGTATTTGTATTTGAATCAAATATAGTATGAAAAGCGTCAATGAAATAGTGATCATTAATGTTTTGCAAGGACATTAATATGTGTGACGAAATAGGAAGCAATCCAACCCTAGACGATTTTAATTGTATCGACACCATGTCATAGGGCAACAAACGCACCCCTAGGCAATGAATGGCCATGAGTGGGGCTCGCCAAAACCCATTAGATCTAACCCTTTGTTCCTTGGTCCAAAATGGATTAATGGTGCTTTAGTTATGGCCCTAATTTCTCACATGATCTAAGGTGTTTCATTCCTTGACTTATCATACTTATTGTACATGTATTTTCCCCGATAGTTGTAAAGCTTGAAAAGTATTTAAGACGAAAAGGGGACATGAACTCACAGTATCGCGTCAGTGAGTAGAAGTAAATATGATATCACGTGCGGTAGTCCTGAACAGTGTTGCGACCTACAATCGTTGTTATATTTGTTAGACACTTCGGTCTTTGTAAACAACTTGAGTACAAGTCTTGTGTCTTAAATATGTTTAAGACTTGTATGTCTTTATTGTTCGTTGAACTTTGTATTTCTTTACAATTTATGTCATTGGACTTAGCCCAATAAATTATGATATTGAGCCCAAATAGTGTTGGGCTTAAATAGTGTTGGGCTTAAATAATGTTGGGCTTTTGGGCCCATAAGTTTGGTATTGGGCTTAGCCCATAAGTTATTGATATTGGGCTTAGCCCATGTATTTAGTTTAAGCCCATTATGAATATAAAATGTAAGCCCATTTATATAAAAATAGCCCATTAAAAGTATAAGTCTTTCATTATTATAAAAATATTTTTATAAAATTAACTAAGTATACTTTTTAGTAAATAAAAATATAATAGTTTTTATAAGTTTCAAAATGTCCGAATTTTGTTAATGATAACGTAATTTTTGTGTCCGTGTCGAAAGATCGTCTAGATGTCGTATTAAGTCCTCGGATTGGTAATATGTCCATAAGTTCGTCCGTCGTCCGTTTTGACCATAATTTATGTCCGATTGTTCGTATTGTTCGTAACATGTCTTTAAGGCGTATTTATATGAAATTTTGTAAGACTTTAATTCTACAGTCTCTTGAGTTTATTATCACCATTTTAATCAAGTTCCTATATTTGATATATATAACTAATACACCAATTATTACATATCACATAACTTGTTAAAATGAACAAATATATATTTTCTCAAAAATATATATTTATCTAATCTTTTCTTTTTATAAGAACATTTCTTTAAATCTTTGTAAATCTTGTAAAGATTTAACCAAAATGATAGTTTTTATAACATAAAGTTTTTAAGAAAATTTTGCCATATAACCTTTGTTTTAATCACTTTGCCATGTTTAATAAACATAAGATTTATAATAAGATTTATAACATAATCTTATCAAGATGATCTCAAAATCATGTAGGGTTTTGAACTTGCTCACAACATATGTTAACTAGTTCAAAAACCAAGTTAACTTCTAGTTTTAACAACTTTTATAAAAATCTCATGTTGTATGTTACTTTTTATTATCTTGTAAAAAGTCTTGTGTTTATTTAAAAACCTTAGATACTTTATTCACACCATAAATTTTGATCATCCCTTATTAAAAAAAAAACTTTAACATATTCATGTATACTTGTTAGATCATATTTTTAGAACATCATCTAACAAGTTATACATGTCTTAATCATCTCAACAAGATCAAATATGCAAATAACAATCTTAATCACAACATAAACAAACATTTACATATCATGATTTGTATTTTTGTTTCTTTGTATCTTCATATTATTATGTATGATTATTTTGTTATTTTTCTAGTTATAATCATAACATGAATAAGTAAAAAAAAATAAAAATTTAGAAGCTTAATTCTAGCTCTAGGCTAGGGATGATCTAGATGATGTTAAGAAACAAAGAAGATGAAGATATTGTTGTTAGAAGACTCTTGGATGGATGAAAATGGTTGCTTTAGCTTCTAGGTGCTTTAGATCTTCTTAAGTTCCATGAAACTCCATGTTGTTCATAAGAAAAATGAAGATGATAAAGTGGGTTTCTATGGTGTTCTTGGTGGGTTGATGAAGATGAAGAGAGAGTTTTGTTAAGTGTGTGAAGATAAAGATGAAAGTAATAAGAAATTGTGTTTGTGATTTATGAAATGTGTTATAAGTCTTACACCTCATTCTAATTCTTCCAACAATGTTATAACTATGACAACACATCTTCCACTTAACCATTTAGATAAGTATTCAAGGGATAAAATAACAAAAAAAAAAAACAATGGGTGGGATGCCCACTTGTGGTTGACGGTTCCATATGGGGGGGGGGGGGTTTCATTTTTGTGGTAAAAATGTGATGGTAAAATAATATGGTAAAAACAAGTTAACATGTTTAGATGTTTAGGTTTATATGTATTACCAAATTTCAAGGTGTTTCAAGACTTAGATTGATCAAGAATAGGATGAAAATGACCAAAAATAATGTTCACTAGTTCACTACATATGTCAAATTGTAGTTCGGATAGTCTTTTGTCGCTCGTTCCGCAAGAATATAGTCGAAAGGTTCGCTTATGAAAGTTGTAGGGAAACATTCGGTTATATATTTATATGATGTTCCCTATGTATTTTCATATGGAAATTGAGTTTAAACAACCCATTTTTCACTTTGTAGTGAAAACACTAATGCTGAATTTTTGCAGAAAAACATTGAAATGGTCATTTTTGGTGTTTTTGGCAGTTTTCGGACAGTTTTTGTGCTATCGGACATTGGTAATATATTAGACCAAACCCTTGCATTTCCAAGTAGGGTTTATTGTATAATTGATGTTGGACTTTCGTATGAGTCCTAAAAATATCGTTACACTAGTTTCTGCGGATCCTGAGTTTTTGTTAGCACGCTAGTTTACTAGGCACTACTCTAGTTGTTTCGATGCACTGTTTACACTGTTTCAAATGTAACCACTAAAAATGAATCATGTGCATCATAAATGAATATTCCATAAGTATTCTAAGATGTAAATCATGAAATCATGCATTTGTATATTGTAATTCATTGCTTTAAATGTAAGTAATTTACCAGAAAGTGGCAGTTGTCACAATTAGTATGAATTTTATTCGAATTTTATCGATCAGCTAAATAATTTCAAAAGATCTTCTTAATGGTTTACCCCTGCCAAGTGGCAAGTCCACATTAATTGGCCAAAACTTTCGGTAGTTAAGGATAATTATTCCTTCTACTATGATAGTTAAAGGAGTTACCCCTCCTATCCAAAGGTGGTGAACTATGTTCAAGCCTCCAAGCCTATATGATCAATGCGATCATGGTAATATTGTGTAACCGTTAAGGCAAATTAATTCTTGTTAACATCTAAGAACATGTTAACATTCCTGGCAGTGTGACTTGAGAAACCACACCTGCCGTCAAGGTATTTTGGACTATGTCCATGCCTTAAAGCCTATATGATCGAATTAGATCATGGCAAGTATCATCAATATGATGATCAAAATATAAACATCCATTTGTGATGAAGTGCCTGCGGGCTATAATATGTTGTCCATTAGTGACATTGACATTGTGATCCTTATGATCCCCTGTTCAAGGTAGTGAGCTATGCTCAAGCCTAATAGTCTATATGATCAATGAGATCATGACTAAAGATCATCAATATGATGATTAAATTTAACATCCTTAATGATGTTTTGCCTACGGGCTATATTATATTGTCCAAACGTGACAAGGCAATTGTAATCTTTTATAATTCTTTGCCCAAAGGGGGTGAGTTATGCTCAAATCCCATAGTCTATATGATCAATGTGATCCTGACTAGTATCATCAGTATGATGATCATAATATTAACATCCATAGTGATGAAATGCCTACGGGCTATACTTTATTCTATTGGCAATAAGACAAAGTTAGTGGTGGTCTTTATGATCCCCTGTTAAAATGGTGGGTTATACCCAACCCTAACAGTCTATATGATCAGTGCGATCATGACTAATATCGTCTAATACGATGATCATATTATTTTATAGGATATTTAAAGTACAGTCTTAGGTCTTCCTATCTTCATAGTGAGATTTCAAGAAGTACTTTCCGACTCGATGGTTATGATTTATGTCTATTTTGACGGTGATTTAGATAATGAAACTAGAGTAATACAATAAACACATGGTGGATACGCCACTGGTACTTCCTATATATAAGTGTGTTTATTGTATTGCCTTCGTGACGTTATCCCGAATCACCATTAGGATCTATATCGCCTACGGGCTATATACTATATTGTCCATTAGAGACATTGTCAAATATGACCATTATGGTACATCGTCGAAGGTGATGGGTGTCACACCCCGATTTTCCACGTGTCACCGGTGGGCCCGGTGGGGGAGTATCGTGACGTGGTTGGCAACATCATGGTCAAACAACACAATATAATAATGCACAGCGGAAGCAAAAGATAAATATATTACATTCCGAATATAAGTAATGTCAAAATATTACAACGGAAGGTAAAGGATCCACAGGCGGATCAATAAAAGAAAACTGTTCAACAGACTTTAGGCATCTAGAACTTGCAAGATTCCCTAGTGACGCCCTGAGCTCCCAACCAATTACGCATAGTACCTGTCACTTAACCTTTTGGAAAATACGTCAGTTTACACTGGTAAATACAATTAACTGACTCATTTTGGAAAAAGAGTTTGAAAAGTGATTCGAGTGCAAACGGCACAAAATATCTTGACACATTGATTAAAATGCACAGAGGCAAAATTAATCTTTTATACTTGGGACAATTTTATTAATAAAAATCTTGTATCCGATTTACATGGTTGTCCAACATTTAGGGCCGGTGATTATACAATACAAGCCGGACAAGATTAATCGACACACCACAAATATAATCTCACAAGAAGATACCCTTACGAGTGAGTATACGTTATACATATGCAACAGGAGGTGTTTTGCCCACACCTTGTGCTTACGTCGTGGCCATTCACTTTTTAAAATGAGCCAAGGATATCCAGGACACGGTCATTAACCCCCAATGTTATTTGTTATCAATCAATACAGATTAAAACGGGATTATGCAATTTAATCATATCCGATTAAAAGGTTTCTACACCCGACCAAGCGGTATTTTTATAATACCGTATCCCAAGCCCGTATAAGGGAAAATAAGTTAAAAGTATTTACCTGAGCTAGCAATGCAATTTACACTCAGCCGTATATCTTAATCAGCAAGCACAAGTACTTCTACTGGGGCTCTTAATCTGGAACGAAGGTTTTATTAATCTATTAAATTCCTAACGGGTCTTATTTAAGTCGTAACTTAGACCGGTTAGTTTTAAGGAAAGGTTTATGGTTCAAAACGCATGATTAAGCGAAGACCGGAATAGGATGTGATTTAGACCCGACAAGTCTGGAGACTTGTATAATATGGGTAAACTAAACACATTCTGGATTTTGAGATAAAACCGATAAGGTTTGACCCGTTTCGGCTAATTTATGTAAACTTGTTACATAAACCGAACCGAACGCGTAATAAGCATAACGGGCATCCGTAAGAGCCATATACAGGTTTCCTAAGTTAATATGCTTCAAATATGTTGGGACATCAGTAGGATGTCTTTCATTATGCCCCGAACTAATTTAAACACAAACTATGCCCCGTAGGGGTAGTTTGGTCATTTTAAAGTTTGTAAAAGCGTTTAGATGTTTAACTGAGTTACAGGTCTGATGTAAACAATAAACATACTCCATTTGATGAGTTATAACAGTAGGCTAAAGCATATATGTGAAATTTATCATTTTTAACCAAACTATGCCCCGTAGGGGTATTTTGGTAATTTCACATAAGCCGAAAAGCTCAAAAACGAAGTCTGAGTTAATCAACCTTTTCTTACTGTTAAAATATCCTAATTTGCCTTATATATCAGTAGGTATCAACCCGGGTATGTCCAATATGATTTTAAAACATACTATGCGTTAAAAACGCTAATTAAGGCGATTGAAGGCCATTTCCGGGTTCGATACTTAAATATGATATTTTTATATTTCCTGAAGGCTTAAAATAATTTATTTATCATGTGTGATCAGTAGCAAAAAGGTTTGGAGTCGTTTAGATAAGTAAAACCCATTTTATGGCCCGTGAGGGCAAAACCGACAATTACCGGATTAAGCTTACGACTACTAGTTATGCTCAGCCTAAAATTAATTAAAAATCTTTAAAAATCCCAAAATAATATATTATATTAGTGGGTATTAAGTTTGATACCAAAAAGTAGGCTTAACTAGGCTATACACCAATTACGCCGTTTTATTAACATAAAGCATTAAATTTGCGATATTGAGCATAACTCTTAATCTACAAGTCAAACTGATGTCAAACTTTGCATACAAGTTTATATATCAGTAACTAAGGTTTCTACACTTTTACATTTTCATAAATCATGTTTTAAGGTAATAAGGGCATAACGGTCAACATATGAGCAATTAACGGAAACATGCATATTAATTGGATAACTAATAAACCAAGGTGTGTAATCACAGAGGGTTGTTCTAACAAGTAACCTAATCCAATTTAAGCTCTGAGGCATTTCTAAAACATACCTAAACGGGTCAGAACTGAAAGTCAAAGTGAAAGTCAAACTATGTGACTTTCGGTTCCGAACCGGGTCTAAACAGGAAATAGTCGGGTTGAACATGCTCGGACATGTTCTTACACTTATTACTAAGTTATAACAATGATCAAACAGGTTATATATGTTCTAGATAGCTAATTATGCATAAATGACATTTTAAGCATCCTGTTGACTTTTTACTTAAAGGTTTGACCCGACTTTTGACCTGGTTAGAGTGGTGATCAGGGGAAACCCTTTTGAGGTTTTATTACCCACATAAATACCAATCTATAACTACTTTTAATTCGAGATATGACTGAGCCATTAATGACTAATCTCGAAGTCAAACCGTAATTACGACGGTTTGACTTTTAGCTAATTAAACAAGCTAAACTCAACTAAAGAAGGATTAGAACACTTACAAGAGTCCTATGCACGACTTATGATCAGTTGGACCTGCTTGGGAGCTCCAGAATTGATCAGTTATGCAAATGAAGGTGTGAGGAGTTGTGTTGCATAACATGCCTTTATATAGTGTATTACACACCACAATTGGGTGACACTTGGATCTACAACTGACCACAATCCTTCAACACATGTCCCTAAGTGTTTAGGGGGTGCCTAGGGGCCAAGAAGAATGAGGAAAATCGGATAAAATCGCGTATTACAGCCCCTTGCAGACAACAGCTGCTTTTCAGGAACTAGGCATCCCTCGCGTGGCGCGAGGGACCCCTCGCGTGGCGCGAGGACCTGCAGGGTCAGCTTTTGATTTGTTTTGCGATTTAGTCCTTGTCTCTTCAAAACTCGAATAGGCACTTGATTCTTGCATGGTAAACCCTTATAATTGATCTAGTAAGGCTTTAAAACATATGCCCACTTTGCCAAGTCCCCGGGTAACTTTATTATCACCCGAAAAGTCCTAACTTCCAACGTTTACGCTTTAACACTTCGCACACGAATTTGATCATAACTTTCTCATACGTTAACGAAACTTTATGAAATTTTTATGGTGCATTCTCATGAGCATAATTAATATTTACAAAGCTTCGGGTTTGTCAAAAGGTCACTCAGAGGTATAAATTAAACATGTTGACACATTTGGTCCCTGTAGTTTGAAATCTCCCATTTTTAGCTTCGTATGATCCATGATTTATTCGTTTGATGTTATAAACATCATGTAGGGTTATTATGAAGTATGTTTATCCATTGTTGACATTTTGAACCCTTATTTTCTTATACTTTCTATGTTTGTCAACTTCAGTCCTTTTATAACATTCTCTCACACGTTCAAACTTTATGACACGTGTCAACACATTATAGGACGTGAATTTTCGAGGTGTTACATCCTCACCCCCTTAAAATAAATCTCGACCCGAGATTTACTGAAATAAGTAAGGGTACTTTTCTTTCATCGTGGATTCACCCTCTCACGTGAATTCGGGGCCTCTACGGGCATCCCATTTGACCTTTACAATAGGTACGTGCTTCCTTCGAAGCTTCTTCACCTGTCGATCTTCAATCGACAAAGGTTTTTCAACTAATTTTAAGCTCTCATCTTTATGCACATCCGTATGTGGTATAACCAGTGATTCATCAGCGAAACACTTCTTCAGATTGCAGATGTGGAACACATTGTGAATTCCACTGAGCTCTTCAGGTAAGTTTAGTTTATAGGCAACTGAACCGATACGTTTGATAACCTCGAAAGGTCCTATATATCTCGGGCTTAGCTTGCCTTTCTTACCAATTCGCATCACTCCTTTCCAGGGTGATACCTATTGTTGAACCTTATTTCTTAACAAGAATTTAGGAGGTTTGCTATTTCATAATCCTTAATTTTTCTGCCGAATACTGGCATCTTACTGATGATTATGAATTTGCGTGATCTTATTGATTGTCTATAATGCAACTTTCAGACCTTAATGTTTGGACTTACCAAACTATTGTCCTATCAATGGACGTTTATCATTCTATCTATACAAGGTCTTCAAGGGAGTAGCCTTGATACTTATATATCAAATATTATAGAGAAGCTTATCTTAAGGTGAGATGGTTATTCCAACCATTACTTAACTAATATTAAGGAATAGCTAATCCTTGTCGTTAGTCGAACAATTTGACGATCTTGGTTAGCTGATGGCAATTTCTTAATCGTTGCCTAATTAGGATTGCGGTAATGTATGCATAAGCAAAATGAACCGTCTTTCTTATCTAACAATATCAAACTCTCGGAATATTGAGTCTGGCGATATTAGCCTATGTCTTAAAACCTACTTAATCAAGGTTTCGTTTATTCCATAATCAATATGGGGTTTTCACAATACTCCAGCCCACGGCGGGCTTCAAATCTTAATTCTACCTGCCTTCCAGGAGGTAAGCAGGGACAACCTTTGAGAAGATAATTAAGATACAAGGAGGCTACAGAGATTTTCCATATCTCAGGCTCCAGTTCATCCATCATTGTCCGTGCCAAATGAGTGACACCTTTATGTTATAAGTCCTCGAATTCCTTAATCGGGAACATTTACTTGAAAGAGAAAAAAAAATTCCATTTTTGGATATCTTCTTTGAATACTACTAGTCGACTTTAGTACAATATGATCATTGGGATATCTTAGGGTTCCATGTATTAAACCTCCATGCTGATCAGACATGGAAATAATCTATGGGACACACTAGGATACGCCAATCCTCATATGACACTTTCATCAAACATAGTTTGGCATTCGCAGGCGATAGAAAACAATGAGAAAAGAAAATTAATTAAAATAACATATGTTGTCGTACTCTATGCAAAGAAAGAGTGCTCTTAGATTTTCGGAAGGATTCCTTGCCGATACGAAAAGGATCGGTTACTAAGGTTTCCTTGGTAATTTATACCTTGTGGATAAAAAAAATTTGCTAAGTTTATGGCTCATGAAGATTTATTATTGCCTGTTTTAAAAACAGGGCACTTAGCAGGAATTATCATTGATACATGATAAGGAAGTTTATTGTACAAGTGCTTATATTAAATCAATAATGGAAGTTTCACAAACTAGGCACCTAGCTCAGTTGGCTAGGCGCGCGAAAGGGTGCGGCCTAGACCCGGGTTCGATTCCGGGGACGGCCATTTCCACCATTTTTTGTTTAATATTTATTAATCGCACGGACATATGTAATTATGAGGGTTGTCTCATAAGGAGTCTTGATAATTAATTGCTTCTTATCACCCACAATATGGGCTTGATTTTTAAGGCAACCAATCGCTTTTTATCACTATATTGAGTCCTTATGTATGCAACCAAAAGTTTGCTATAAGGTATTAGAAAAGAGTGATTTCTAATAGATATTAAATATCAATATAGGATTTGTTGGAGCATTTTCTAACGTAACATCGGTCACTTCCTACCGTGCATTAAATGACCGGAGTCTTAATCAGGTGGAGACAACAGTTCTCAACCTTTATCATTCATTATATATTCATATGTGCCAGTATCAAATAAGTTTCTACATAAACTGCTTGATAATGAAAGGTACATATTATATTATTATTATTCTGCCCCATCTCTTGGGCGTTCATCCTGACAACTCGTGCGTTTGTTCCCTTGGCCTACTCGGGCTTCTTCTTGTTCCTAGGGCAGTTGGTCTTGATATGCCCCTTCTCGTTGCAACCATAACAGGTTGCATCTTTCAACTTCTTGCAATCCAGGGTTTTATGTTTCCCAGATTTGCAAATTCCACATGGTAGAGGCTGAGTCTCAAATCTGCATTTCCCGTAGTGGCGCTTTTTGCAAATCTTGCATACAGGTTTCTGATTGGACTTTTGTTTATTCTTTTTCTTAGAATTTTGGGAGTTATCTACCTCTCTTTTCCTTTTTAGTTCATCCTTTGCATCAGAGGCATGAACGGGATCCTTCTTAAGAGTAAGGAAGTGTGGTCCTAGATAAAATTTGGACCGAGCAGCATGGGGCTCCTTGAACCTTTTCATAGCCTTCTTCACAGCTTTTCCAACAGCTGCGTCTATCATAGTTTGAAGAATATCTTTGGAAATTCTAAGGTTCACAATTTCAGCATCATTAGCATGCGTCGTGCCATCAATGGCGCGATCGACTGTTGTCTTATCCGAGTTTGCCATTTCTTTCTATTGGTTCCTAACACCAATAAAACAATTTCTTAGTTGAAATCCAACAACTGCTATTTTTTCATTCTGATGGCCTTAATATATACTAGCCATGGTGTCAATAACCTATACAGGCTATTAAAGCACCAACATTCTTAATGAACATTATTTAAAAATATTTTTAATATTACTTAGCCTAGGTCGCAAAAGACCATCAATGGCATTAAAGATTTTGGACCTAGTCCATCACTTTTCTGACAGAGGATCAAAACGTCACATCTGTCTTTATTACATTTAAGAATTTAGGTAGCTTGAAAGCTTGCCGTAGGAATATCAGAAAGGAGTGATTCCTATTAGATATAATATATTCATCTAAGGTTTGTTGGATCATTTTCTAAAGTATCATCGGCCAATTTCTACTTCGTACAAAATGACCGAAGTCCTAATTAGACGGAGACAACAGTTCCCAACAGTGATCGTTCATTATTGAATCACATGTGTCAGCATCAGATAAATTTCTGCATAAACTGCTTGATAAGGAAAAGTACCTGCTATATAGTTATCCTTCTGCACCATCTCCTGGCGTTCATCCAGAAGACTTATGCGTTTGTTTTCCTGGTCTCTCCAGGCTTCTTTATAAGCTTTGGACAGTTGGTTTTGATGTGCCCCTCCCCGTTACAATTGTAACATGTGGCGTTCTTCATCCCTTTACAATCTAAGGTTTTGTGACCCTTGGTCTTGCAAATTCCACACAATTTAGCACGTGGATCTATTGTACATTTTCCATAATGTTGCTTTTTGCAGTTACTGCATTTGGGTCTGTTATCAGGCTGACTCGAGTTCTTACTAACCTCGGAATCCTTCCCGCGCTCCGAGCTTCCCTTCTTCTTCTTGTTAGTTTGATGAGAGTTTTCCTCCTCTCTTTCACTTCTTCTCTCGCCAGAAGCCTTAACAGACTTAATTCTGATTGCGTCCAAGGTGAGAGATAAGGATAAGTCCACCGCGGACCTATATGTGGTTGGCCTAGATGCTTTAACATTCCCTTTTATCTCTGGTGCTAGGCCTCCAATGAAACGCGCTATGCGTTTAGGTTCAGGGGTGACTAAATAAGGAACCAGGCGGGACATAGTGTTGAAACTTGTCACATATGCCTGACAATCCAAATTCTCCATGACCAGAGTCAAGAAGTCTGATTCTATCTTTTCTACTTCATGCTGGGGGCAATAGTTTTCCTTGACTAATGCAACAAATTGCTCCCAAGATAAGTTGTAGAGTAGAACCTTTCCCGTGGCTTGGAGCAATGATCTCCACCATGCCAACGCTTCCCCTTTGAATGATTGTGAAACAAATTTCACAACATCTTGCTCCGCACAACCGCTGATGTCGACAACAGCGTCCATCTCATCGAGCCATGTCATGCAATCGATGGCTCCTTCTTCTCCTGTAAAGTCTCTGGGCTTGCAGGAGACGAAATATTTATATGAACAGGTCTTAACTGGTGCCTCTTGATGAAACACAACTTGTCTAGACGGAATACTCCTTTGATTTGACAAGTCATGAACATCGTCCTCCTTTGACTCATGCGTTTTAAGAGGGGGCTTACAACTAGCCGCAGATAGAGTCTTAGAGTGGGTATCATTTGACTCATCATACTGCCGATCGAGTGCTCGAGCAACAGCATAATCTATTATTGCCTGTAGTTCTGCTCCAGTTACATTAATTCTGGTAGTATCATTGCTCTCCTTCAAGTGACTGTTAACTTCATCTAATCCAGCCATGTAGTTTGATTGCTACATAAATATTAACAATGATTTATTCAGAGATTATTATGGAATCATCATCTTGGACGATTTGTCAACCATGGTAATATAAACCATATTGGTTAACTTGTTAGTTATATTTAATTAGTATTTTCCATTATAACTTATCCTAGTTATGAAACATTAAGGATATTAAAGTGGCGCAAAAAGGCCTAGTCTCAAGGACAGTTCTAAATTTATAAGCCATGATTTCAGAGAATCGAGGCATTAGGGTTTGAATCACGTTCATTACCTTGACAGGGAGTTGTAGACCTCAATTGTCTTTTGTCTTTTAGGACACTAGATATAGCCCGTGGGCATTTCCCTTCTGAGGGATGGTTATAATATGTTCATCTTCTCAGATGCTATTAGTCGAGATCGTATGGATCCTACCGACTATTACGCTTGGACCTGGTCCAATACTTTTAGACAGGAGGTCACAGACCACCACTGTCGTTGTCTTATCGGACAACAAATTTAGCCCGTAGGCACTTCATCACTACTGGATGTTTATAATGTAATCATCTTATAGGATGACACAAGCCATGATTTCTAAATCACTAGGCTAGATAATAAAATTGGAAGAATCTAATAATAGGATGACTGTTGTGATTTTCTCGAGTCACATTTGTCAAGAGTGCTAACACGTTCTTAGGTGTTAACAAGGATTTGAATCTCTTGAGTAGGTTTCACCATCTTGGCCGCGTAGGCTAGGTTTCACCTTTAAGATTATCTTTAAAATGCATACTGGCAGGAAAGTAAGGATATTTATTTTATTCAGGATTTTTATCATAAATCCTAATTTATAATTTAATAATAGCACAAATGGCCTAGTCGCGTAGACAAGTTTAATTTATAAGCCAAGATTTCAGAGAATCAGGGCAATTTATGAATTAGTAATGGCACAAAAGGCCTAGTCACGTGGACAAGTTTAATTTATAAGCCATGATCGTTTGGGATCGAGGCATTTAGTAATAGCACAAAAGGCTTAGTCACGTGGACAAGTTTAATTTATAAGCCATGATCGTTTGGGATCGAGGCATTTAGGTGTGAATCAAAGTTCATTACCTTTTCTTGACAGGGAGCTGTAGGCTACCACCGTCTTTAGTCTCAGAGGACGTTAATTATAGCCCGTAGGCACTTCCCTTCTAAGGGATGTTATTTTCCATTCATTTCATATTTCATGTTTAGAATGAAAACTTAATTTAATCAACCCATTATATGAAAATAAAAATACAGAGTTGCCCTAAGCGGGTCTTTAAAAGGAATGATGTGTCCTTAAAGGGACTGAAAGATAAATATGTCCTTATGAGGACTATCAAAGAAACGATCTGTAGCAAAAGGAGTTTCTTCTTCAAGTTATTTCTGAATGCCTTCTCCTTGGATGCTTGTTTCATTCTAGCCGCGGTACGAAGCTCAGCTTTTCAAGGCCCCGGATGTGGAGAATTTCTAATACAGCTTCTTCGCTTGGCGACGTATCCAATATATATAAAAATTGGAAGCAAAAATTTTCAGATTAGGATTGAGAGTATTCCTATGTTAAGTCTAGACTCAGAAGATTTAGGAATGTGCAACTGTGTCATTGAGATTAAACACAAAAAGCTAGTGTTTAATTCACTCAATGTTGGCTCTGATACCAACCTGTCACACCCCGATTTTCCACGTGTCACCGGTGGGCCCGGTGGGGGAGTATCGTGACGTGGTTGGCAACATCATGGTCAAACAACACAATATAATAATGCACAGCGGAAGCAAAAGATAAATATATTACATTCCGAATATAAGTAATGTCAAAATATTACAACGGAAGGTAAAGGATCCACAGGCGGATCAATAAAAGAAAACTGTTCAACAGACTTTAGGCATCTAGAACTTGCAAGATTCCCTAGTGACGCCCTGAGCTCCCAACCAATTACGCATAGTACCTGTCACTTAACCTTTTGGAAAATACGTCAGTTTACACTGGTAAATACAATTAACTGACTCATTTTGGAAAAAGAGTTTGAAAAGTGATTCGAGTGCAAACGGCACAAAATATCTTGACACATTGATTAAAATGCACAGAGGCAAAATTAATCTTTTATACTTGGGACAATTTTATTAATAAAAATCTTGTATCCGATTTACATGGTTGTCCAACATTTAGGGCCGGTGATTATACAATACAAGCCGGACAAGATTAATCGACACACCACAAATATAATCTCACAAGAAGATACCCTTACGAGTGAGTATACGTTATACATATGCAACAGGAGGTGTTTTGCCCACACCTTGTGCTTACGTCGTGGCCATTCACTTTTTAAAATGAGCCAAGGATATCCAGGACACGGTCATTAACCCCCAATGTTATTTGTTATCAATCAATACAGATTAAAACGGGATTATGCAATTTAATCATCTCCGATTAAAAGGTTTCTACACCCGACCAAGCGGTATTTTTATAATACCGTATCCCAAGCCCGTATAAGGGAAAATAAGTTAAAAGTATTTACCTGAGCTAGCAATGCAATTTACACTCAGCCGTATATCTTAATCAGCAAGCATAAGTACTTCTACTGGGGCTCTTAATCTGGAACGAAGGTTTTATTAATCTATTAAATTCCTAACGGGTCTTATTTAAGTCGTAACTTAGACCGGTTAGTTTTAAGGAAAGGTTTATGGTTCAAAACGCATGATTAAGCGAAGACCGGAATAGGATGTGATTTAGACCCGACAAGTCTGGAGACTTGTATAATATGGGTAAACTAAACACATTCTGGATTTTGAGATAAAACCGATAAGGTTTGACCCGTTTCGGCTAATTTATGTAAACTTGTTACATAAACCGAACCGAACGCGTAATAAGCATAACGGGCATCCGTAAGAGCCATATACAGGTTTCCTAAGTTAATATGCTTCAAATATGTTGGGACATCAGTAGGATGTCTTTCATTATGCCCCGAACTAATTTAAACACAAACTATGCCCCGTAGGGGTAGTTTGGTCATTTTAAAGTTTGTAAAAGCGTTTAGATGTTTAACTGAGTTACAGGTCTGATGTAAACAATAAACATACTCCATTTGATGAGTTATAACAGTAGGCTAAAGCATATATGTGAAATTTATCATTTTTAACCAAACTATGCCCCGTAGGGGTATTTTGGTAATTTCACATAAGCCGAAAAGCTCAAAAACGAAGTCTGAGTTAATCAACCTTTTCTTACTGTTAAAATATCCTAATTTGCCTTATATATCAGTAGGTATCAACCCGGGTATGTCCAATATGATTTTAAAACATACTATGCGTTAAAAACGCTAATTAAGGCGATTGAAGGCCATTTCCGGGTTCGATACTTAAATATGATATTTTTATATTTCCTGAAGGCTTAAAATAATTTATTTATCATGTGTGATCAGTAGCAAAAAGGTTTGGAGTCGTTTAGATAAGTAAAACCCATTTTATGGCCCGTGAGGGCAAAACCGACAATTACCGGATTAAGCTTACGACTACTAGTTATGCTCAGCCTAAAATTAATTAAAAATCTTTAAAAATCCCAAAATAATATATTATATTAGTGGGTATTAAGTTTGATACCAAAAAGTAGGCTTAACTAGGCTATACACCAATTACGCCGTTTTATTAACATAAAGCATTAAATTTGCGATATTGAGCATAACTCTTAATCTACAAGTCAAAATGATGTCAAACTTTGCATACAAGTTTATATATTAGTAACTAAGGTTTCTACACTTTTACATTTTCATAAATCATGTTTTAAGGTAATAAGGGCATAACGGTCAACATATGAGCAATTAACGGAAACATGCATATTAATTGGATAACTAATGAACCAAGGTGTGTAATCACAGAGGGTTGTTCTAACAAGTAACCTAATCCAATTTAAGCTCTGAGGCATTTCTAAAACATACCTAAACGGGTCAGAACTGAAAGTCAAAGTGAAAGTCAAACTATGTGACTTTCGGTTCCGAACCGGGTCTAAACAGGAAATAGTCGGGTTGAACATGCTCGGACATGTTCTTACACTTATTACTAAGTTATAACAATGATCAAACAGGTTATATATGTTCTAGATAGCTAATTATGCATAAATGACATTTTAAGCATCCTGTTGACTTTTTACTTAAAGGTTTGACCCGACTTTTGACCTGGTTAGAGTGGTGATCAGGGGAAACCCTTTTGAGGTTTTATTACCCACATAAATACCAATCTATAACTACTTTTAATTCGAGATATGACTGAGCCATTAATGACTAATCTCGAAGTCAAACCGTAATTACGACGGTTTGACTTTTAGCTAATTAAACAAGCTAAACTCAACTAAAGAAGGATTAGAACACTTACAAGAGTCCTATGCACGACTTATGATCAGTTGGACCTGCTTGGGAGCTCCAGAATTGATCAGTTATGCAAATGAAGGTGTGAGGAGTTGTGTTGCATAACATGCCTTTATATAGTGTATTACACACCACAATTGGGTGACACTTGGATCTACAACTGACCACAATCCTTCAACACATGTCCCTAAGTGTTTAGGGGGTGCCTAGGGGCCAAGAAGAATGAGGAAAATCGGATAAAATCGCGTATTACAGCCCCTTGCAGACAACAGCCGCTTTTCAGGAACTGGGCATCCCTCGCGTGGCGCGAGGGACCCCTCGCGTGGCGCGAGGACCTGCAGGGTCAGCTTTTGATTTGTTTTGCGATTTAGTCCTTGTCTCTTCAAAACTCGAATAGGCACTTGATTCTTGCATGGTAAACCCTTATAATTGATCTACTAAGGCTTTAAAACATATACCCACTTTGCCAAGTCCCCGGGTAACTTTATTATCACCCGAAAAGTCCTAACTTCCAACGTTTACGCTTTAACACTTCGCACACGAATTTGATCATAACTTTCTCATACGTTAACGAAACTTTATGAAATTTTTATGGTGCATTCTCATGAGCATAATTAATATTTAAAAAGCTTCGGGTTTGTCAAAAGGTCACTCAGAGGTATAAATTAAACATGTTGACACATTTGGTCCCTGTAGTTTGAAATCTCCCATTTTTAGCTTCGTATGATCCATGATTTATTCGTTTGATGTTATAAACATCATGTAGGGTTATTATGAAGTATGTTTATCCATTGTTGACATTTTGAACCCTTATTTTCACATACTTTCTATGTTTGTCAACTTCAGTCCTTTTATAACATTCTCTCACACGTTCAAACTTTATGACATGTGTCAACACATTATAGGACGTGAATTTTCGAGGTGTTACATCCTCACCCCCTTAAAATAAATCTCGACCCGAGATTTACTGAAATAAGTAAGGGTACTTTTCTTTCATCGTGGATTCACCCTCTCACGTGAATTCGGGGCCTCTACGGGCATCCCATTTGACCTTTACAATAGGTACGTGCTTCCTTCGAAGCTTCTTCACCTGTCGATCTTCAATCGACAAAGGTTTTTCAACTAATTTTAAGCTCTCATCTTTATGCACATCCGTATGTGGTATAACCAGTGATTCATCAGCGAAACACTTCTTCAGATTGCAGATGTGGAACACATTGTGAATTCCACTGAGCTCTTTAGGTAAGTTTAGTTTATAGGCAACTGAACCGATACGTTTGATAACCTCGAAAGGTCCTATATATCTCGGGCTTAGCTTGCCTTTCTTACCAATTCGCATCACTCCTTTCCAGGGTGATACCTATTGTTGAACCTTATTTCTTAACAAGAATTTAGGAGGTTTGCTATTTCATAATCCTTAATTTTTCTGCCGAATACTGGCATCTTACTGATGATTATGAATTTGCGTGATCTTATTGATTGTCTATAATGCAACTTTCAGACCTTAATGTTTGGACTTACCAAACTATTGTCCTATCAATGGACGTTTATCATTCTATCTATACAAGGTCTTCAAGGGAGTAGCCTTGATACTTATATATCAAATATTATAGAGAAGCTTATCTTAAGGTGAGATGGTTATTCCAACCATTACTTAACTAATATTAAGGAATAGCTAATCCTTGTCGTTAGTCGAACAATTTGACGATCTTGGTTAGCTGATGGCAATTTCTTAATCGTTGCCTAATTAGGATTGCGGTAATGTATGCATAAGCAAAATGAACCGTCTTTCTTATCTAACAATATCAAACTCTCGGAATATTGAGTCTGGCGATATTAGCCTATGTCTTAAAACCTACTTAATCAAGGTTTCGTTTATTCCATAATCAATATGGGGTTTTCACAATACTCCAGCCCACGGCGGGCTTCAAATCTTAATTCTACCTGCCTTCCAGGAGGTAAGCAGGGACAACCTTTGAGAAGATAATTAAGATACAAGGAGGCTACAGAGATTTTCCATATCTCAGGCTCCAGTTCATCCATCATTGTCCGTGCCAAATGAGTGACACCTTTATGTTATAAGTCCTCGAATTCCTTAATCGGGAACATTTACTTGAAAGAGAAAAAAAAATTCCATTTTTGGATATCTTCTTTGAATACTACTAGTCGACTTTAGTACAATATGATCATTGGGATATCTTAGGGTTCCATGTATTAAACCTCCATGCTGATCAGACATGGAAATAATCTATGGGACACACTAGGATACGCCAATCCTCATATGACACTTTCATCAAACATAGTTTGGCATTCGCAGGCGATAGAAAACAATGAGAAAAGAAAAATAATTAAAATAACATATGTTGTCGTACTCTATGCAAAGAAAGAGTGCTTTTAGATTTTCGGAAGGATTCCTTGCCGATACGAGAAGGATCGGTTACTAAGGTTTCCTTGGTAATTTATACCTTGTGGATAAAAAAAATTTGCTAAGTTTATGGCTCATGAAGATTTATTATTGCCTGTTTTAAAAACAGGGCACTTAGCAGGAATTATCATTGATACATGATAAGGAAGTTTATTGTACAAGTGCTTATATTAAATCAATAATGGAAGTTTCACAAACTAGGCACCTAGCTCAGTTGGCTAGGCGCGCGAAAGGGTGCGGCCTAGACCCGGGTTCGATTCCGGGGACGGCCATTTCCACCATTTTTTTGTTTAATATTTATTAATCACACGGACATATGTAATTATGAGGGTTGTCTCATAAGGAGTCTTGATAATTAATTGCTTCTTATCACCCACAATATGGGCTTGATTTTTAAGGCAACCAATTGCTTTTTATCACCCACAATATGGGCTTGATAATTAATTGCTTCTTATCACCCACAATAAATCGTCTTTCAAGACGATGACAAAGGTAGTCTATGACTCCCTGTCCAACGATGAAGAACTATGTTCAAATCGTAAAACCCCTGATCTAATAAGATTGCGGCTTATAAATTAATGTCCACCGTGACAGGCTTTTGTTGCCGTATCTTTTAATGTCCTTTGCGACAAGGGCTTCGTGCCATATGATTATTATGTCCTTCATGACGGACTCATGTTTCATATTGTAAAAGCCATTGTGGCAAGCCTTCGAGCTATCTAAAATCATCAATATGACGAAGACAGTTGTGACATTGTGACCTCCTGTCAAAAGGGTAATGGACTCGGTCCAAACCTTAATTTCCAATTGATGGACCTTTTGCGACCTAGGCTAAATATTGATATACATTCAAATGACATTCATTAGGAATGTTCTTGCCCTATTAGCCGGTATGGTTTAAGGATACCATGGCTAATGTATGTTGGTCGTAAGGACGATGACTAGCTATAGAAATGCAATTAAGCAATTGTTTAATTTTGGTGTTTAGTGCCAAGCTTCAAGTATGGCAAACTTGAATGAGACACATAACCGTCGCAATACTGATGATGCGACCAATGCTATGATGCAATAAAGGTAAACCTCAAGGCTAATGGAGTTAATCTCCAAGCTATGATTAACGCAGCTGTTAGAAAGGCTATGAGAAAGGATCTGAAAAGGTTTGAAAAGCCGAATGCTACTTGCTCTAAATCATTTTTTCCCTGCTCATGAGAAGAGTTTTGCTCACACTTCGAATGCGAAGGATAAACCAAATAAGATGACATATAGCGAGGAGCCCCGTTCCTCTATAGGATGTACTTAAAAGTACTTTGTCTCTTGCAAGTCAAGAGACTTCAATGGCGAAAAAGGAGCCATTGATTTCGTAAGGTTGTTGGATGAAATGGAAACCATTATGGACATCAGCGATTGTGCTGAGAAAGACATGGTGAGATATATATCACAGTCATTCAAGGGCGATGCCCTTAAATGGTGAGGACGTTAATAAAGTCCACAGGAAAGATACCCTCATACGATATAGGATGGTCCAAGTTTATGGACTCATCAGAAAAACCGATTGTCTGCAACACGGAATAGAAATGATGGAATAAGAATTTATGATTTTCACCATGAAGGATCTAGACTGTCAACAGTATATTACAGACTATAATTTATTTTCTGGAATACTGTCCTATTTGGCTCATCCAAAATCCAAGCATAATGCACTATATATCGGTGGCTTAGCATCGGAAATGAGAAGGCATATTAAAAGCTTGCTTCTTATAAATCCATTATGGATCTACCTCAGCCACTTACATTTTATAGGTTAAGAAATAAACCGGTCAAAGCTGAGACTGCCCCAAAACTGTCAAAGAGAGTATAGCTAAGTATAGAGAGACTAAGAATAGAGGCGCTATTGAGACAGTTCATATCAAAAATGACACCAGGTACATCCCTTATTATGATGGTATTACTAAGAATCATGTTTGGATTCAGGTGCTATTGAGTCTTCATAGACCATAAGCTTAGCAAACTTTTAGAATTATCCCATAAGAACTCCAGATATTAAGCATAAGGTAAAACTTGCCGAAGAAAATCATAAAGACATTTCCTTTTATTTTCATCAAATAATCTTCATTCATAAAAATCTAAAGTACTCATCCTCCAGATCGAGTACGACAATATATGTTACTTTATTTTGTTATCTCATTGATTTCTATCAACTGCGAATGCTAGACTATGCCTGATAAAAGAGCCATATGAGGATTGGCGTATCCTAGTGTGTCCCATAGATTGCTTCCATGCCAGACCAGTATGGAAGTTTAATGCATGGAACCACTGAGATATCCAGATGGTCATATAGTACTAGAGTCGGCTAATGGTATTCGAAGAAGATATCCAATCTAGAAATGTCCAAGTAAGGGGCTGTTTGGTAGCCTCTGAATGGTCATTAAGAGGCTACCTCTGAATGGAACCATTAAGAATTTTACCAATGAGAAGGTAGAAAATGTGACATGTGATGATTTACCATTCAGAGGTTACCTCTTAACCATTCAGACTTGAGGTTACCTCTTATTCATTTAGAGGTTTTAAACCATTAAGAGGTAGCATCTGAATGGTCATTAAGAGGCTGACAAACAGCCCCTAAGTGTCGCTAATTAAGGCATCCTTGCATTCAAAAAGTAAATGTGTCATCTATCTGACACGTGTGTCGATAGATGAACTGAAGCCTGAGATTTAGAAATACCTCGGTAATCTCGGTGTATCCTGGTTATCTTCTCCAAGGAACCACTCTGGTTATCTCCTGAGAGACTAGTAGAGTTAAGGATAACATCCCACTTAGGGCTACATTATTGTAAAAGCTCCATATCGGTTAGTACCAATATTAATGGAAGGATTGAGACCCTAATCATATGAGTTTCAAGATAAAGCTTCATTTTAAGAGCTCCGACATTATTATTTTCAGAAAGACGGTACGTTATGCTTATGCATTGGATACCGCAACCCTAGTTAGGCAACAATTAAGAATTGCCATCAGCTGCCCAAGATCGTCGACTTGTTCGACTAACTATAAGGATTAGCTATTCTTTAGGATTGGTTTAAGTGGTAGTTGGAACGACTATCTCACCTTAAATAAGCTCTCATATAACAAATGGTTGTTATACAAGTGTCAAGGACTGCTCCTTTGGAGACCTTGTATAAATGGAATGACAAACGTCTGTTTGATGGATAGGACTTTGGTAAGTCAAAGTAACAGGATCTGGAAGTTACCCTGGAAACGACGGATAAGATCCTATAAATTTATGATCATCTGGAAGCTGCCAGTAATCGACAGAAAAATCTATGATTGATGAAAGTCGCAACGCTCTTAAGTCCTTAATAAGGAATAAGGCTCAAATTGAAGGTATCACCCTAAAAGGGGTATGCTGAATTTTTAATTTATCGGACTGGTTAAGCTCTGATATATAGAATCATTCGAGGAAATCGAACATATCAAGATTGGTAACCTATAAGCTAAAACTTACTTGAGGAGCTTGATGGAAATCAAGGTGTCCCACACTAAGTGATTAAAGGATGTGTTTCGCCGATAAGTCGGGAGCATTGTCACATAACGATATGTAGACTAATGAAAATTTATGGTTTGATGAGAAACCCATGTCGATTAAGGATCGGCATGTTAAGTAGCTCCGAAAGAAAGTATGTACCTATTGTATAGGTCAATTGGGATGCCCTTAGAGGCCCAAATATACTATGGAGGTTAAGTCCATGATACGTCAGAAGATACTTCCATTACTTTAGCAAATCTCGAGGTTGAGATTTCTTTTAAGGGGGTGAGGATGTAACACCTCGTAAAATCACGTCCAATGATGTATTTACACGTGTAATAAACCCTAATTAAGTCAAACGTTGAATTTGAGGGACTAATTTTGCAAAAAATAAAAAAAATTGATTTTAGAAGGACTGGAAATGTTAACATGCTTATTATAAGCCTCTGAATAACATTACATGGTAATCATATTCACAAATGGGCCACTTGTTGATCATGAGTAGCCGTTTGCGTAATTAATTGAAAGTTTGCGCATTGAAGGGTTAAAAGTGTCAACATGTTAATTCTAACCTCTGAGAGACCTTTTAACAAACCGAGAGCTTCATGATAATTGATTTCACTCTCGGGAATGCCTAATATTGGCCATTAAGGGCTTTTATGCCTATAAGTGACGTTACGCGCAACTTTGCAAGTTTGAGGGGTTAAAAGCGTCAATATGTTTAGTTATACCTCTGAATGACCTTTTAATGAACCCGGAGCATCGTGATGTTTAATAATACTCTCGATAATGCGTAATATGGATTAGATAAGGCTTCGATGCTATTAAACGATGATATACGCAAGTTTGCGCATTAGAGGGACCAAAAGCGTCAACTTTTGAATCTACGCCTTTTGGTGACCATTTAAGCGAACGGGAGCGTAGTAATATTTAAACATATGCTTGGGAACACCCGTTATGGGCCATGGAAGTCTTGGATACCATTAAACGACATTTCGCGCTACTTTGTGCGATTAAAGGACTAATTGCGTCGAACTGCCAAAGTCTATCGATTCGTGTGGTATCGGACCTTCCGAAATATGATCATAAGACTTAATACCTATTGATGTTTTAAACATATAAGACTTAATACCTACTGATTTTTTTAGTAAATTTTTATACTTTAACAGTAATCAAATGTTTTAAACTCAGATTTCCAAAAATTGACCTTTAAAGCTTATGTGAAATTACCAAAATGCCCCTACGGTGCATGAATTGGTTATAAATGATAAATTTCACATATAGGCAATACCCTACTGATATAACTTATTAAATTAAATATTTTTACTGATCTTTTCAGACCTGAACCTCAGATTAATAATTAATCTCTTTTATAATCTTTAAAATGACCAAAATACCCCTACGGGGCTTAATTTGAGTTTAAATTTGTTTTGGGTATAATGGAAGGTATCTTACTGATATCATAACATATTTAAGGCATATTAAATTAGGAAACCTGTTCATGAATCGTTTGTTTACCCGTTATGCATTTTTCGCGTTCGGTGCGGTTTATGTAACTAGTTTGCATAAATTAATCGAAACGGGTCAAACCTTACCATTTTTATATCAAAATCCAGAATGTGTTTAGTTTACCCATATTATACAAGTCTTCAAACTTGTCGGGTCTAAATCACATTCAATTCCGGTCTTAGCTTAATCTTGCGTTTTAACCGTATACATTCCTTTAAAACTAACCGGTCTAAGTTTAGACTTAATTAAGACCCGTTAGGAATCTAAGAGGTTATTAAAACCTTTATTCCAGATTTAGGAGCCCAGTAAAAGATATCTGCATTTGCTTGATTGTATACGGCTGGGATAAATTGTATAATTTGCTCAGGTAAATACTCTTAACTTATTTTCCCTATACGTGCTTGGGATACGGTATTATAATAATACCGCTTGGTCGGGTATGTAATTGTTTTAAATCGGATTGTGATTAATATATATTGCATAACCCATTTTAATCTGTTTTGTTTGGTATATGGCTTTTGGGGGGTTAATGACCGTGTCCTGGATATCCTCAGCTCATTCATTGAAATGGCCACGACTTAAGCACGGGGTGTAGGCATACACCCGACAGTTGTGTATGTATAAAAGGCACCCCACAATAAGGAAAATTCCTTGTGGGTATTATACCTATGGTGTGTCAGTTAATCTTGTCCGGCTCTTCTAACCGGCCCTGACAGACGGCAAACATTTAAATCTGTATACAAGATTATTTTTAAATAATTTTCCCAAGTTATAAAAGATTATTTTGTGCCTTGTGCATTCAAATCAATTTTCTTAAACATTTTCAAAATGAGTCGGTTAATTGTATTTACCAGTGTAAACTGACGTATTTTCCAAAAAGGCTAACTGCAGGTACTAGACGGAATAGGCTGGCTACTCCTAGCATCAATAACGAGTCTTGCAAGCTTAGATGTTTATAATCTGTTGAACAATGTTCCTTTAACTTGATCCACCTGTGGATCCTTTACATTCCGTTGTAATACTTCGATATTACTTTCATTCGGGTTGTAATATTTTTATCTTTCGACTTCTGTTGTGTATTAAACTGTGATAAATTGTCTATGATGATATCAACTACGTCACGTACTCCCCACCGGTACTATGTGGAAATATCGGGGTGTGACAGATCTATCCAAACTAGTGCAAGTAGCTTTTACCAAGGCTCCTAATCTGGAACGAAGGTTTTATTAACCTATTAGATTACTAACGGGTCTTATTTAAGTTGTAAACTTAGACCGGTTAGTTTAAAGAAAGGTTTACGGTACGAAACGCTAGATTAAGCGGTGACCGGATTGGAATGTGTTTTAGACCCGAAAAGTATGGATACTTGTATAAAATGGGTAAACTATATACATTCTGGATTTTGAAGTTAAAATGATAAGATTTGACCCGTTTCGGCTAATTTATGCAAACTAGTTACATAAACCGTACCGAACGCGTATATGCATAACGGGTAGCCGGATGAGTCATGTACAAGTTCCACAAGTTATTATGATTTAAATATGTTATAATATCAGTAGGATATCAATAATAATGCCCCAAAAGATTTTAAAACCAATTTAGGTCCCGTAGGGGCATTTTGGTCATTTTAAGATTTATAAAAGAGGTTTTTAAGTAAACTGATATTCTGGTCTAAAAAATTCTGTAAAAATATTTATTTTATGATGTTATAATAGTAGGATGTTATGCATATGTGTGGTTTACCATTTATGGCCAAACTATGCACCGTAGGGGCATTTTGGTCATTTCACATATGTTTTTAAAGACAAAATTGGAAGTCTGAGTTCATGACTCATACCTACTGTAAAATTATTAAAATTTATTTATAAATTCAGTAGCTAACAAGTCTTAGGTATTAAATATGGTTTTAAATCATACTATGCACATAATTAGCGTAAAAATCGATAATTGACGATATTTGCGATGTTTGTGTGATTCTGAGATTTTGACAAGCCTTGAATGGTTAAAATATTTTATTTTACATATTAAGTCAGTAGGAAAAGGTTTAGCATGTTAATTATATGCAAATCACATTTTATTAGCAAAAGGGGCATTATCGTCAATTATATAATTTATACGAGAACTCAATGATATGGTCAGTATCTAATCTGACCCAACATTGAAAAAATCCCTAAAAATGATATCATAATAGTAGGTAATGAGTTTGGTGCCAAAATTTAGGTTTAAACATGATTTATGCATAAAAGCGTAATTTAATTTTATAAAAGTTAAATTTGACGATATCTTGCATAAATTTAATTTGAGACCAAAAAATAATTTCAAAATAATTTTTGACATGTTTATATATCAGTAACAAAGTTATTTGCATGCTTATATATATTCAAAAATCTCGTTTTTAGACAATAAGGGCATTATGGTCAAAGTTACGCATAATAACGGAAACAAGTAAATAAACTCAGATTACTAAGGGACCATGTAATATAACCTCAGAGGGTTATACTACTATATAATATGGTCACAAAGGAATCTTAAGGCATAAAGAAACTAAGCTAATTCGGGTCAGAACTGAAAGTCAAAGCAAAAGTTAACTTTTGCGACTTTCGGTTGCGAACCGAGCCTAAACTTAGAATTGTCGGGTTGAACATGTCTAGACATGTTCTAATAATATTTACCAAGTTATTAAAGTGATAAAACATATTTTATAGCTTCTACATTATCAGATATGAATTTATTTAAAAACTTTTGACTTTTTATGTTAATTACTTTGACCCGACAATTAACTAAGTAAACGTGATAATTAGGATGTGCCCTTTTGAGGGATTAACACCTACTTAATTACCAACACATAGCCACATTCGTTTAGAACCATGGCTGGACCGTTAAAGTTTATACTAAAAGTCAAAGCATAATTATGATAACTTTGACTTTCGGTCCTTATACATATAAAAACTGAACTACAGAGGCTAAGAACACTTACACAAGGTCCTAGCAAGATGTTTGAACTGAGGAGGGCTTCTTTCTTGTCCAGGTGTAATACCCAAAAAACGGGTTTGGTAATCAAACCATGTTAATAGTAATGACGGGTAAAATACCGTTAGTGGTAAAAATTAACCCGGTAAATATTAGGATTGAAATAAATAAACTTGATATTAATTAACAGAAGGATAAATACTTTGAGAAAAAAAAGTATGTAAAAGGCCCGAATTAACGGGACTTAAAACAAAACGGGTTATGACTTCCCGAACCCATCAAGTTAACTAGGAATAATTAACCTAGTTAATAAGAGGGAATGTTACTAGAAATAAGTAGGTTGTGGCCTACTTAATATCAAAACAAAACATGAGGGACTAAAGGTGGGTAAATAGGAAAATGTTTTAATTAAAACATTTATAAAAGAAAAATTAAAACACACACACTAGTGTCTGTTCTAGTTCGATCGACCAGGGGAGAAACAAAAGGGGTCTAACCCTAATTTCAACAAAAACATCAAATTGAAGGTCAAATCTAGCCCGAATCAGGTGCATGAACACGTATAAACGATCACCAAGTCAAGAGGATTGTAAGGTATGTCAAATTTTGTAATTTGGTGATGTTTTGAAATCTATGATGAACACTCATAATCAAAATTCGGAAATGGATGTTGAATGTATGGGTGATATTGTGTTGAATTCAGGCTTAGAAGCAAAACCCTAGTTGAAAACTAGAAGAATTAGTGATAAAACTAAGGATTTGATGATTACTCTTGTATGTGCTAAGTGGGTTTTGACTAAATAAGGAAGATGATGATATGTTTATGCTAGAAATCATCATATTCGATAGTTGATGCGAGATACTTAAACAAATTCCAAGTTTGAGTATTTGATCATACATAATTGAGATGGGTTTTTTTGGAACGTTGTAATGAAAATGGTAAATTTTTCATGAATATGAATGTTTGAAACCATGATATCAATTAGTTGAATATAGAACTTGATTTGGATAGGTAACCGAATGAATACCTAATGACATGATGAAACAGGTTTCACCTATAGATGGAACCCGTAGAATTTGCGTAATGAAAGAACGAGTTTTATATAATTAGATGATTAGATGATGTATGTAAACTATGTTGATGAATGTTAAATTAGTTACCTAAAAGTAGCGACTACTGAATAGTCGAATAAATGCTTAAGTGAGTTCGTTGAACTCAATTGTGTATTTCGTACATTAAAAAGGAACAGTTGACTTCTGAAAGTCAAACTGACCATTAATAAGATTGAATGATAAATTTGATAGAAAATAAGTAAGGTGGAATAGTCGTGATTGTTAATGACTAATCTAACCACCTTGTAAATGATGACGATAGTTTGACGCTTAACGAGCTACATGGAGGCTTGGGAAAGAAGCGGGTCAAACGGATTGAGTACGCGGAAAAGTGTATAACCGGATGCAAGGTAAGTAACTGCTTACACCCTTTTTATTTTATAGAATACTTAGTATGTGAATTGAAAATGAATAGAGAAAAATCCGTAATTGAATTTTGATGTTCCGACGTGAATACTATGAGTCGGAACAAGTGAAAGTGATGAAAACCATGATGGTTGTAAAAAAAGGGGTAAAATAGTAAATTAGTCACGAGTTTTGACACGATATTTGACCAGAAGTTGGTTTACAACATAAATGATGTTTAGTAATTTTTATAGATTTTTATAAAGTTGTTTGACGAGGTTTTCGCGGATGTTTTGTCAATAAATTAGTTGTTGACAACAACAGTTCCGCTACTTGCAGAAATTATTTTGAGGTCTTAACCATCGATTTTTGACACGATATTTGACCAGAAGTTGGTTTACAACATAAAGGATGCTTAGTAATTTTTATAGATTTTTATAAAGTTGTTTGACGAGGTTTTTACGGATGTTTTGTCAATAAATTAGTTGTTGACAGCAACAGTTCCGCTACTTGCAGAAATTATTTCGAGGTCTTAACCATCGAGTTTTGACACGATAATTGACCAGAAGTTGGTTTACAACATAAAGGATGTTTAGTAATTTTTATAGATTTTTATAAAGTTGTTTGACGAGGTTTTCGCGGATGTTTTGTCAATAAAATAGTTGTTGACAGCAACAGTTCCGCTACTTACCGAAATTATTTCGAGGTCTTAACCATCGAGTTTTGACACGATATTTGATCAGAACTTGGTTTACAACATAAAGGATGTTTAGTAATTTTTATAGATTTTTATAAAGTTGTTTGACGAGGTTTTCGCGGATGTTTTGTCAATAAATTAGTTGTTAACAGCAACAGTTCCGCTACTTGCAGAAATTATTTCGAGGTCTTAACCATCGAGTTTTGACATGATATTTGGCCAGAAGTTGTTTAACAACATAAATAATGTTTGGTAAGTTTTATACATTTTAGACATAAGTCTTTTGTGAGTCAAATGCCTAAAAAGGGGTCATTAGCGTAAGGTGACTAAACGAAGGGTAAATTTGGGATTCGGGTTTTCTTAAGTTAAAACCACCACAAAAATAGTTGTGGTGGAAAATAAGTAGGTATTTAAATTTGGAAATGCGAGGTGTGAAAAGAGAAGAGCGGATTTGATGCTTAGACGCACAAAAATCATCTAAAAGGGTCAAAACGGATTACGCGCATAACTTAGATATTGGCCGCGTAATTCACAAAAGTCATGAATCCGAAATAAAGATTTTGAGTTAAATACTTCGGTATATGATTTATGATTAATTAAAAACAAGTTTGGTGGTTTTAAATACAAACGAGTCAAAATGTTGATTTTGAATAATAAGCCGAATGCTTAAAAATCCATAATTTTATTAGTTTGAATGTCAGATTTAAAGTCCATGCGATGGAGAATCAAATTTCGAGCATATAGAAAAAAAGAATCAGGCAAAACGGATTAGTAGATAAAAAGTTATGACACTTTAAAGATCGTTTTACGATTAAAACCATAGCTGGAAAAATGCAGGTTTCAGCAACAAAATTGCTGGAAAATCATCTCCCCCGCGGCACGCGACCGGGAGCATTAATCCTGGCGCGACACGCGAGGGCGCTCGCGGCACGCGAAAGATCAAGCGGAGTTTGTCGCGTGGCGCGACAGACTAAATTTTGAAATTTTATTTTGTTTTTGATTGTTCGATACTAGAACTTGATTATACTATTATTTAAGATATCAAAACTAACTTTTAAGTTGGTTTTGAGCACAGGTGAATATCAGGAGTACCGGATGAAGATCAAGCGATGAGAAAGAACCGAACACATGAAGAAGAAGCTTCCGCATGTTGTTTCGTCGAAATTTTTAAACGACAAACTAAACTACATTATGTTGTTCTAAACTTTAAATTGTAAAAGTTTTAAATAAACCCGTATTTTGTAATGTATATGTGCTCATAATCACATGTTTATTTTCGTAAATTATACGTAAATCCTAAAATAATAGCAAAGGTGTTACACCAGGAATCCCAGAGAATGAAGCTAGAGAGAGATGTTTGAGAATTCTTGAATGAGCAAGTATTAAAAGCTCAAAGTGAGCTCTATTTATAGGGAAATCAATCTCACAAGATCAAGGCAGGTGTAATTTGTTGTTTTAGGATGCTTCCAAGTGTCCAAGAGGTATAATAAAACCATTTGCATGCTGCTGTTTTCGATTACAGGTTGCAGAGAATCTTGTGACGATTGCAGGGATTGCATGCTGGCAGCTGCCAGTTTCAGCTGGAAAACGTTCCCTGTCGCGCCACGCGCCAGGGAGGGGAGGAACTGGCACGCCACGCGAGGCAGCCCAGTCTCGAACATGTTTTAAATGTTACCATTTCAGTCCCTGTACTTTCATAACTCGTATATCTTTCTTTTTCAGCATTAGGGGCCGATAAATTCAGGTTTCAAATGTTCTTGGGAGTAAAATCAAATATCGTTAAGTTCCGGATTCGTTAAAACGGTCTCCCGGGAGAAGAATTAACATATTGACACTTTCAACCCTTCTTCTTGGAATTTGCAAATTTAATCATATAATGGTACCGAAACCTCATGAAATCATTATCCGATATTCGTGAGAGTATAATCAAACATTACAAAGCCCTGGGTTCGCTAAAAGGTCACTCAGAGGTAAGAATTAACATGTTGACACTTTTAACCCCTGTGTTTTATAAACTTTTGATTTTAATCACAAACGGCTTCTTGCGTCCGACAATTTACCCATTAAAGAATACGAACATCGTGTGAGGTCAATCAGAGGCACAAGTTTGGCATGTTGACACTTTTAGTCCATCCACATACATATTTTCACTGTTTGTCAACTTTAGTCCTTCAATGTCAACTTATTACACGTTTAGGGTTTATGATGCGTGTCATTACTATTTTGGACATGATTTTGCTAGGTGTTACATCCTCACCCCCTTAAAAGAAATCTCGGCCTCGAGATTTACTGAAATAAATGAGGGTACTTCTACCGCATTGTGGATTCAACTTCCCACGTATATTCTGGGCCACTACGGGCATCCCATTTCACTTTTACAATTGGCACATGTTTCTTTCGAAGCCTTTTAACCTGTCGATCCTCGATCTATAAAGGTCTTTCAACAAACTTCAGACTTTCGTCAATCTGCACGTCTTTATGAGACATTGCTAGCGACTCATCAGCTAGACATTTCTTTAAATTACAGATGTGGAACACATTGTGTATTCCACTAAGTTCTTCAGGTAGATTCAGCTTATAGGCCATGGTACCGACACATTCGATGATCTCGAATGGTCCAATATATCTTGGACTCAGCTTACCCTTTTTACCAAATCGCATCACTCCTTTTGTTAGGTCCAAAGTTTTACGCTTATCTTTATTATGTTCAAATATGTGTATTGGGTTTAGATTAGGTCTTGGGCTTGGGCTAGGCCATGTGGGCCAATGGGGTAGAGGCTCCTATATATAGTCTTGATTAGATTATTAGTGGTAGAGCTCTCACATATTGTAAATCATGTAGCCCCCAAAAGGAGAACCTTGTACCCGACAATCCTAGAGATTGTGTGCAATGTTCTCGAAGATCGTACAAGACAGTCCTTGAGACTGTGTGCGATCTAAGCAGCGACACTGAGTTATTCAAATATTTTCTTTTTGTTCATTCGGTTCGATCTTATTTTCCGCGTTCGATTGAACCGTCGAGTGATATCACGGGTTTTTCGGGACTAACAAGTGGTATCAGAGCCATTGAAGTCTTTCAAAGGCTCGGTTTTGATATCGCTCGAAGAACGAGAAGAAGTTTTGCATAGTGTCGGGGATGAATGTTCGTAAATGGAAAGAGATCTCGGTTCATTGAAATCTGGTATTTATTCACAGATCTGAAAAGATTAAGATCTGGTGATGTTTTTGTTCACTCCAGAGAATTTATTCATCCACAGAACCAAAACTTTGGTTAAAATACATGGATGGTATTCTGTTCTTCTTTTTGTCTACACACACCTAAGATGTTTCCGCTGCCAAACTGAACGAAGATGGAGCAGTGAAGGGAGGTGTTCACTGTGATTGTGAACGTTGATAGGAAGTAAAAGAGGTCCGGTGGGCAGAGATAGTTGCAGGTAACTGGAGATGAAGATGAAAGACGGAAGTGACGACATTTTTAGGTGTAAGGTGTCGAACAAAGACAGAGATGATGAGTGGACGGAGAAGGAGAATGAAGGAGATCAACGGAGGATGGCAACGGTGTTACGCGGCGGAGGAGACTGATTGGAGAAACGGTGGTGAACGGTGGCTGTCGTCGAAGAAGAAATGAACTGTGAATTGTATATGATGTTATGGTAGACGCCGGACGTCGGAGAACAAAAGGTTGTTGGCCGGTGATGTTTCCGCAACTGAAGTCGGTTGTCCGTTGGTGTTGTTGAGACTAACAGTGGACGGCAGGTTGACCGGCAAAGGAAATCGGAGACGACGGGAGGTTAATGGTGAAGGTGAAGGCGAATGGAGATGGTCGTACGGTACGGAGCCGATGATGAAGGACGATGAACGACGAGGTTGAACGTGAAAACGATGATGGATGATGATCGATGATGTCAGCAGAATGTTGGGAACATTCGTTGACGGCTGCACAAAATATCACATCATGGAATTTAATAACCCTAATAAATGGGAGCCGTTGGATGATGGGGATGATCTACAGTCAGATTATTAGGACATGTTTCGAATTTGTGGTGCATAATTCTATGGGGCCAATAGTGGAGCCGGACACCTTTGCAACTGGACCGAACAATATTGGCCCTCTAAACATGAGCCCAGGTTTGTATAATAGTAAATCTGGTAATGAGAGTCCAATTGTTGTGAGAGTAGGCTTTGTCCACAGCAACTACATCTGGACAAATTAAACATGGGCTTAATAATGATGGAAATACAATGCTGAACGATATGGATCAGAATATCATTCGAGATCATTCTTCAGCATCTGACACATAATTTTCACTCGAGATACATCAAATCATTTCGGATGACTAATTTTTAAATGTTCATCAACTCATTTCATCCGAGACACACTTCAACTTATCCGAGACCTGATCCGAGCTACACCATTTTTCATCCGACATTGTCCGACATCCAAGATACTTGTGTCTCATCCGAGATCGTCTAAACCGTAATAAAGAGAGCATAAAATTAGGGGGAGATTGTTAGGTCCAAAGTTTTACGCTTATCTTTATTATGTTCAAATATGTGTATTGGGTTTAGATTAGGTCTTGGGCTAGGCCATGTGGGCCAATGGGGTAGAGGCTCCTATATATAGTCTTGATTAGATTATTAGTGGTAGAGCTCTCACATATTGTAAATCATGTAGCCCCCAAAAGGAGAACCTTGTACCCGACAATCCTAGAGATTGTGTGCAAGGTTCTCGAAGATCGTACCAGACAGTCCTTGAGAATGTGTTCGATCTAAGCAGTGACACTGAGTTATTCAAATATTTTCTTTTTGTTCATTCGGTTCGATCTTATTTTCCGCATTCGATTGAACCGTCGAGTGATATCACAGGTTTTTTGGGACTAACACCTTTCCAGGGTGACACCTTGAGTAATACCTTATCACCTACCTCAAATTTTAGAGGTTTGCGCCTCTTATCTGCGCAGCTCTTTTGCCTATCCCTGGCAGCTTTTAGATGATCACGGATCTGAACAATCTTGTTCGTCATCTCAAGGACTATCTCAGGTCCTGATAGTTGGGTTTCTCTAACTTTCGCCCAACAAACCGGCGTTCTGCATTTCCTTCCATATAAGGCCTCGAAAGGCGCGACTTGGATGCTCGAATGATAACTGTTATTGTATGAAAATTCAATCAAAGGAAGATGGTCATCCCAACTTCCACCCAAGTCAATAACACAAGCCCGGAGCATATCTTCCAGTGTTTGAATCGTACGCTCACTTTGTCCATCCGTCTGGGGATGATAAGCAGTACTGAAATTCAAACGAGTGCCTAGAGATTGTTGGAAGCTTTTCCAAAAATGAGAAGTGTATCTAGTATCCCTATCAGATATAATAGATACTGGCACTCCGTGGAGAGATACAATCTCGTCCACGTACAGCTGGGCTAGTTTATCGGAGCTATGCGTCTCCTTGATGGGTATGAAATGAGCTGACTTTGTCAGTCTGTCAACTATAACCCATATTGTATCATTCCCATGTTTCGTCTTTGGTAACTTGGTAATGAAATCTATAGTTACCATTTCCCACTTCCAGGTGGGAAGTTCTGGTTGTTGAAGTAAACCCGACGGCTTTTGATGCTCGGCTTTAACCTGTGCGCATGTCAGACATTTAGCCACATATGTGGCTATGGATTTCTTCAAACCTATCCACCAGTAATTTGCCTTCAGATCTTGGTACATTTTATCATTTCCCGGATGAACTGAATATTTAGAATTATATGCTTCATGGAGGATTACATCTCTAAGTCCTCCACGAATTGGAACCCAGATTCGACCATTCAATCAAAGGATTCCATCATTCCCAGGTGACAACTGATCAACAGTTGCACCTAATCTTTCTGCTGGAAAGTTTTCTTCCATTACGGCTTCTTTTTGTGCTGACAACAACTTCTCATTTAAACTGTTCTTTAGTTCAATGCTTTTAGCATTGATCCTAATAGGTTTGACCCTTTCTTTCCTGCTTAATGTGTCAGCGACCACATTCGCTTTGCCCGGGTGGTAACGAATTTCACAATCATAATCGTTCAATGTTTCCATCCAACGACGATGCCTCATATTGAGATCTTTCTGGTTAAACAAGTGTTGGAGGCTTTTGTGATCTGAGTATATCACACACTTGGTTCCATAAAGGTAATGCCTCCATAATTTTAGTGCAAATACAACAACACCCAATTCCAAATCATGGGTGGTGTAATTCTTCTCGTGCACCTTCAGTTGACGTGATGCATAGGCAATCACCTTGCCCATTTGCATAAGCACACAACCCATACCAGTGTGCGATGCATCACAATAAACAACAAACTCATTTATTCCTTCAGGCAATGTTAATACAGGAGCATTGCTCAATTTCTACTTGAGAATCTCAAAAGATTCTTGTTGTTTGGGACCCCAATCAAATTTCACATTTTTGCATGTTAAGGAAGTCAAAGGTGCAGCTATCCTTGAAAAGTTTTCGATGAAACGCCTGTAGTAACCTGCCAACCCTAGGAAACTACAGATTTCAATGGGCATCTTAGGCGCTTGCCAATTCATAATTGCTTCTATTTTAGCGGGATCCACCTGGATACCACGCTCACTTACTACATGTCCAAGAAATTGGACTTCTCAAAGCCAGAATTCACATTTGGAAAATTTTGCGTAGAGCTTCTCTTGTTGCAGAAGTTTAAGGATGCATTAGAGATGTTTCTCATGATCAGCTTGACTCTTGGAAGAAATAAGTATGTCATCAATGAAAACAATGACAAACTTGTCCAAATACGGCTTGCAGACTCGATTCATGAGGTCCATGAATGCTGCAGGTACGTTAGTGATCCCGAAAGGCATCACTAAGAACTCGTAGTGGCCATATCTTGTTCTGAATGCGGTCTTGTGTACATCTTCGATTCTAACCTTCAATTGATGATACCCCGACCTTAGATCGATCTTTGAGAAGAAACTTGCCCCTTGAAGCTGATCGAACATATCATCGATCTTGGGCAATGGATAGCGGTTCTTGATTGTTACCTTGTTTAGCTCACGATAATCAATGCATAGACGCATTGAACCATCTTTCTTCTTTACAAATAAAATGGGCGCTCCCAAGGGGACGAGCTTGGTTGAATAAAACCTTTCTCCAATAGATCATCCAACTGGGTTCTTAATTCCTTCATTTCGGTCGGTGCCAAACGATAAGGAGATCGTGCGACTGGTGCTGCTCCTGGTATAATATCAATTCTGAATTCCACTTGTCTGTCGGGAGGTAATCCAGGTAGTTCTTCAGGAAAAACGTCTGAGTATTCTGAAATAACAGGAATGTCTTCTATTTTGGGCTTTGGCACATCCACTGTCACCTGTGCCATCTAAATGACACAACCTTTCTTCAAACATTTGGATGCCTTAAGCATAGATACTTGATCAGGCAATCCATACTGCGTATCTCCTTGAATAGTAATCGATTCATCATAAGGGGTTTTGATAATAACTTGCTTCTTATCACAGACAATTTGAGCTTGGTTAAGAGATAACCAATCCATGCCTATAACTATATCGAACCCTACCAATTTCATCGGTAACAATGACAACGGAAAAGAGTGATTCCTAATGGATATGAAACATCCATCTAAAATTGTCGAAGCGGTTTCTAAGGTACCATCAGCTAGTTCTACCTCATATTTTATGTCTAGAGTTTTAATAGGCAGATTTAACAGTTTACTAAATTTATTGTCTACAAAGGACTTATCTGCACCAGAATCAAATAAAACTCTAGCATAAACATCATTTATGAGGAAAGTACCTGTTATAACATTATCGTTCTGCATTGCCTCCGTGGCATTCATTTGGAAAACTCGAGCATTGGTCCTTTTTAGCCTCTTCGGGCTTCTTTGGGTTTTTAGGGCAGTTGCTCTTGATGTGCCCCTTCTCGTTACAACCATAACAGGTCGCATTCTTTAATTCCTTGCACTCCAAAGTTTTATGATCCTTCGTTTTGCAAATTCCACAGGGTCTCTCTTTTGGATCAATAGTGCATTTGCCAATGTGGCGTTTCTTGCAGTTCTTACACATGGGTCTGTCACCCGACTGATTTGAGCATTTCTTAAACTCGGAACTCTTCTTAAACTCAGAATTACCTTTCTTTTTCTTATCGGAGCGATGTGAGCTCTCATCTTCCCTCTTTCTCTTTCCCTCTTCTGAAGCCTTACTAGACTTATTCCTAACTGCATCAAGCGTGAGTGATAAAGACAGATCCACCACTGACCTATAGGTGGTAGGCCTGGAAGCTTTGGCGTTTCCTTTTATTTCAGGGGCCAGGCCTCCAATGAAGCGCGCTATGCGCTTAGGTTCAGGTGTAACCAAATAGGGGACAAGTCTGGACATAGTGTTGAAAATCGTAACATATGCTTGGCAATCTAGATTCTTCATGACCAGAGTCAAGAAGTCTGTTTCGATCTTCTCTACCTCGTGCTTAGGACAAAAGTTTTCCTTAATCAATGCCACAAACTCCACCCACGACAAGTTATAGAGTGGACTTTTCCCTTGGCTTGAATTAATGCCTTCCACCAAGCCAATGCCTCTCCTTTAAATGACTGTGATACGAATTTCACAACATCCTGCTCAGCACACCCACTTATATCCACAACGGTATCCATTTTATCAAGCCATGTCATACAGTCTATGGCACCTTTTTCACCTGTAAAATCCCTTGGTTTGCAAGAGACGAAGTATTTATAAGAACAAGTCTTGGAACGCGGTTCCTGATCAAACACTATTTTCTTAGACGTTTGACTTTTCTGATTTGAGGAATGCTGAGAATCGTCCTTCTTTGATGTATGTGTTTTGGAAGGGGGCTTAGTATGAGCCACATATTGGGTCTTTGTGCGAGCAGCACTTGAATCTTTGAACATTCTGCCAACAGCTTTAGTTACAGCATTGTCTATCAAAGCTTGCAGATCTGCACCCGTTACGTTCATTCTGGTGTTATCATTCCTTTCATTGGGATGACTATTAACTTCTTCTGAGTCAGCCATGGTGAAGCTTGATTGCTATAAAACAATTGACAACAACTTGTTTAATGGTCTATTATTGAATCATCATTTTCGGTGATTCATTAACCATGGTCAAATAGATCATATTGGTTAATTTGTTAATCAGATTTATTTAAAATTTTCATTATAATTATTCCCAGTTATAAACCATTAAGGATATTAAGGTGGCACAAAAGGCCTTGTCACAAGGACAGTTTAATTTATATGCCATGATCTTATTGGATCGAGGCGTTAAGGTTTGAACAGAGTTCTTCACCCTTCTTGACAGGGAGTCATAGACTACTACTGTCGTTTGTTATGCAGTTGTAATAGTTTGGCCCGAAGGCGAAATAATGGCATTACATAGTGGATGTTTAATATGATCATCTCATTTGATGATATCAGCCATGATTTTCTAGATCATTAGGCTGGATAAGAAAACTGGAAGAATCCAAGTATTAGGATGACTAGTGTGATTTTCTCGAACCACATTTGCCAAGAGTGCTAACATGTTCTTAGATGTTAATAAGGATTTATCATCTTAAGAAGGCTTTACCATCATGGCCATGTCTAAAATGACATATAGGCTAGGTGATATACGTTAAATTATACATGTTTTTATACCACAAAACACTTCCGTTTTAAGCATTTTTGACTGAAAACACAATGTTTAGGTGCCAAATCCGGTACTTTTGTATTTTCAGGTCTTAAACAGAGCATAAAGGAAAATTCTGATGAAAAAGGACAAATTCTGATGCATTTCTGATGAAAATGGCAAAAATCTGATGACTGCCAGGTATGGCACGACCGTGCCATCCATCGGCACGACCGTGCCATCCATCGGCACTACCGTGCCGATCCTCCGATCTCGGAAGCACTGCCAGTGCAAGGGCTGGTGCCAACTTCTTCTCGGACCACACTACCATGCCACCCAAGGCATGACCGTGCCAAGGCTTGACCAAGGTTTCTAATCAACAATCTGATGACATGGCACTACCGTGCCGATCTGCTGACCCAAGCAACTTGTCCACTAGTCCACTTGGCTGACTTGGGATCGCTGAAACTGGCGTCACCCGACAACACCTGCCACACGGCCGTGCGACATTGGCACGACCGTGCTGATGAAGAAATCTCCTATAAATACAGCCATTCGCTACTGGTTCGAAGGTTGGGGTTTTCTCCATGTTTCTGGGCGATTTCTGGGTTCCGAAGCAGTCCTGATCAGCCCCATTTGAAGCTTAAAGATCGAATGGAAGCATAACCGATCTAACCCATCAATTCCTTGCTTGTTTATGGTTCGATTCCTTGTTCTTAAAACATGTATTCTGATCATTTTGCAAGTTATGAGCTGATGTTAGTTTATGTTTAACGTAGTTTATGTAATAATAGTTATAAACTTGTTTCTTGAATATTCGTTACTGTAATCTTATTTGTATGAAGCTTTAGTACTTTTTCATGTTTGAATCTTCATGATCTTATAACGAATGTTTCATTGATGTTGAGTTCCTGATTATGTTTGATTATCTTGGATAATGAATCTGTGGTTAGTGGGATGGTAACTATTTCTTGATTAATCACTTGTTTGTAGACTTTGTTTACACCATGAAACCAGACCAGGGTATTGGTCTTATACAAGATATATCTTATTTTGATTAGGAATACTTTCTTGCACGTAAGGGTTCTAATGAATTATATGGTGTTGATTGCATGTTCTTAGATGCGGTTTATGATCCTTGTTTAGTAGTTTTGGTCTGAAATTGCTGACATGGTAGATTTGTGTTTAAGACATGTAAAGGTGAAATTGTTTGTTATATGATCTACATAATTGCTTATCCTCGTGGGTGTATTGTGACCATCGGTATTGCTTTCTTTGATAAGTGAGGTTAGGAATCCAGACCCGGTAAATAACCTATCTTTAAAGGTTCGCATGAATGAATATCAATAGCTCGCTAATGAATGATTTTAGGTGGTTAACGTGTGACCATCAGGTTAACTTTCTGTCACACCCCGATATTTCCATGTGTCACCGGTGGGCCCGGTGGGGAGTATCGTGACGTAGTTGATATCATCATAGTCAAACAACACAATATATAAATGCACAGCGGAAGCAAAAGGATAAATATATTACAATCCGAAATAATGTAACATCAAAGTATTACAACGGAAGTAAAGGATCCACAGGCGGATCGAAAATAAAAATAACACTGTTCAACAGACTTAGGCATCTAAGCTTGCGAGACTCTTTATTGATGCTAGGAGTAGCCAGCCTATTCCGATTAGTACCTGCACTGGTAAATACAATCAACCGACTCATTTTGAAAAGGGTTTAAAAATGATTGATTTGAATGCACATGGCACAAATAATATTTTATAACTTGGGATAATTATTTGAATATAATACTTGTAAAGGATTTACATGTTTCTTATGCGTTCAGTAGCCCGGTTCGTGCCGGGTTAAAGATCAATAGACACACCACATTAATTATATGAGACACCGACGGGCGTACGCCTACGCCCCGTGCTGAGGTCGTGGCCATTTCGTAAAATGATGCCAGGGATATCCGGGACATGGTCATTAACCCCCCAAAGGCTTTAAGAAAACAAAACAATTTAAATGAGACATTTCAATACTTTAACCATCATACAATTAAAGATTCAATGCCCGAACAAGCGGTATTTTATATACCGTACCCCAAGCCCGTATAGGGAAAATAAGTTAAAAGTATTTACCTGAGCTAAATATAAATTCAATCCCAGCCGTATCAAATCAGCAAGTACAGATATCTTTTACTGGGCTCCTAAATCTGGAACGAAGGTTTTTAATAACCTATTAGAATCCTAACGGGTCTTTAATTAAGCCTTGACTTAGACCGATTAGTTTTCAAGAGGAAGATACGGTTCAAACGCATGATAAAGCGAAGACCGGAATAGAATGTGATTTAGACCCGACAAGTTTGAAGACTTGTATAATATGGGTAATCTAAACACATTCTGGATTTTGAGATAATAACGATAAGGTTTGACCCGTTTCGGCTAATTTATGTAAACTAGTTACATAAACCGAACCGTACGCGTAATAAGCGTAACGGGTATTCATGAGAGCCATATACAGGTTTCCTAAGTTAATATGCTTCAAATATGGTGTGACATCAGTAAGATGTCTTTTATTATGCCCGAAACGAATTTAAACAAAAACTATGCCCCGTAGGGGTAGTTTGGTCATTTAAAAGATTATAAAAGAGTTTAAGTATTAACCTGAGTTACAGGTCTGATATAATCAGCAAAAATACTTAGTTTGATAAGTTATAACAGTAGGGTAAAGTAGATATGTGAAATTTATCAAATATAACCAAACTATGCACCGTATGGGCATTTTGGTAATTTCACATAAGTCGAAAAGCTCAAAACTGAAGTCTGAGTTAAACAACTTTTGCTTACTGTTAAAATATTATAATTTGCCTCAAATATCAGAAGGTATCAACCCTTGTATGTTTAAAATAGTTTTAGTACATACTATGAGTTAAAAACGCTTAATAAGGCGATTAGAGGCCATTTCCGGGTTCAATACATAAAGCTGATATTTTTATTATTCCAGAAGGCTTAAAATACTTTATTTATCATATGTGATCAGTAGCAAAAGGTTTGGAGTCAATTAGATATGTAAAACTCATTTTATAGCCCGTAAGGGCAAAATTGACAATTACCGGATTAAGCCTACGACTATTAGTTATGCTCAGCCTAAAATTAATTAAAAATCTTCAAAAATCCCAAAATAATATATTACATCAGTGGGTAATAAGTTTGATATCAAAAAGTAGGCTTAACTAGGCTATACGCTAATTACGCCGTTTAATTAACATAAAGCTTTCATTTTACGCTAACGAGCATAACTCTTAATCTACACCTCAAACTAATGTCAAACTTTGGGTACAAGTCTATATATCAGTAATTAAGGTTTCTACTCTTTTACATTTTCAAAAATCACATTTTAGGGTGAAAAGGGCATAATGGTCAACATGTGAGCAATTAACGGAATCATGCGTATTAATCGGTTAACTAATGAACCATGGTGTATAATCACAGAGGGTTATACTAGCATGTAACCTGGTCCAAATGAAGCTCTAAGGTATCTCTAAAACATACCAAAGCGGGTCAGAACTGAAGTCAAAGCAAAAGTCAAAGCTTTGCGACTTTCGGTTCCGAACCGGGTCTAAACAGTGAATTGTCGGGTTGAACATGTTTAGACATGTTCTTACACTAATTACCCAGTTATAACAATGATTAAATAGGTTGAATATGATCTACATTGCTAATTATGCATAAATTGCAATTTAAGTATCATGTTGACTTTTTATTAACAAGTTTAACCCGACTTTTGGTAATCAGGGGGAACCCTTTTGAGGGTTTATTACCCACATAATTACCAACTTATAACTACTTTTAATTCGAGATTTGACTGAGCCATTATTAATTAATCTCGAAGTCAAACTGTAATTACGACAGTTTGACTTTTAGCTAAATAACTAAGCTAAACTCAATTTAAGAAGGTTAAGCAAACTTACAAGTATCTAATGATTGATGAGGAAGGCCTGGAAGGTGCTCTTGTGCTCCACAATTGATCAGAAGGTGTTTGAGGAAGGAATGATCAAAGTGTTTGCACATTGGAGCTTTATATAGTGATCAAGTTTCCACAAAGTGTTGACAAATAAGTCTACTACTGACCACAAGTTATTTATAAGTGTCCCTAGATGTTTAGGGATTGTTTAGGGGCCAAGGGAGATGAGGAAAATCGTTCAAAGGTCGAAAAATGCGATTAAACAGGCAACAGCCGGTTTTCTGTTGCTGGGCACCTGCTTGCGCACCGTAAGGGTGCATGCTTGCGGTGCGCAAACCTCGGGTAGAAACCAAAAGTTGTTGTTCTTTGGTGTTTTGAAAGGGCAACTCGTGGGTTTCGAATTTGGGACTTGTTTTAACAGTATAGGGCCTCTATTATAGGTCTTTATCAGTTACATACCCTACCATTATGTTATGTTTGCTTGGATCTTTTTCAAAAGTGCCGAACAAGAAGGTTTACCGTAGAAATTTCCATACGAACCTATCATGCACTTCGAATTTAATTATTGTCAACAAATTCCTGGATTTAAGATATGTTAGATGTGTGTAAAATATAATTGGGTCTTGGGATTTATAAATGAGGTCGTTCAGAGGTAAAAATTAACATGCCGTCACTTTTAAATCCTGCCAAAACATCTTTATTAAATCCGGGTTTACAACGCTTTTTGTCTTACATGACACGTGTCGTTATATCATTGATCACGAATTTTTGAGGTGTTACATCCTCATCCCCTTAAAATAAATCTCGACCCGAGATTTACTGAAATAAATAAGACTACTTTTCTTTCATCGTGGATTCAACCTCCCACGTATATTCGGGACCCCTACGGGCATCCCAGTTGACCTATACAAGAGGTGCATACTTTCTTTTGGAGCTCCTTTACCTGTCGATCCTCAATCGATACAGGATGCTCATCACATCATAAATCTGCATATCATTATGTGATAGTGTTTCTTGACTTATTGGCGAAACACGTCCTTAACTCATTAGTGTGGGGTGCATTGCGCGTTCCACCGAGCTCCTTAATTAGGTCTTAGCTCGTAAGCTATTTAATCTTGATACATTCGAATCCTTCGAATGATTCTATATATTCCAAGCTTAACTAACCTAAAAATTACTACTCGGCACACCCTTCCAGGGTGTTATCTTTTGTTGAACCTTATCTTTTAACCAGAACTTAGGAGGGTTGCTATTTTCATAAATCCTTGATTTCCTGTCGTATACTGGCAATTTACAATCGATTATGGATTTGGGTGATCTTAGTTGTTGTTTCCTAGGCAACTTTCAGATTTTGATAATTGGACTTACCAATTCTCTATCTAACAATAGATGTTTAACATTTCATCTATACAAGGTCTCCAAAGGGGTAGCCTTAATACTTACATATTAATTATTATAGAAAGGCTTATCTTAAGGTGGGATGGTTATCCCAATCATTTCTTAAAACTAATCTTAAGGAGTAGTTAATCCTTATAGCTAGTTGAATAACTCAACGATCCTGGGTAGTTGATGGTGATTCTTAATCGTTGTTAAAATAGGGTTGCGGTAATGAGTGCATAAGCAAAATGAAACGTCTTTCTTATCTAACAATATCAAACTCTCGGAATATCGAGTTAGGCTATATGAACCCTCTATTTTAAAGCTTAGTTAATGAGGGTTTCGATTCTCCCAATGATGGTACTAGCCGTCATGGAGATTTCATAATAGTACAGCCTTAAATGGGATATAAATCTTAATTCTACCTGCCTTTCATGGGTAAACAGGGTAATCTTAGGAGAAGATAATCAAGATACAAGGAGGTTACAGAGATCTCCATATCTCAGGCTCCAGTTCACCCATCATTGCTTGTGTCAAATAAGTGACACATTTCCGTTACGAGTCCACGAACTCCTTGATCTGGATCATTTACTTGGACAATTCCATTCTGGATATCTCCTTTGAATACCATTAGCTGACTTTAGTACTCTATGACCATCAGAATATCTTTGTGGTCCCATGCATTAAACCTCCATACTGATCAGGCATGGAAGCAATCTATGGAACATGTTAAGATATACCAATCCTCATATGGCGCTTTTTATCATACCGTTTGGTATTCGCAATCTTTAGAGATCAAAGAGATATCAACTCTAAATGCAGACGCATTTCACCTAGAGAGAGGATACTTCTAAAATTCTATGCCTGAAGGTTTCTAACAGGAACAGAAGGAATGGTTCTTATGATTTCACCTGTAAGTTTTATCTTACACTTAATATCTGGGGTTCGTACGGGAAAATTTCTAAAAGTTTGCTAAGCTTAAGATCTTATGAGAGACTTAGCAGTACCTGACCCCAACATAACTCTTAGCAATAAAAATCACAATAAGGGTTTTATCTGGTGTCATTATTAACGTGAGCTATCCCAAATTATTCATTAGGAGGGTTAAACGCCTCCATTCTTAATCCCTTTTAAACTTAGCTGTAAAATCTTTGACAAATTTCAGGGTAGTCTCAGCTTTGACTGGTTGTTTCTTAGTCTATACAACATGAGTAGCTGAGATAGATCCCTAATGGGTTTATAATGAGCAGGCTTTGAAACCTTAATGTGCCCTCTTATTTTCGATACTAACCACCAATAATCATTTGCATTAAGCTTAGATTTTGGGTAAATTGAATAGAGCACTAACTCACCCAATGAATTAAAATTTGCGACTTACTGTCGACAATCTAGAACTTTTATGGCGAGAGTCAGAAAATTCTTATTCCATCTTTTTCCTATTTCGCGAAGCGGATACTAGGTTTTTCTAATAAGGTCCTTAAAACTTGGACCATCCCACAATGTATAAGAGGATCCTTCTTGAGGATTTCATTAATGTCCTCACTAATTAAGGGTATTGCCATCGAATGACTGTGATGTATACTTCACCATGTCCTTTCCAGCATAACCGCTGATATACCTAATGGTTTCTACTTCATCTAACGATTTCTTGCAATCGATGGTCCCTTTTTAATATTGAAGTCTCTTGACTTCCAAGAGACGAAGTACTTTTAAGTACATCCTAAAAAGAATGGGCTCTTTGCCATATATGATTTTGTTTGGTTTATCCTTCGCAATTGAAGTATGAATAAAGCTCTGCTCATGAGCAGTGACATGTGTTTTAAAGCGAGCAGTAATTGGCTTCTTGAGCTTTTTCATGAATTTTTCTTATAGCCTTTCTAATAGTTGCGTTAATTACAGTTTTGGAGATTAACTCTATTAACATTGAGGTTTACATTGGATGCACCATTAACATTTGTCGCATCTCCAGCACCGCGTCCATTGTTTGTATTTTCTGAGTTTTCCATACTCGAATCTTTGGTATTAAACACCAAATTTAACAAGTGCTTGGGTAATCCATACCCAGTATCTCTTTGAATGGTCAAAGGCTCACCATAAGGAGTCTTGATAACTACTTGCTTCTCATTACCCAAAGTATGGGCTTGGTTACAGGATGACCAACTCATATTCTATTATTATATCGAGTCCCTCCATTTTAATGGAACAAGGTCAGTGGAAAAGAATGATTCCTAATGGATATAAAACATCCAGCTAAAATTTCTGAAGCAGTCGCTGAGGTTGTAGGACCGGTTTGCGGATCCGAATGAGTCGGTTCAGAGGAATTCCATCAAATACAGGTGCGGAAAACAAGTATTTGACGTGTAAACAGCTTAATCTTCACTTTAACACTGATTTGTATTGATTAGACAACAATTACAATCAGTTCTCACACCGGCAGCACTTCGGTATGGAAATCACTCTCTGAAAACTTATGATTTCGCTTGACCTAATATCCCTATATATAGACTTGGAGATTTCGCTTGGAACATCCTGAAGCGAAATCTGATATGATGATTTCGCTTGAGGCTTCAAGCGAAATCTCAAATACAACATATAACTTCAAGCGAAATCTTCTAACTATCTCACAAAATCTCATTCTAAAAGCCCTGATCTATTCTATCTAGTCTAAGACTCGATACAAGACGAAGTCGACAGATGTAGTGCACCAACAGACTCCCCCTCAGATGTTGACGAGTCGACTATCGAGTCACACCAATGCTGTGTCTTTACATCTACAGTCTTGATCAGTCTCTGGGCTTTTCTCTCTCAATCTTCTTTTCTCAAGAATCTCCTGGCTCTATCAGACTCCCTCTCACAATTTGCTGGTATTCATTTGTTCTTCAGCAACATCTGCTTTAGGATCAATGTCTGACTCAAAAGTTGTATACAAGATCATTGCCTGGCTTTTATCTAATTCTCTTGATCAGATCTCTTGATTCCTTAAGTTCATCAGCATCAACAGCTAGCAAACTTTTTAGATTCATGATCAGAGTTTGACTTTTGTAAACTTTGAATGAACTAACCAGGCTCACCTGCAACAATCTTAACCCAGAAATAAATTTTCTAAATTTAACAATTAAATGCACCAACAATCTGATATAATCAGATAACTCTCTCTCCTATCATCAACCACTGATGAACCAAATGTAGGTTTTAAAATAACAATTGTAAGAATTTTAACAAACCTTTTTGACAATTTAATATTCACTCCCCCTCACAACCAAGTCATCATGTTTAGCACTTGAAATTTTGACAATCAGCTTTCCAATATTAGTTGTCAAAATTTTTTTTTAATTTTTCAAAAAAATTTATGCTAAAACACACTAAAATCTTTTTGTAATTTTTTATTGTAAAGGAATGCAATAAAGAAATATTTACAAACAATATTTTTGTGAGTTTGTGCAAGAGGATCATATCAGTTTCTGAGACCAATCACCAACACCGTTAAGCTTCATTTCATTTTAAGTTCTAAACAATTTACCTAGATTGTCAGTATGTTTGTCCATTTAAATTTTCACACAAAGTTCAATTGATCCGAGATACGAGATTAATGTTTTAAGCTCTTAAACTTATTCGTGTGTCCCACTACTTGAATATACTCCCGTATCCAGATCCCAATATTCAGTCTTACAGGTGAGTATACCACAGATGATATCTGTCAGGGGAATAAATTATAGTACGAGGGCCGTGAGAGCTCAGGTCGATCTTTCGATACGCAGAGAGATGACGGCTTCGACTTTTTTGGTGTGTCCCCTTTAGAGGATCTTTTTGCATTACAACAGCAGCGATTATCAATTTTATTGTTTCATCAGCTTGCTGAGGGCGATGCTATGTTTCAAGCATTTGCAGAAAGCATTATCCGGGGACTAGGTCAGAAATTTCTTTCAGCAGAAGTCCCGGGATAATACCCCAGATATCACTGAGCATAAAGACCTAGTATCTCAGAATAAGGGACCTTTCAAACAAGATTTCAGGGGTTACCTATATATCCAAGTTTGTGTTAACCCACAGAACAAGCAAGTTTGAAATTTAGGTTTATATCTCGTCACAATCTACTAAATGTGCAAAAACCTACTGACATATCCACAGTAAGATTGTTTATCACATTTTTACTTTACATTTCTTTAGCATGTTGTGATAGTCCACTGATGTACTATCATTTCCTCTATATGCAACAAAAACTCATTTTTGAATTTTATCATGTTTTTGTCTTTTTCAAATTTTCAAATGTTTTTGAATTTTCTGAAAATTTTTACTCCCCCTAAAATGCAAACACATTTTAGGAAATTTGAAAATAAACTGTACAATAAAGTGACAACTGATATCGAATCGCATCAAATCGCCATTCTCTCGGCATAAACAATCAGAACTCCCCCTATCACAAAACTATTTTCTCATTTAGATTTCAAAACACTTAAGTTTGTTTTAATCAAAATGATTTTTCCGGAAAATAAGTTTTTATGATATAATCATTTGTAGATTCGGAGTGTGGTTCATCACATTGTCTATTCGAAATACCAATTGTAAGTATGGTCCAATCAAGTTCAACTTAATGACCTTGATTAACCTTTTTCATGTAAGCATTTTCTATACCAATTGTAAAAATTACCACATGTAGGAATGTTATATCTACATCACCATTTTACCAATCATAATGCCGATTCCTGCTTCGCACTTACCAACCTGGAAGCTCCGGCGTAGTCCTTCAACCTGTAAACATTCAAACACTATCAAAATCTTTCAACCAAAATCTTCAAACATTAGAAAGATGCCGATTCCTGATCCACGATATAAACTTGGGATCTCCGGCATGTCCTAAGACTTTAAGGAAAGCAAACTTCCACCCAAGTCTTATTTGACTTGGTGGCTTCCAATTCCTGGGCAGTAGGGTTGTAAGTTGCCTTTTTCGTTGCATAAAAATCTTTAACCCCCTTTACTTTCCCATCAAGCATTTTCTTGAAAATTTTCTTAACATTACCATTGAATGTTTTTTCAATATCAAAATCTGAGATTTCTATTTTACCAACCATTTGTTGAATTTCTTTCACACTCATTGATTTAATATCAGCATCATTCAACAAATCATCAATCTCATTTTGTGACTCCTCTGATTTTGTGGAATCAGATTCATTGTCAGAACTATCAATCGATTTCTTAACAACCCATGTTTGGTTGTCTTTTGCCTTCTTTTTGTACAATCTTTTAGAATTTTCACCAACTTCATTCTTTGAATTTTCAACAGTTTTGAAATTTGTAGTTGGTGAATCATTCTTTTCAACCATTTTTTCTTTAAGTTTTTCAGAGACTCCCTGTTTTTTGTTGATTTTGTTTGGACAATTGTGAGCAATGTGTCCAACAACTTGACATTGAAAACAAATTCTTGTATCTCTTGGAATGTCTCTTGAATGAAAAACTCCAGTTCCTGTTCTTTTTCTTTCAACAAGAAACTCCTGATTTGTTTCTTTCCAAAAAGGTTTCTTCTGTTCATCTTCAACACTTCCACCTGAAACAAATTCTGTTTTTGATTTAGAATTGTTTACCTTTCTGTAATTTTCTTGCTGAATAAAACCTAAACCTTTTCTTTTGTAATTACAATTTTGGTTTGTTTTCTTTTGAAAACCAGAACTAAAATTGTAATCCTTTTTCCCTTTTTTCTTGTTTAACCTTTGTTGAACTCTTGAAGTGTATTTTTTAGATTTTTCATTAAGATTTAAATTTTTAGTGTCAGAAATATTAATTTCTGTGATTTTGAAAACCTTTTTGATCTTGTCAAGTCTAACACTATCCATTGGAAACTCTTCATCAGAGTATAATTTGTCAGAACCATTTAAAGTATATGCAACTTTAAATGTTTCATCATTCAAATTTGCTTTTGATAACAAAAATTCTTTACTATAAGACCGTTTTTCCGATGATTTGGAATTTGTGACCGACGAACTCAAACTTTTGACTGACGAACTTGAACACCCAGACTCAGACTTTGACTCAGACACCTCCTCAGTATCCAACACCTGATCGACCACCTTTTTGATTAACTCGGACTCATGATCAGTATCAGACGAAGTAAACGTGATATCAATGTTATCTGGTAAAACGTCAGTTGTCTCGGATTTTAACTTTATATTGACTGCTTTTTCGACTTGCTCCTCATTTGGTTTTCTAGGAGAATACCCTTCCCAGATAGGAGGCGGACATTTGTTGTATTTAACAGTCGATTTCTTACCAGTCTCATTCTTTTGCTTCTCATCCTGAAATGCTTCAAAACCTGCAATAGTAGGATAAACTCGATCAATAACATAATCAGAACAAGAATAACTCAGTAATAACCTTCTGATCCTTTCATTCTCGATCTTTTCTTTCTCCAACTCTTGCTTTAGACTAGCATTTTCTTCGATGTAATGATTAATTGCCTTTTGCTTTGTCATCAATGTAGCATTCGTCATCGTTAAAGCCTTTTCTCTTTCAGAATTCGTTGTTTGAAGACCTGTCACTGTTCTGTTCAACACGCTATACGATTCTTTCACATAGCTGATGTCTGATAGTAACTTTTCTATTAGTTTTTCTCTATCAAACAAAGTCACATCTTTTTCTTCACAATTTTTGCAAGCTACCAAACACTTCTTGCAAGGCTTTTCAACTTCAACAATTTTCTCAACCTCAATTGTTTTTATAACTTCAATCACTTTTTCTTCCTCAGTTACTTTATCAGCTTCAGTCACCTTTTCTTCAATAACTACTTTAACTTCCTCATTCTGTTGTTGTTCTTTTGCAGCTTGTTTCTCCTTCAGTTTCTCCATGCGATCTGCAAAATAAAAATGAAAACTTTCAGGAGAAAGATGTTTTTTAGCAATATTAATCTGTTTCTCTTCTTCATCATCACTGCTATTCTCTATCGGTGTTTGATTAAACTCTACAGATTTTTCAGACTCAGCATCTGAAACACCAGAATCAGATGGTGTTTGATCAAAAACAACTTCTTTTTCTGAAGTATCCTCATTTTGCACACTATCGTTTGTACTTAATGACTCATCATCAGCACTTTCTAAACTTTCTTCAGATGTACTTGATTGATCTTTCACTTTTTCACCAATTGATCTCATCCAAGTAGCAAACAAATCTGGTTCTCTAACAATCTTTGCAATGAAAGCTTTGAAATCTCCTTTTTCATCAACAAACATATCCCAGCTAAATCCTTCAGGTAGTTGTTCATCAATTTGGTTCACTATACATGCTGTGCTGTTAGAAGAAATGTAGTTGCTCCAGTTGAAATCTACCAAACATCCTTTCTTTGAATCTTCAATTTTTCTACCATGAGCTGTCTGTAATTCTTGTGTCTGACCAACTTGCTGATAAATGGCTTTCTGGTAGTAGTCATCTTTTCCAAAAGGATTCTGAGCACCACTAACTTCTCTGTTTTTGCATTCTCGTTTAAAATGACCTTTTTCCCTGCACCTGAAACAAGTAACTTTAGATTTATCAAAACCTAAAGTAGAAACACAAGCATCAAGAAAATCATTTCTTCCGGTAATTGTCTTGAACTTTTCAGCACGTCTAAGAACACTTGCAAGACACCATTTGATATCCATCAGTTCCATCTCTTCAGCGTCTATCTGATCGTAATCCTCTTTGGTAAGCATAGGATTTCCGATTCTGCCAGCCACTAGACCTTCATATGAAATAAGCACGGAACCAAGTAATGCCATATGATCTTTAGCAATGTCTTCAGAAAAACTTTGACCTTCTGGAAGATTTAGAGCTATGTTGCATTGAATCACACAACCATTTCCCATCTTTGTGCTTTGAGACTGAAAACTTTCTGATGAACTTTTTGGATTAACACTCGGATACAATGAGAAACCACTGTTGCTTTTATTTGAGTTTTGATCAGTCTTTTCTGTAGAATCTCCAACACTATAAGCAGTCTGAATTTTCGGACTTCTCTCAGCTTCTGAAGTCGGAACACTACCTTTGTAATACATCCTTACATCTTGTTGACCACTTGGATTATTCATCCTTGCAATCTTCTGCTGTTCTAAATCCTGACTTTCAATCTTTTCAATAAACTGAGAGATTGACAACCCTTCATAAACTCCGGTATTTTTCAGTATCATCAAATATGTTCCCCACTCTTTCTGAGGTAAAGCATCAGCTAGCTTATCCATCCATTCTTCATCATCTTTGTTGATGTTCATCATTGACATTGTTCTAACTAAGTGACAATAACGTTCAATGAGTTTCTTTGTATCTTCTCCGGGCAAACTTGTGAACAAATCAAACTCCTTTTTAAGCAATGCCTTTTTGCTTTTAATCATGTTTGCACTACCTTCAACTTTAACTTTCAAAGCATCCCAGATTGACTTTGATGTTTTGTCATGTTGAAGTAGTATAAAGATGTCTTCTTTGATAGCTTGTTGAAGCAAACTGATCATCATTTTTTCAGCTCGATACATTTCCCGTTCTTCATTGCCAAACTCTGAAATCTGTTTTACTGTCTCCATTTCAGAACGTGGTAACATATACTTTTTCAGAATACATTCCCATGATCTCAAATGATTTGCTTGCACCCAATTTTCGAAACGATCTTTCCATCCATAGTATTCTTCAATACACATTAGCTTCGGGGGTTTCTGAGTAGTCCCCGTTTCATTTTCTGAATTCATGTTCTGAGCAATGGAAGATGAACTAGGCGATGTTGCAAATGCGTTGTGGAAATCGTTATCCATGTTTCAATTTTCTTTCAAGCGAAATAGTATCTTTTCAAGCGGTACCCTTCAAGCGAACTAGACAAACTGAACAATCCTCAAGCGAAAACCTTGAAGCGAAATAGTTGAAGCGAAACAATTTCAAGCAAAGCTGTATGAAGAGAGAACTCTGAAGCGAACACCTTGAAGCGACAACCTTGAAGCGAAATTGTTCAAGCGAAACTTTCAAGTGACAAATTTCTGAAGCGAAATCCACTGATCTTTGAAGCGAAAACCCTTAGAATGAGGCGAAATCTAGGTGTCGCTTGAAACTTCAAGCGAAATCTACTACTGAAATCTGATCCGTTCAAGCGAAATCCATTCGGAGGTCAATTTTAATCACTTTTAGATCGAATTTGGCTGTGAAACTTTCAAGGGTTTGTTATCTTGTACTTTTAAACAATCTGTGAGAATTTGAGATGATTTAGACCGTGAAAAGTTTCTGAACTGTTAAAAGAAGGTGTAGAAGTAAGAGATTTTGATGAATTTCGGCTGAATATTGCAGAACTCCTCCTCCTGAGCTCTGATACCAATTGTAGGACCGGTTTGCGGATCCGAATGAGTCGGTTCAGAGGAATTCCATCAAATACAGGTGCGGAAAACAAGTATTTGACGTGTAAACAGCTTAATCTTCACTTTAACACTGATTTGTATTGATTAGACAACAATTACAATCAGTTCTCACACCGGCAGCACTTCGGTATGGAAATCACTCTCTGAAAACTTATGATTTCGCTTGACCTAATATCCCTATATATAGACTTGGAGATTTCGCTTGGAACATCCTGAAGCGAAATCTGATATGATGATTTCGCTTGAGGCTTCAAGCGAAATCTCAAATACAACATATAACTTCAAGCGAAATCTTCTAACTATCTCACAAAATCTCATTCTAAAAGCCCTGATCTATTCTATCTAGTCTAAGACTCGATACAAGACGAAGTCGACAGATGTAGTGCACCAACAGAGGTACTATCGGTTAATTTTACTTTATTCTTAACACTTAGAGTTTTAACAGGCAGATTTAATGATTTACAAAATCTATTGTCTACGAGAGACTTATCTGAACCTGAATCAAATAATACTCTAGCATGAGCGTTATTGATAAAGAAAGTACCTGTTGTGACATTGTCATCCTGAATAGCCTCTTGAGCATTCATCTGAGAGCTTCCAGCTTTGGTCTTCTTAACTTCCTCAAGCTTTTTAGCGTATTTAGGGCAGTTGGTCTTAATGTCCCCTTTTTCATTGCAACCATAGCAGGTTGCGTCTCCCAATCTCTTGCAATCCAAGGTCTTATGCTCCTTGGACTTGCAGATTCCACAGGGTAGAGGCTGAGATTCATATCTGCATTTCCCGAGGTGGTATTTCCTACAGGTTTTGCATCTGGTCTTTTCACCGGTCTGCTGTTTGTCCTTCAAATCCTTGCATTTATGGGTCTTGTGATCTGTCTCCTTATAGATGACACATCCCCCGGTCTGATCATAGAAACATTTTCCGAAGTGCTTCTTCCCGCAAGTTTTACATTCGGGTTTTGCCTTCTTTGGCTTGGACTGGTTATAGCTCGAACTGGTGTAGGTCCCCTATTCGTATGGATCTTCACAGAATTGTCTTTCCAATCAAGAGTGCGGAATCCTCTTGATCAGAATTAGCAGAAAACGTGTAGGAAACAGAAACAACAATTCACTTTCAAACCGGGTTTACTATTGATTATCAATCAAACTGAATTACAATCAATCTAAACCCTAACTCTCTCAATTTCATCCAAGACCTTTGTCTCTCACGAAAATACTCTCAAACAATGTTCTGGCTGATTAGCTGATTAACCTCAACCCTAAAGCCTAACCTTGTTTATATAACACAAGGTTTGCTACTTGGGCCAAGGTTAAACATCATGGACTGCGAATTGGACAAGCCCAATTCGCCCCACATCCCCATAAGTATGGGTTTGGTTAGCCCAAACATTACAACTAACTATTACAAAGCTAAACCCGCTAACTGTTTATCGTTTAACTAATTACAAGATATCCAAAGACCAAATCTAAGCTGTTGTCACAAACATGCACCAACAAACTCCCCCTTGACAATAGCTTCATAAAATAACTTTGTCTTCAGTCTTCTTGCAATCTTCATGTATTCTTGCACTGTATTTGGTCTTTGGATAGCTTCAGCTTCAATAGCTCTGTCAGCAACAGACTCCCCCTAAGCTGATGCATCCAATCACCAAATCTTCAAAAACTTTAGCGTTTGAGTAAACTCCAGTTCAGCATATGAATAGCAATCTTCAAACTCTTCACTTTGTCTGCAATATAGAAAGGAGGTTCTACCATGCATCCAATCAAACTCTCATCTCTTCACAGCAACTCATCACTTTAACTTCTCAGCAGCACAATGCTTCAATCTGTTTAATATAAAACAAACATCTCGCGAAACCATAAGAATTTTTCAACATAAGTTAAACAAATTATTATTATTCAAGAGATAGTTAAACTATATCACAGATTAAGCCTTTTCAACTTCATCACCAACACGCAAAACTTTTTAATCACACCCTATAACCCGCATGATTTAAAATTTTGAACTCACTTTCTAACACCGTCTCCCCCTATCAGTAACAATTCCTCCAAGAATAACAGTTTTTCGTACGTTAAGAATTTTAAACAGAAAAAGACACTATTTTTGGATTTTTTATATTTTCTGAAAGCAAGTAAATAACAAAAGCAATAAACACTCTATTTTTGTGAGAATCACTGGTAAGAAGATCATATCAGCACAATCAAACTGTTTCACACTATTAGATAATTCTTCATTTAATTTTTCATGAAAAGCAGTTCAAGACGATTACCAGTATGTTTGTCCACTTAAACAAAATGCATGAACATTTCAAGTACCATTACCATATGATACGTTAAGGTAATTTTATTTCTGATATACTAGTGTGTCCCACTTCAGGATATACCCCCACGATCAAGGTATGCACAAAGATTCATCGTAGTAGGTGAGTATACTGAATCCATCCTTTAAGATATCCTGACAGTGCTTAGGTCTGCATATAATCTGTTTTATCATGTTTTAATTGCTTAACAATGAACACCCAAATAAATAGTAATCAAATCCTGGAAATATAAACAACACACTCTATCATGCAAGTATCTTCCCTACCACATATTTCACAAGTCCAATCCAGATTTCTGAAATCTTAACTGGGAATAGGTTGAGAAGAGAACAGAATAGATCTTTAGGAGAGATGGTATAATATACAGATCAAATGAGATTTCTCAGTTTGATATAGGTTTATTGGGTTTCTTTTGGGCACTAGAGGGCCTCTTTCGGGTGTATTAGATCTATAGCGCGACAACGTACAGCTAGGTCAGCATGTATCTGGATGCAGCAGAAGCTGTCGTTGCCTAGCACCTCCAGGTCAGCATATATCTGGATGCAGCAGAGGAGGTACACGACTTTTTTCAGAGAAGATTTCAGAATCAGATCAAAATTGTGTGTATCGGGACACATACAGACATTCAAATAGAAATGTGCTAATTCCAAGTGACTTTCTTTCCTGGCGTCATGTACAATTTTAGTTCTGAACAGAAAGACAGTCAAGATATCCCTAGATGAAATATCAGTATAAAGACCCAAAACTTCAGATTTTGGCAATCTATCAACGCAAGATTTAAGGTCATTAAACCATACACCACTGATGTGTTCCCCACTCATATTCAGTTCTTTTAGGTTTATATCACATTGGTAAGTTGATTATTTCATGCTTTTTGCCTACTGGTACATCATATAATGAAGCTGCTATCACACTTAAGCATTTTAATTTCAGTTTCAGTGTGACAGTCTAACTTGCTGATGTACTATCATTTCTCCTTTTTCACACAGTGATAACTCATTTTTGTTTTTCTATTTTTTTTATGTTTTTGATTTTTCAATGTTTTTGTATTTTTGATTGATTTTTTTTTTTAAGAAAAGCAGTAAACTATTTACAAAAATTCTTATGAAAAACCAGTTATTCAGGATTCCTCATCCCGTTGAGTTCGACTAAGTGTTCAAAGCGAGTCCTGTCAAATGCTTTAGTATAAAGATCTGCCAGGTTATCTTCGGTGTCAACTCGATGTAATTCAATTAGTCGTTTTTCAGCACAATCCCGTATAAAATGATGACGTATGTCAATATGTTTTGTGCGACTGTGTTTCACGGGATTATTTGTTATAGAAATTGTGGCATTATTGTCTATCATAATAGGAGTACGAGTGAAATCCAAACCGTAATCGCGCATCTGCTGTTGTATCCAGAGAACCTGAGAGCAGCAGCTACCCGCAGCAATATATTCAGCTTCACACATAGATGTAGACACACAGGATTGCTTCTTGCATTGCCAAGACACGATCCTGCCTCCTAAGAACTGACAACCACCTGTTGTAGACTTTCTGTTCGACTTGCATCCTCCAAAGTCTGAGTCAGTGTAAGCGACAAAATTCAAATCACTATCAGCTGGATACCACAACCCAAGTTTAGGTTTCCCCTTCAAGTAACGAATAATACGCTTCACTGCTTTCATGTGTGACTCTTTTGGATTCGCCTGATATCTAGCACACAAGCATACTGCAAACATAATGTCAGGTCGTGAAGCAGTCAAGTACATTAGAGAACCAATCATCGCCCTGTATTGAGTTGGATCAACATCTTCAGTACTTTCATGATCTGGGCCAAGATTGTGATTTTCACATATGGGTGTGTTGAAAGTAGAGCAATCATTCATTTTGAACCGACTCAAAATGTCATACACATACTTTGTTTGATGAATGAACATCCCATCCTCCTTCTGTTCAACGTGTAATCCCAGAAAGTAAGACAGCTCACCCATAGCACTCATTTCGAACTTGCTCTTCATCACCTGCTCGAACTCTTTACACATGCTCTCATCTGATGACCCAAAGATGATGTCATCCACGTACACCTGTACTAGCAGAAAATCTTCCTTCTTCCTCTTTATGAACAGTGTACTGTCAATCTGACCTCTTTCAAAACCATTCTTAATCAGATGTGTAGACAGTGTCTCGTACCACGCCCTGGGAGCTTGATGTAACCCATACAAAGCCTTATCAAGTTTGTACACTCGATCTGGATAATCTGGATCAACGAACCCATCTGGTTGTGAGACATACACCACTTCTTGGACTTTCCCGTAAAGAAATGCACTCTTCACGTCTAGTTGGTAAACTTTAAAGCCCTTGAATGTTGCGAAAGCTAGAAACAACCGAATTGCCTCCAACCTTGCCACTGGTGCAAACACTTCATTGTAATCAATCCCTTCTTGCTGATTGAAACCTTTTACCACCAATCGAGCCTTATTTCGCGTCACTATCCCTCTATCATCTTTCTTGCACTTAAACACCCATTTAGTGCCTATCTCTCTCTCACCTTTAGGAAGGTCAACCAACTCCCAAACCTTCAACTTAGCAAACTGGGCCAATTCCTCTTGCATAGCTTCAACCCATGAATTATCTTTAAGAGCTATGTGAATGTTTTTAGGCTCCTCTTGGGAAATAAAGCAACTATACAAGCATTCGTTCACAATCCCAGTCTTCTCAATCGACACAAATAAACCAGAATTCGCTGCTATGCTTCTTCTCGTCTGAACACCTGCATTAGGATCTCCAAGTATCATGTCAACTGGATGATCTCTATTTGCTCGTGTAGTAGCAACGATATCAACTTCAAGATTATCACCCAGGTTTGATCCAATCTCCCCCTGAATGTTCTGATCTGCAAATGGATTAATGAAATCCTCCCCCTCAATGGGTTCAGTGTCACTATCACTTGAATCAGGATCAGCAGCACCATGGGAAGTTTCCGCAGCATCTGTCATATCAACATTCGATCTAGGCATGAACTCGCCTTCATCGTCTCCACCAATCATTGTTTGAATCAACTGAGAATCATCTGCATTTGGAAACTCAGGAATATTAAATGACTTAAAAGTGCTTTCATAATCATATAATATAGCTGGACCACTCGTTGATTGTTGAGGTTTGTATGAAGTAATTTCCACATTATAAACAACCTCAATTTTACCAGTTTTTAGATTAAAAACCCTTTTATTCGGTGCGCCAGGTACGTAACCTAGAAAGTAGCCTTCGTCAGCCACCTCATCGAATTTTTGCTTATCTTTATTACGCACAATGGTGCAGGGTAATCCAAAAGGTTCAAAGCCTTCTAAGTTTGGTTTCTTGTTAAACATTAATTCATGACATGTTTTGTTAAAACGTTTAACAGTCAAAACTTTGTTTAGGACATAGCAAGCTGTATTCACAGCCTCTCCCCAGAAAAGAACTGGTAGCTTTGAATCTGAAAGCATCGTCCTAGCGGCTTCAATCAACGTCCTGTTTTTCCTCTCAGCAACTCCATTTTGTTGAGGTGTATAAGGAGCAGAATATTGATGTTCAATTCCTTTTCGAAGACAGTAGAGATCCAGAACTCGATTCTTGAACTCCGTGCCATTATCACTCCTTATCCTCTTTATCCTTGCATCATGGACGTTTTCCAATTTCGTAAAAAGATCTATCAGCATCTCTGTCGTCTCATCTTTTGTACCTAAAAAGAAAACCCATGAATAACGTGAGTAATCATCAGTGACAACTAAACAATAGTACTTTCCACCTATGCTCCTTACGTTCACTGGACCGAATAAATCCATGTGAAGTAATTCATAAGGGGCATCTATGGAATTTACTGTTTTTGACTTATGAGGTTTCTTGTGTTGTTTTCCCTTTTGACATGGAAGACATTTATCTTCCACTTGAAACCTCTGCATTGGAACCCCTTTCACTAGCTCATTTTTAACAAGGTAATTCATTTTTCGATAGTGAATATGGGCCATGCGTCTGTGCCACAACATCGATTCAGCTTCAGATGCTTTTGATAGTAAACACGCCACTACAGCAGTCGGATCCTTAGCACCCATGTCCATGACATAAGTGTCATTTCTCCTTGGCGCTCGCATTACTATCCAATCGTCCGGAATCTTCAAACCTGGTTTCAACACTAATGCTTCATTCTTGGTAAAATGGACCGAGTGACCCTTGTCGCAGACTTGAGACACGCTCATCAGATTGTGTTTAAGCTGCTCCACATAGTTCACTTTGTCCAGTGTGATCTTCCCATTGGTCACCTTTCCTCGTCCTGTAATTCTACCACCTTTAGCACCCGCAAAATTCACCTTTCCACCATCATAATCTTCAAATTCAGTCAACAATCTCGCATCCCCCGTCATGTGCCTGGAGCAGCCACTATCAACATACCATAAGTTGATAATCCTCCTTAGCAGCTCCTGCACACACCAACCAAGAAATTAGTTAGATTGGGGGACCCAAGCCTTAATGGTCTTGGGTCGTCCAAATTCACCAACTACCGGAACATCCATCCAATATCCATTACTCCTAACTGGAATCTTGGATCTCAGACCTGTTGATGGAATTTGATTTTGATTTCCACTAGGTCTTTGGTCCTGAGGGTTCCTATACGTATTTGGACTATTTGACCTTTGGAAATTTTGATTTGGGTATCTTGAATTTTGATTCCAAGAAGCATTATTGTTGTAATTTCTAAAGCCATTGTTATAAAAAGTTCGACCACCATTATTTTGGTATCGATTTTGATATTGACCTTGACTTCTGAAATTATTAGCATTATAATTGTTCATTCTTGGTGAACTGCTTCTAGGTCTCTCAAATCTGCCTGGTGGAGATCTAGGCTGAAACCTTGGTTGATTTCTTTGAAAACGAGGAACTTGTGGAGTTCCTTTTTCAGCCTTATCTTCACCAACAGCAACATTCTCTGGTTGCTTAGCAGCAGATTTCTTTGGAGAATTTGCAACTTTCTCCTGTTTATCACCACTCTTCTCTGGTGACTTCTCTCTCTTCTCCTCACTCACTTGTGCTTCACTCTTTTTGTTTGGACAACAACTAGCTACATGTCCCTTGGTGTGACATTTGAAGCACGATTTCTTTTTCGAAGACTTCTTTTCTGAAGCCTTAGAACTAGATTCGGGTTTTTCTTCTGATGATGCCTTAGAAGGATTTGGTTCAGTTTGCTTAATTTCAGAATTTTCTATGTTCTTGTTTTTAGCAAACTCTATATTAGATTCATTTTCAATAACAGCTGTTTCGTTTTTCATGTCACTTCCTTGAACAAAATTAACCTTTTTAACAAAAGTTGGATTGTTATTTTTAGGATGTGATGTATTCTTTTTCAAAACAGGTTTGCTGTTATTATCCTTCTTAGCATCAGCATTCTCAAACACATTTCCTTGACGTGACGTGGAACTACTTGGCAATGTTGACCCAAAGTCCATGAGCTCATCTTCATTAGGCAAGAAAGAATAGTCATGACTAACAGGAGGTGGAACTTCATTGAAACCATGAAATCCCACACTGGTTTTGTCATTACTTTTCTTCAAGCCACCCATCATGTGTTTCATAACAAAAGTAGAGTCCCTGAATTGACCTAATTTCTTTTCAAGTTCAACAATTCTTAGTTGTGCATCTGACAACTCTTTGCATTTATCAGAAATCTCTTTTGTTTTCTCAGCCATCATGTCATGAGCTAAGTTTATGACTTGAAGTTTTTCATTTAGTTTACAGGTTACAGCTTCAATTTTAGTTTCATAACCTTTTATTTTCTTCAAGTATGACGATTCGTTTCTTTTAGCAAAAAAGTTTGCTTCTTTTATGGTAGACATCTCGCCCACCAGACTTTGGTTTTGTGTGGACAACCTATCAACTTCACCCTGTAATTCACGACATTTTAAACACACAGAATTAGTCTTTACCTCTCCTGTTTGTTTGTCAAGGTTGGCCATTAGAGCCGCAAGCTGAGCTTCCATTCTTTTATACTTAGCATCCTTTTCTTCAGCTTCCCGTTCCTGGTCAGACTTTTGCGTTTCCTTTTCAGCAACTGTTGTCTGATCTATCTTCACCTCTGCCTCAGCATCACTGTTCTTCTCAACTTTAACATCATCTACTGTAGCTTCAGCATCATCAATTTGCGTTATCTCTGCCATGAACGCCTGAGTGACATTTTCATCATTCTCCAAGTGAACACTCCAGTCATATGAACCTTCTCTAGCAGTAGAGATCATCGCTCTCGAGTTAGAGTTGTTTGAAGCATTTCTATTGTTTGAACTCTGACTCGAAGTATCCTGCTTTTGTTTTTGACATTCCCTGGCGAAATGCCCATAACTTTGACAGTTGAAGCATCTCACTTTGGTCTTATCAAAACCAACAGTCTTTCCTATAAACTTTCTTCCAGTTCGGTTCATAAACCTCTTCACTCTTCTAGTAATCATGGCCATTTGCCACTGCAAATCCATATCTTCAAGATCATCAGGGTCAATCTGATCATAATCTTCATCCAAAGTAGCAGGATCAGATATCTTCCCCTGAATGTAGTTCTCATATGAAGCAACAAATGAAGCAAGTAGAGCAAGATGCTCTTCAGCAGACTTCACACTCATTGGCATAGACTTAACACCACTACTCTGCTTAGAAGCTGGTGTTCTTTTGGCTCCTGTTGATCCTCCTGAAGCAGCTACAAAACACACATCACCATCTTCATTTACTATGACCTGCTCATTCTCACACGAAAGAAACGCAGTAGCAGAGTCGCTAGAAGCGTTGTGAGATGAAGAAGATGCAAGCCCATTGTAAATCGTTGGATCTTGAACCTGATCATATCCAGTGTCTTTCTTCTTCATACTGAGCTCATAAGCTCTCAGCTTGCCAACTACTTCTTCCAGTTCCTTTGTTTCATAATCAGCTTCTCCCTTTATCTTAAGAGTGTAGATATCCCATTTAGTAGGAAGAGCATCAAGTAGCTTGTCATTTTTCTCTATGTCAGTGTAGCAATCTATATTATAATTGTCCAATTCTGACATCAGATGGTAATATCGAGTGATGACGTCTTCAAGTGACTCATTTTTCATGTACTTGAACACAGCAAACTGCTTCTTCAGTAGATCAACTTTGTTCTTCTTGACATCAGGATTACCCTCATATCTCTTCTCTAGTGCATCCCACATTTCCTTTGAAGTAGTGTACTTCTTAAAGGTATGTTTGATGCCATCAGGTAAAGACATTTTAATGGCTGCCAAGGCTCTCTTTTCAGCCTCATACATTTTCTTCTGTTCAGCATCCATATCAACATAAGCAGTTACACGTTGTCTTCCCTCAAAGTCATGAGTTGGGTTCGCATACCCATCGTCTATACATATCCACATACGAGTGTCCTGGTACTCAATAAAGGATTGAAACCGATCCTTCCATGTCAAGTAGTTTTCCACCTTCATCATCTTAGGTGGTTTGTTCGTTGTGCCTACCTCATGTTCCATCCTTAAGAGTTCGTTCAATTTAGACATGTTCGACATTTTAACTTAAGCAGACTGGTAAAACCGTACAAAATTTTTCGAAAACAGTGGTTACCAAATTACACCGTTAGAATCGTATCGAAAAAACGAGTCTAGTGATGTACAATTTTTTTTTTTTTACCCTAAAAATCCAAGGAATTCAACGGTCCAAACGGTTCTGTCTAACGAGCTACGGATCAATTTCTATTTGCGAAACAGTGAAATTTTATCGACGCTTGCCAACTGAAATTCCACCCCTTAAATATGCTGTTAAAATCGCTGGGTAATCACTTAAATTCGCTGGTCACTTGTTCAATTTCGCTGATCAAAGTTCAAAGGTTCGCAGGTCAAATTCGCTGTTCAAGTTCGCTAGTCAAATTCGCTGGTTTATTTCGCGATTACGAAGGCCAGTAAATTCGCCGAAAACCGCAATAATTTCGCTGAGGAAAATTATACGGTTACCAAAGTCGCCTTTGGATTTAATTTCGCCGATAACTATGCTGGTTAAATTCGCAGATCAGTCAAATTCGCCAGTACAGTCAATTTCGCCACCCAGTAAATTCGGAAACTTAATCTTTTCGAAAATTCTGATTATTTTCCTGATCTTCCTAACAACTTCCTGCAAAATCGAAATAGCAAATCACCAGAAAATTTTCGAAAAGTGTGAAGAACTGATAGAAAAACACGAAGAACACGAAGAACAGTCTTCGAATCCTCAAGTCTTTCAGCCAAAAATTCTTCCAAACAATCAACCAAACACTTTCCTGAAAACCCTAAAACCTGCAAAAACAGCAAACAAACAAGCAGAAGATCAAAACAGCCAATAAATCTCGAAATTTTTTTATCAAACAAACAGAAAAATTCGAAAATTTTAAAACCCTAATTTTATCAGATTTCAAAAATTCGAAAATCTCCCTGTTTCTGCAGAACACAATTCTGAACCGAGCCTTCAAGAGCCTAATGCTCTGATACCAATTGTAGGTCCCCTATTCGTATGGATCTTCACAGAATTGTCTTTCCAATCAAGAGTGCGGAATCCTCTTGATCAGAATTAGCAGAAAACGTGTAGGAAACAGAAACAACAATTCACTTTCAAACCGGGTTTACTATTGATTATCAATCAAACTGAATTACAATCAATCTAAACCCTAACTCTCTCAATTTCGTCCAAGACCTTTGTCTCTCACGAAAATACTCTCAAACAATGTTCTGGCTGATTAGCTGATTAACCTCAACCCTAAAGCCTAACCTTGTTTATATAACACAAGGTTTGCTACTTGGGCCAAGGTTAAACATCATGGACTGCAAATTGGACAAGCCCAATTCGCCCCACATCCCCATAAGTATGGGTTTGGTTAGCCCAAACATTACAACTAACTATTACAAAGCTAAACCCGCTAACTGTTTATCGTTTAACTAATTACAAGATATCCAAAGACCAAATCTAAGCTGTTGTCACAAACATGCACCAACAACTGGTCCTACCCTTTTTGTAACCTTTATTCGGGGTATTATCGTGCTTTCGCTTATGATCCCTTAACGCTCGGTTCACGGCCTTGTTTACAGCTGTATCTAACATAGCCTGTAACTCGGCGCCCGTTAAATTCAGTCTTGTATCATCATTCTGATTAACTGGATGATTGTGAGCTTCAGAGGAGTCAACCATGGTGAAGCTTTGAAGGCTACAACCTAAGTAGTAATAATTGATTTAATTATATGTTGAATTGTTGAATTTGTTGATTAAATAGCTATGGTGTAAATAAACCATATAGGCCAAAAGATAGTATTTAAGTTATTTGATTATGTTCTGCCTAGGTTTTTAAATAACCCATCCTTGGCGTGTAAACAAAATATAATCCTTCATATTTATTAGACAGGGGACATAAATCACGACTGTCAATGTCGTATTGACATTTTATATAGCACAAGAGCTTGTTCCCAAGGACTCTTGATGGCACAGGCCTTGTCACTAGGGAAAAATCTAAAACATAATCGATGATTCCTTTGGATCAGAAAATTTCATAGTTCATTGTCTTGACAAGAATTTATGAAATAAAAAAAACTATCTTTTCATGTATACACCTTTTCCCGTAGGTATACATCCCAAATGGATGTTTTGATGCGTACATCATGTTCGACGTTTACCAGCCATGATTCCTATTGATCATTTACGCTAAATAAGGGATTTGGAAATTTCCTAATATAAGGATGACAAGTGTGATTTTATCGCATCACGGTTGTCGGGAGTGTTAACACATTTTCAGATGTTAACGAGAATCTGAATCTCTTTTTAAACAGGTTTTACCATTTTAGCTAGGTCTTCAATGACATTCAAGCTAGGTCAAACCTTTTAAGATTCTCTTTTAATATTTATACTGGCAGGAAAGGAATGATATTTATTTTTATTCAGGATTTTTATTAATATTATCCTGGATTTAATTAAAATATAACTATAGCACAAAAAGTCAAGTCACAAGGACAAGTTTAATTTATAAGCCATGATTTCAGAGAATCGAGGCAATTTATAAGTTAGTAATAGCACAAAAGGCCTAGTCACGTGGACAAGTTTAATTTATAAGCCATGATTTCAGAGAATCGAGGCATTTACGTGTGAATCAAAGTTCATTGCTTTTTCTTGACAGGGAGTTGTAGGCTACCACTGTCTTTAGTCTCAGAGGACATTAACTATAGCCCGTAGGCATTTCCCTTCTAAGGGATGTTTATAATATGATCATCTTATAGGATGATATAAGCCATGATTTCTAAATTAATAGACTAGATAAGAAAATTGGAAGAATCCAATATAAGAATGACTGTTGTGATTTTCTCGAATCACATCTGTCAAGAGTGCTAACACGTTCTTAGGTGTTAACAAGGATTTGAATCTCTTGAATAGGTCCTACCATCTTGGCCTCGTCATATAGGCTAGGTTTACCTTTAAGATTCCCTTTTTAATAATAAACGCAGAACAATCCTAGATCGGGATGTTAATAAGGATCTGAACCTAAATTGAGGAACTGCCATCTTGGCCGCGTCTTAATAATGACACCAGGCTAGGTCTTGTCCCTTTTTAGATTTTGCCGTTTTATTATAATGGTAGATCTTATAATATAGGAATGATATTTTAAACATAATCGTTCCTTTAAAATTTAAGCAAGTATATAGTTGCCCTATATACTTGCCCTATATAGTTGCCCTATATAGCATGATGATGATGATGATGAAGTATATAGTTGCCCTATACGGGACTCCTAATATAAATGACTTGCCCATGCAAAGGCTAATCAGAAAAATAATCAAGGAAGTAATTAAAAGACAATGAAACGAATTGGAATTTGTCCTATGTTCTTGTCTAGACTCAAAAGGCTAGCGTCAGTGTTGGCTCTGATACCAACCTGTCACACCCCGATATTTCCATGTGTCACCGGTGGGCCCGGTGGGGAGTATCGTGACGTAGTTGATATCATCATAGTCAAACAACACAAAATATATTACAATCCGAAATAATGTAATATCAAAGTATTACAACGGAAGTAAAGGATCCACAGGCGGATCGAAAATAAAAATAACACTGTTCAACAGACTTTAGGCATCTAAGCTTGCGAGACTCTTTATTGATGCTAGGAGTAGCCAGCCTATTCCGATTAGTACCTGCACTTAGCCTTTTTGGGAAAATACGTCAGTTTACACTGGTAAATACAATCAACCGACTCATTTTGAAAAGGGTTTAAAAATGATTGATTTGAATGCACATGGCACAAATAATATTTTATAACTTGGGATAATTATTTGAATATAATACTTGTAAAGGATTTACATGTTTCTTATGCGTTCAGTAGCCCGGTTCGTGCCGGGTTAAAGATCAATAGACACACCACATTAATTATATGAGACACCGACGGGCGTACGCCTACGCCCCGTGCTGAGGTCGTGGCCATTTCGCAAAATGATGCCAGGGATATCCGGGACATGGTCATTAACCCCCCAAAGGCGTTAAGCAAACAAAACAATTTAAACGAGACATTTCAATACTTTAACCATCATACAATTAAAGATTCAATGCCCGACCAAGCGGTATTTTATATACCGTACCCCAAGCCCGTATAGGGAAAATAAGTTAAAAGTATTTACCTGAGCTAAATATAAATTCAATCCCAGCCATATCAAATCAGCAAGTACAGATAGCTTTTACTGGGCTCCTAAATCTGGAACGAAGGTTTTTAATAACCTATTAGAATCCTAACGGGTCTTTAATTAAGCCTTGACTTAGACTGATTAGTTTTCAAGAGGAAGATACGGTTCAAACGCATGACAAAGCGAAGACCGGAATAGAATGTGATTTAGACCCGAAAAGTTTGAAGACTTGTATAATATGGGTAATCTAAACACATTCTGGATTTTGAGATAATAACGATAAGGTTTGACCCGTTTCGGCTAATTTATGTAAACTAGTTACATAAACCGAACCGTACGCGTAATAAGCGTAACGGGTATTCATGAGAGCCATATACAGGTTTCCTAAGTTAATATGCTTCAAATATGTTGTGACATCAGTAAGATGTCTTTTATTATGCCCGAAACGAATTTAAACACAAACTATGCCCCGTAGGGGCAGTTTGGTCATTTAAAAGATTATAAAAGAGTTTAAGTATTAACCTGAGTTACAGGTCTGATATAATCAGCAAAAATACTTAGTTTGATAAGTTATAACAGTAGGGTAAAGTAGATATGTGAAATTTATCAAATATAACCAAACTATGCACCGTAGGGGCATTTTGGTAATTTCACATAAGTCGAAAAGCTCAAAACTGAAGTCTGAGTTAAACAACTTTTTCTTACTGTTAAAATATTATAATTTGCCTCAAATATCAGTAGGTATCAACCCTTGTATGTTTAAAATAGTTTTAGTACATACTATGCGTTAAAAACGCTTAATAAGGCGATTAGAGGCCATTTCCGGGTTCAATACATAAAGATGATATTTTTATTATTCCAGAAGGCTTAAAATACTTTATTTATCATATGTGATCAGTAGCAAAAGGTTTGGAGTCAATTCGATATGTAAAACTCATTTTATAGCCTGTAAGGGCAAAACCGACAATTACCGGATTAAGCCTACGACTATTAGTTATGCTCAGCCTAAAATTAATTAAAAATCTTCAAAAATCCCAAAATAATATATTACATCAGTGGGTAATAAGTTTGATATCAAAAAGTAGGCTTAACTAGGCTATACGCTAATTATGCCGTTTAATTAACATAAAGCTTTCATTTTACGCTAACGAGCATAACTCTTAATCTACACCTCAAACTGATGTCAAACTTTGGGTACAAGTCTATATATCAGTAATTAAGGTTTCTACTCTTTTACATTTTCAAAAATCACATTTTAGGGTGAAAAGGGGATAATGGTCAACATGTGAGCAATTAACGGAATCATGCGTATTAATCGGTTAACTAATGAACCATGGTGTATAATCACAGAGGGTTATACTAGCATGTAACCTGGTCCAAATGAAGCTCTAAGGTATCTCTAAAACATACCAAAGCGGGTCAGAACTGAAGTCAAAGCAAAAGTCAAAGCTTTACGACTTTCGGTTCCGAACCGGGTCTAAACAGTGAATTGTCGGGTTGAACATGTTTAGACATGTTCTTACACTAATTACCCAGTTATAACAATGATCAAACAGGTTGTATATGATCTACATTGCTAATTATGCATAAATTGCAATTTAAGTATCATGTTGACTTTTTATTATCAAGTTTGACCCGACTTTTGACCTAGTTAGAGTGGTAATCAGGGGGAACCCTTTTGAGGGTTTATTACCCACATAATTACCAACTTATAACTACTTTTAGTTCGAGATTTGACTGAGCCATTATTAATTAATCTCGAAGTCAAACCGTAATTACGACGGTTTGACTTTTAGCTAAATAACTAAGCTAAACTCAATTTAAGAAGGTTAAGCAAACTTACAAGTATCTAATGATTGATGAGGAAGGCCTGGAAGGTGCTCTTGTGCTCCACAATTGATCAGAAGGTGTTTGAGGAAGGAATGATCAAAGTGTTTGCACATTGGAGCTTTATATAGTGATCAAGTCTCCACAAAGTGTTGACAAATAAGTCTACTACTGACCACAAGTTATTTACAAGTGTCCCTAGATGTTTAGGGATTGTTTAGGGGCCAAGGGAGATGAGGAAAATCGTTCAAGGGTCGAAAAATGCGATTAAACAGGCAACAGCCGGTTTTCTGTTGCTGGGCACCTGCTTGCGCACCGTAAGGGTGCATGCTTGCGGTGCGCAAGCCTCGGGCAGAAACCAAAAGTTGTTGTTCTTTGGTGTTTTAAAAGGGCAACTCGTGGGTTTCGAATTTGGGACTTGTTTTAACAGTATGGGGCCTCTATTATGGGTCTTTATCAGTTACATACCCTACCATTATGTTATGTTTGCTTGGATCCTTTTCAAAAGTGCCGAACAAGAAGGTTTACCGTAGAAATTTCCATACGAACCTATCATGCACTTCGAATTTAATTATTGTCAACAAATTCCTGGATTTAAGATATGTTAGATGTGTGTAAAATATAATTGGGTCTTGGGATTTATAAATGAGGTCGTTCAGAGGTAAAAATTAACATGACGTCACTTTTAAATCCTGCCAAAACATCTTTATTAAATCCGGGTTTACAACGCTTTTTGTCTTACATGACACGTGTCGTTATAACATTGATCACGAATTTTCGAGGTGTTACACTTTCCGAAGAATCATAATGCTAGAAATCCAGACCCGGTAACTAGCTGTCTCGAAATTGGAAAATTGATTAAGTGCTTTTGTAACATATCTGATAGATAACATGTTTAGGTTGTTTGTGAAACAAGATAATAGTATATTTTAGTTGTAATTTAGATAATATAGTTAAGCAATCATTCACTTATCCTTTTATCTGGTAAAATACTGACAAAGATTTAGTACATTATAACGCCCGTGTTCCATGGATCGATATCTGGCTCTTACCAATACTTTGCTGCATATATGACGGGATACACTTGTCCTTTGTTGTGTGTGTTTTAATGTTAAGGTATAAACCATTTTTATAAATATTAAAACCCACATGAGTGCGAAGTTCACTGTAAATAACTGTATAAATTTTGTGCACTTCACACGTTACCAAGTTTTTGGCGTCGTTGCCGGGGAACACGGCGAAATTAATGGAACAATCCGAGTCAATATCTTACCGGTGTACAAACTGTTAATAAATGTTAATACTTGTACATTTTTGTATCTATTTTCTTTTATTTACTAACCTGTAAACACCTAGCCTGGTACGCCCACTAGGACTAACTTTTGACTAACTTTTTTTTTTTTTTTCTGTTTTACTAACCAACTGACTTTACTAACTCACTAACATACTAACCATTTTATTCGAGTAACATGTATTTCATTTTATTTAATTCAGTTATGTGTTCGGAATCGAACCATTCACTTTTATTTATTTAGTTCAGTTATTTTAATTTAGTCATTTCATTTCTGTACTTCATTCATTTATATATTTCCTTTCAGTATTTCTAATTCAGCATTTCATTTATTTTCGTTTCAGTAATTTAATTCTGTTTATTTTTATATACTTATGTTCGTGTTCGTACGTCGAACCGCTTATATATTGATTTATTTATTTATTTCTGTCCATTTAATTATTTAAATTAACAGCTTATCCATTTAATTATTGCACTCATTTGTTTATTTATTTACTCCACAAAAATAAAATATACCTTTCTGATAAAATCATCAGATTTTCTGATGAATTCCAATAAATTCACCAGATTTTCTGATGGATTCTGATAAACCCATTAGATGTTCTAAAAACAACAGTTTACAATTCTGATAAATCTACCAGATTTTCTGGTAATTCTGATGGTTTTATCAGAAATTCTGATGGAACGAAAATTTTCATCAGATCTTATCAGAATTTTATCAGAACTTATCAGATTCTCTGATATATATATTTTTTTTCAGATTTCTGGTGACGTCATCAGAAATTCGGGTAAACAACCAAAAACAGTTCTCGGATGTAAATATGTAAATAAACCAGTAAATATTTAGTTAGATTTGTTTAAATATCTTGTATATATATGTATATTATATTATTATTATTATTTTTTTCTTCCTATATTATTATTATGTTCTTTTTTCTGTATAATGCCTTCCTTTTTACGTACAGGCTAATGTCCACGCCCCTGCACCCGCTAACGCTGAGCTAGCCAACGAACCAGAAAATAACCTAAGAAGAAGTAGGCGGCTTCGCGAAAGATCACTTGTCGTTGCACAAAGAATTGCGGCCGCAATCGACGAACCAGTGATACTTTCTGACAGCGAGAGTTCATAGGACGACACAGGAAGCATTATGGCAGAGGACAACCAGCCTTTAAATGAGACCGGCCGTCCAGGAGGAGAGGGCTTGCTACCGAGCATCGCCCGACCTACGATAGCAGCACCGAGTTTTGAAATTAAATCTAGTATTATTAATATGTTGCAAAATTCTGTGCAGTTTGATGGGAAGGATCACGAAGATCCAGGTCGGCACATCGCATCATTTCTCGAGGTGTGCTCGACATTTAAGATTAGAGACGTTTCTGAAGACACAATTCATTTGTGACTCTTTCCATTCTCTTTGCGAGACAAAGCCCGATCTTGGCTTTTGTCACTTCCAGCAGGTTCCATCACGACTTGGAACGAGATGGCCGATCTTTTTATGCAAAAATACTTCCCGCCGGAAAAGACAGCTAAGCTTAAGAATCGTATTATGACATTCAAACAGGACGAAGGAGAATCTCTACACGCAGCTTGGGAGAGGTTCAAAGATCTTCAGATCGATGTTCCACATCATGGGTTGTCCAAAAGGCAACTTGTTTTGAACTTCTACCAAGGACTCAACTACGACTCACAAGAACGTTTAGATGTATATGCAGGAGGCGATCTTGGAACAAAAACACCCAACGAAGCCTATGCAATCATAGAAAAGGCTACCTTGAAGTCGAGTTCGCGTCACGGTGGAGTGCGAAGTAAAGCTTTATCTATCCCTGGAGTTCATAAAGTGGATACATATACGGCTCTTGCAGCATAGATTGGAGCTTTGGCAGCAAGGTTTGATCAAGCTCAGAATGTTTCAAAAGTACAATCATCATGTGAGCTGTGTGGAGTGTCGCACGAGCCAGGTACATGTGAGCAGGGTGTTATGTTTACAGGCCACGAAGACGTGGACTATTTGGGCAATCAAATTAGGCCCCAGAATAACCCCTACAGCAACACGTACAATCCAGGTTGGAGGAATCACCCAAATTTCGGGTGGAAAGCCAATTCCAATAATCAGAACCCACTCGGATATGCTCAACGCGCTCCCGCACCACAACAGTCTCAGGGGCAATCCTTTCAGCCCCATGGACAATCTTTTTAGCCATCAGGGCAAACCTTTCAACCTCGTTACAATAATTTAGGGTCAGGAAGCACTTCCCAGCCACAAACCTCTCAAACCAACACAAAACTAGAGGAGATGATGGCGCAACTGTTAAGCAACTCCAAAAATGCCAATCAAATTTATGAAAAGCGATACCAGCAGCATGAGGAGCGTTTCATGGCACAAGAAGGGGAAATGCGGAGCCAGAAGGCTTCAATTCAAACCATTGAGAATCAAGTCGGCCAACTGGCCAAGATGTTGTCTGAAAGACCTCAAGGTAGTCTTCCTGGTAACACAGAACCAAACCCGAGAGGGCATGTTAATGCAGTAATTATAAGGAGTGGTAAAACCACGGGACCTGACAAATCAGACTCACCACCGATCACTGATACGGTCCAAACTGACGCTTCAGACGAGGTGCACGCTAGGCGAGTCCCAGCAAGTACAACACAGTTTCAGGAGCCAGTTAAAGATTTCATTCCTCCTATTCCCTATCCGAGCAGATTGAAGAAACAAAAGAACGATGAACAACATGGTAAGTTTTTAGAAATGTTTAAACAATTACACATAAACATACCATTTATTGAGGCGTTGGCTCAAATGCCTAAATACGCAAGGTTCTTAAAAGACATCCTCACAAAAAAAGCAGAAGCTCGAAAGCTTGTCTTGTGTGTTGATGAATGAAAACTGTTCAGCCATTCTCCAAAACCGTCTACCTGAAAAGATGGGAGATCCGAGCAGTTTTACTCTTCCCTGTCTCATTGGCAGCATGTCTGTCAGTCACGCATTAGCCGATTTAGGAGCTAGCATAAACTTTATGCCATATAAATTTTTTTGCTAAATTAGATCTGGGTGAACCTTCACCCACTAGAATGAGCATTCGACTTGCAGATCGTTCAATCAAGTATCCGCGTGGATTCGTTGAAAACATGCTTGTTAAAATCGATAAATTTGTTTTTCCCGTGAATTTTGTTATTCTCGACATGGACGAAGACTCAAAAGTGCCATTAATACTTGGGCGCCCGTTCCTCAATACCGCGAGAATGATTGTTGATGTGGCAGTTGGCCAAATCACGCTCCGAGTAAATGACGAGCATGTGACTTTTGATATTAAAAGATCAATGCAGCATCCGCAAAGTCACGATGACATGCTTTACTATGTCGACATTGTCGATACTTGTGTAAGCTCTTATTTCCAAGGCACTATTGAAGAAATTGATACGGACACACATCTTTTGTGTGATAACCAAAATGGAAATTCGCAGGAAGGCCACGAAACTGAGCAACCGGTTTTCCAAATCGGTGATGATGGTTCTCAAAGTCCAGATCAATTTGTGGAGATTGAACGTGAAATTGAAGAAAAGTCCAACCCATCGGTTGAAGACCCACCGTCATTGGAGTTAAAAGAATTCCCACCGCATCTCGAGTATGCATTTCTAGACGAGGAGTGTCACTTGCCTGTTATCATTTCAGCATCCTTAGAAAAAGAGGAAAAGAGACAGCTTCTCGAAGTTCTAACGCTCCACAAGAAAGCCATGGCGTGGAAGATTATGGATATCAAAGGCATTAATCCTTCTTTTTGTACTCATAAGATTCTCATGGAAGACAATTACAAGCCTAGTGCACAACATCAAAGGCGTCTGAATCCAAATATGCAGGACGTGGTGAAGAAAGAAGTTATTAAATTGTTAGATGCAGGGCTGATTTATCCTATATCTGGTTCTGTTTGGGTAAGTCCAGTGCAAGTAGTACCCAAGAAAGGTGGTATTACTGTAGTTTCAAACGACAGGAATGAACTTATTCCTACCCGTACCGTCACCGGATGGCGAGTTTGCATCGATTACCGCAAACTCAATGATGCCACCCCTAAGGACCACTTCCCGCTTCCATTCATCGACCAGATGTTGGAACGTCTGTTGGGGAAGTCATTTTTCTGTTTTCTGGATGGGTTCTCTGGATATTTTCAAATTCCTATCGCTCCCGAAGATCAGGAAAATACTACTTTCACATGTCCTTTACGCACATTCCCCTACAGGCGTATGCCTTTTGGACTGTGTAATGCACCAGCCACATTTCAGCGTTGCATGGTAGCTATTTTCCATGATATGATTGAAGACTCCATGGAAGTATTCATGGATGATTTCTCTGTTTTCGGGAGTTCTTTCGATCAATCTCTTGGAAATCTGAAAAGAATGTTAATGAGATGTGAGGAAACTAATCTTGTGCTTAACTGGGAGAAATGCCACTTCATGGTGAAGGAAGGGGTAGTTCTTGGACACAAAATCTCTGAAGCCGGGTTGGAAGTCGATCCAGCAAAAGTGGATATCATTTCTAAACTTCATCCCCCAACCTCGGTCAGAGCGATTAGAAGTTTCCTAGGTCATGTAGGGTTCTATAGGCGATTCATAAAAGACTTTTCAAAAATCGCAAGACCTATGACCCGTTTGTTAGAAAAAGATGCTCCATTTGTGTTTTTAGAAGAATGCATGAAAGCTTTCAAGTAGCTTAAACAAAGGCTTATCGAATCCCCTATTTTAGTTGCACCAGATTGGGCATTGCCATTTGAGATAATGTGTAACGCCAGTGATTATGCAATAGGAGCAGTCTTAGGGCAACGAAGGGAGAAGCATTTTCATCCTATTTACTATGCCAGCAAGACTCTACATGATGCTCAAGAAAATTATACGACTACAGAAAAGGAGCTTTTGGCAGTAGTATATGCTTTCGACAAATTCAGGTCGTACCTTGTGTTGTCCAAAACAATTGTGTATACGGATCATGCAGCGATCAAATACCTTTTTAGCAAACAGGACGCAAAACCGCGTCTTATCAGATGGATCTTGTTACTACAAGAATTTGACATTGAGATCCAAGATAAAAAGGGAGCTCTAAATGTTGCAGCCGACCATCTCTCGAGACTTGAGCATGGAAGTTCTGAAAATTCACTGGAGGAACCAATAAACAACAATTTCCCCCACGAATTTCTCTTAAGTATCGAGATGAACGACGAGTCACCATGGTTCACCGATTTTGCAAACTACCTCGCATGTGTAATCCTTATCAAAGGATTGTCATATCAACAAAAGAGGAAGTTCTTTGCAGATTTGAAATATTACATTTGGGATGAACCATACTTGTTTAGAATCGGAGCCGATCAGGTGATCCGAAGATGTGTATTTGGTGAAGAGGCAGCCAGCATACTGCGTCACTGTCACGAAGGGCCAACCGGAGGTCATCATGGAGCAAACTACACTGCAAAGAAAGTGTTAGACTCTGGGTTTTACTGGCCCACAATCTTTCGTGACACGCATGAATGGGTTAGAGCGTGTGATGCTTTCCAGAGGGCAACAAATATCTCCGCACGTAGTGAAATGCCTCAACATCCAATGCAAGTCTGTGAAGTCTTTGATATATGGGGTATCGACTTCATGGGACCATTTCCAGCCTCACGAGGTAACAAATACATCCTAGTTGCTGTAGACTACGTCTCAAAATGGGCCGAAGCTCAAGCTTTGCCCACAAACGATGCTAGGGTAGTTGTGAGGTTCTTAAAAAGTTTATTCGCCCGATTTGGTGCTCCAAAAGCACTTATCAGTGACCGAGGAACGCATTTTTGTAATGCGCAGTTAGAACGAGCCTTGTCCCGTTATGGAGTTCATTATAGATTGGCCACGCCATATCATCCTCAAACGAGCGGGCAAGTGGAGGTTACGAATCGGGGTCTAAAAAGAATCCTTGAGCGGTCCATTAATAACAACCGCAAGGATTGGCCAGACAAGCTAGATGACGCTCTGTGGGCTTTTAGAACAGCATTCAAGACGCCTATCGGGACCACCCCCTTCAGGTTGGTTTATGGAAAGGCATGTCATCTACCTATCGAGCTAGAGCATAGGGCATTCTGGGCCTTGAAGACGGCGAATATGGATTTGAAACTCAGAGGTGAAGCCCGTTTTCTACAAATTCACGAGCTCGAGGAGCTAAGAAGCCATGCCTACCAAAGTTCTAGCAAGTACAAGGAGCGAGTCAAGAGATTTCATGACAAGAGGTTGAGAGACCATAAGGATCTCCGTATAGGGGATCTTGTCTTGTTATATAACTCAAGGCTGTGTTTATTCCCCGGGAAGCTAAAATCCCGATGGATGGGTCCATACAAAGTTAAGGAAATATTTCCGTACGGGGCCGTAACTATCGAGGATCCAAGCGGGGTAAGTTTCAAAGTCAACGGTCATCGTTTAAAACTTTACATCAACGGACCGATTGATCCGGTGGAGGAAATTCTCGAACTCCACGTCCCGAACACTTAAAACAAGTGTGGGGAGAATGAGTCTAGCTATCATCTCGCTGACAAATTTAGCGAGCGTGTTTTCACACGCTAAGGGTAATTTTGTATATATTAGTTTTTAATATTTAATTCGTAATTCGTTAACTTTTCGGTTTTAAACGTAGGAACAAACGATCTCGACCCATAATTTTTGGAGATTTGAAGTAGATTAGTTGTTGATGCGCATGTGGTGTGATATATATTTAAGTATATTTTAAGCCCTTTTTACACGTTAGCCAAGTTTTAAATTTATAAAACACGATATTATACTAACACCAAACACACATATGGTCAAGTGCACCCATCGTGAGCGTAGTATAGTGTTGGTAAGATACCGAGGTCGTCCAAGGACACAAGAGCTTTTAATACCGGTTTATCCTCAACGTCTAATCAAATCAAAAGTTTAGAAAAAGGTTTTAAACTAGAAAAATAAAAACTAACTTAAATGCTGAAAAATAAAATAAAATAAAAACAGATAGACAAGATGAATCACTTGGATCCAACTCGTGTATAGTGTAACCTTTGATTATTTCCGCACTTTTGCACTTTTTAAGAGATTATCTTAGTTATTGTAGTAGGCCCCTCTTTTGAAGGTGACGTTACCCTCAACCCAGTAGTTTGAGTCAGCAAGGATACAATCCTAAAGGGTCGGATTATTGAAAGATAATTAATTAAGTTATTAATGCATAATGTGGTAGGCCCCTCTTTTGAAGGTGACGTTACCCTCGGCTAAGTAGTCTGAGTCAGCAGGGATACAGTCCTAAGTAACCGGGTTAAAGTTTCAATAGTAGCTTACATATGAGGGGATCAAAGAGTTTGGACCCCCGCCATCCAATACCGGTGGGTGTTGAAGGAGGTCCTACTAAATGTTACCCAGGTCCTTGCAGGATCTATACACTGAACAAGGTAAGACTCTTACCAAACCGTTCCCTTAACCCCCGACCAGGTAGCCAACATATCTCCATATAGACCGTGGAGATATGAATGGTCAAAATCTTTAATTTTATATAGACAGTAAAATAATGCCAAGACACCACGGACAAACGATAAGGAAGAATCACCTTCAACATAAGAAACTAATTATTAAAGTCATTAATACATAACCAAATAAAAAGTGCGAAAAGATTAAAAATAAAAAGTATTACACTAGACACTTGTCTTCACCAAGTGATGTAAGAGACTTAAGCAAACATGGCCTTTGATTGTCAAGAACTCTTACGATCAATCTTGGATCCCGATACGACTCACACACTCTATGATGGATGATGGATGATGGTGGTGGATGATGGTGTTGTGATGGTGGTGGGTGAAGTGTGAGAGAGGTGGTGTGCCAAGGGATGGTTTACAAATGAGCCAAGCACCCCTATTTATAGTTTGAACAGACGCTCGGGCACGGCCCCATGTCCATCCTCTTTCTCTTTCTTCATTAATTGCAGTTTGTCTGCATTAGTTGACCACGCCCCCGTGTCCGCTGGGCACGACCCCGTGTGCAGAAGCGTATCTGTACTATCAAAATTTCCCCAGATTCTGCGAATCTTAGAGTTGACCACGGCCCCGTGTCCGGTGGGCACACCCCCGTGGTGGGTGATAGAAGCTTCTACAGCTTTGTCTTTTCTGCAGACACTTGGGCACGCCCCCGTACTCACTGAGCACGGGGCGTGTTCAGCCTTCTGTTCTCTTGTTTTTGCTTGGGAAGATGCTGTCAGGGGGTCGGGCATGCCACGTTTGTTCCTTTTCTTGTATTTATGTTAGATTTAGCTGCCTTTTTGCTTCTTTTGTTCATTTGAGCTCATTTAATCCTGAAAATACAAAAGGAAGACAAAAACATACTTTTTCCAACATTAGTACTAAAAAAGGGTTAGTTTTATCCCACTTTTGATGTAATTTATATGTTGCATTTTGCACACATCAAATACCCCCACACTTGAATCTTTGCTTGTCCTCAAGCAAAACTCTTTATTTTGTGGCTCACACTCCCAAATGGAATGGGTAGAAGAGAAGGTTTTGGCCTGTCATAGAGTGTCGGGATTTCCAAGATTCTTTATCAAGTTTTATTTCTATTTATTTACAATCCTATTCGTCATGATTTATTTTAAAACGTTACATAAGATAAATTACTTATTAGGGCATGACATGCCTTTTTAAAATTCCATTTATATACAAGTTCACATACCTCACGGGGGATCACTCAACATTCGGCCGAAGATGTATTTTAGTGAATCACTCGAGAGCGGCATGGAACTTACTCCTACCATAGGCTTGCCAAGCAATCAATCCTCCTCCTTTTTAACTATACACTTTTGTAAATATCAAGAGGACTTTTGGGTGAAGGGTTAGGCTTGGGTTAAAGGTAGGTGGTTGGGTTAGTGGTTAGTAAAAGGGCGAAAGGCGTAAAAAGCATCGGTTTTCGTAAGTCTTTTTATTTTTGTAATTTTTTTATTTTGATGAAGCTATTATTCAAACAAAGCTATTTTTGATAAACTTGTTTGTTTATTTCTTTTTGCTTCATCATCATAGTAATTTTTTTTTTAAAGTCATAAGAAAAACCGAGCTTGTTACTAAAACAAAGGTATAAAACTAAAAAGGTTTTGGTGGGTAAAATGGTGTTTGTTTTTGGGTTAAGAAATGAAAAGGTTTAGGCTTAAAGGGGTTAACTAGGGGGATTTTGGGTAGGTGGTAAGAAAAAAAGAAAAATAATGGTGTAGAAATAAAAAGGGTTAGTCCTAATGTCTCCGTCATTTACTTACTCGGGTTTAAGTTGGTAAGGACCGGGAATGTATCGTTGTAGCAAGTTCTAGAGTCGTAAGAACCAAGCGGCTATTCACACAAGAAACGAAAAATGAGCATTTAGTTTAAAGATATGTATTGTATGCTCAATAAAGGCTCAAAACTCACTTTTTGTGGGAATGGGTTTTTATGTGATCAAGTATATATAATCAAATTTTAACTAAACTTGTCATGCCGTTTCATAATTTTCTTATGTTGGTTCTTTTTATCACGACGCTATCGGTTTTAAATTTGTAAAAATATAACCTTTTTAGAACTTGAAATTCCCAAATTAAACCTAGACAAATAAAAAAAATTGAAAAATTTTTGAAAAAAAATTGGGGTGATTAGCGGTTCCAATAGAGTTTTGTGTAAGGCTTGTAATTAGGACTTGCAAGATTCGAAGTTTTAGCATCCCCCCCACACTTAAATTACACATTGTCCTCAATGTGTCCCAAAAATAAGTTTTTAGGTTGATTGAATGTGTAAAAAGGTGTGAAAAAGCAAAAAATTGTGTTACTGGGCGTCTGGACACGGCCCCGTGGTGTCCGGGCACGGCCCCGTGTTCAGATCGCCAGTAACAAAATGAGTAAAAAGAAACAGAAGCCTGGGCACGGGGGCGTGTTTAGTGAGCACGCCCCGTGTCCAGTTACCTGAACTGGGCGTTTTCTGCAGATGGTTGGGCACGGGGCGTGTTGGGCGAGCACGGCCCCGTGCTGCACTTGCTGTAATGAAGAAAAAATTGTCGGGTGGCCCTGTTTTTGTGCATGGGGTGCTGGTTCAAGTTTTTCTTGGTATCCTTCACCATCCCGAGTGTGTTTTACCCATTTTAATCATCATCCAAACACCATTTTAACTTAAACCATCATTCATTCAGATAGAGAAAATTACATAATATTCCTAACAAAGTTAAAATTCTAGATAGATAGGTCAAGAAGCACAAGAAGTCTAAGCCAAGAAGTTCTAGCCTAAAGTTTATTCTATTAGCAAAATTTCCGAAAAGATAATTCTCTCGGTTGGATGCGGCTTGAAGAACTTCTTCCTCCGGTCATGGGTCCCTCACACGTCGGCGAGCCACTCCTCTATCTCCCTTGGGAGGAGAAAGGCGGGCTCATTGGCATTGGTTTGAGGGGGTGCAACCTCCACCGATACTTCTTGTAGATCTTCAAGAGAAGGTTCCGCTGGAATGTCATCCCATCCGGTAGGATTGTTGACTTCAAGTGCTAGGTTACAATCCTCTTGAGGGAGGATTGGTTCCATGGGAGGTGTCACAAGAATGTTCAACCTCTGGTGCAAGAGGTTGATTTCTTGAAAACTGTTTTCCAACCCCACCGTAAGATAATTTATACGGTCAATGAGGACCTCCTCTACCGACGTCATCTCATCAAGAGCCTCACGTAATGCCATTACGTAGCGTACGAGAGTTGCTTCAATTGAAGATCTTCTTTCCCTTTGACTGTTTCTGGAGTGCGCAGAAGAGGTTCCACTGTTTTGGCTTGACATTCTATGAAAATAAACGAAAAAAGAGTTCATTTTAATGAAACAGTAACCTCGGACACGGCCCGTGCTCAATGAGCACGGCCCCGTGTTCACATTTCTGCAGATTTTTGGAACAAGGAATCTCGGGGTTTCAAGTTATTTTTCCAATTTCTAAAGCATTTCTGAGCAGAAATAACTTAAAACAATGTTGCAAAACGTTATTTTAACAAGATTCCTTGAACAAAAACCTAACAAACATCACAATAAAGCTTGGAATCATGGTGATTTCAAGCTCTAATGGAGGTGTTGAGGCAAAAGAAATGGAGAAGAAGGAAATGGTCATAAGAGGAAAGGACAAGAAGGTTGCTGAGAAACTTCTTTTAGAAAATACCTAGGATGGTATGTGAGAAGATTCCCTCAAATCTCTGTCCCTGGAATGGTCAAAATGTGCAGGATTCTTGGCTGCATTTATAGAAAACGACAGCATGCTGCACACGGCCCCGTGCCGGCTGGACACGGCCCCGTGTGCAGGCAAGGTTCTGACACATTTTGTCCGTATTCTGACAAAAAGTCAGAAAGGAATCTTTTGGTGGACACGGGGGCGTGTTGACCTGGAGACGGCCCCGTGTCTAGTGGCTGTTTATGAAGTTTCGTCTATTTCTAAGGAACTTTTCCGGATCAGGTGGTTCCTTACTGGATGGAACAACCCCAAAGTGCCTAAGATACCTTAATTGCTCTAGATTAAGACGAGAACGCAAGAGGTTGTCGGTGAGGGTGATTCCTATGCTAAATGTAGGTGGACAAGTCCAACCCTTTCCCGGGCTCTCGTTAAAGAAGGTGTATGCCGAATCTCTCAGGTCTATGTATGCACCGAACGAAGTCGATGGAGAGTCCTTCACGGCACAATCGACACAGGGACGACTATCGCCCACGTCTTCGCTAGAGTTAGAGGTAATATCGAGAACAATGAAGTTGTTATTATTTGAATGTGATCCCAATAATTCTTCTTGGTTATCGTCTTGAGATGAACTAAAGAAATCCATCTTAAGTTCTTTTAACCAATTAAGAATTAGATCTTCCATTTGAAATAGTTCATCAAGAAGCATTTCTCCTAGAAGGTCCGGTTGAGAGCATTCGAGGGAGAGATAGGGATTATTTTTACTTTCGCCCCTCTTAAGGCTACAGGAAAACAATGGGTCTATATAATGGGGCTTATAATTTAGAAAGCAACATTCTAAATCTTTATGAGGGCCACCACATATTTGACACCACGTACCATAAGAGTGCCGAAAGTAAAAATTATCGGTATCACTCATGTTTGTGTCAGAAATTACCAACCGTCGGGATCTTACGGTTCTGTTTTCAGTAACTGAAACTTGGGCACGGGGCGTGTTGAGTGGGCACGGCCCTGTGTTCAGCTTACTGTCTGACTTAAAACAGGATTGCCAGTTCCAAAGATTGGGCACGAGGCGTGTTCAGCGGGCACGGCCCGTGCCGAGTTCTGCAGAAGCTGAAAAATTAAGAAAATCCTAAAAAACAGAAAAATTAGAAAAAAAACGATTAGGCCGTTGATTCCTAACTTTCTTAAAATCCCTGTGTCCCCGGAAACGGCGCCAAAAAACTTGATGCGCGTGTGGTGTGATATATATTTAAGTATATTTTAAGCCCTTTTTACACGTTAGCCAAGTTTTAAATTTATAAAACACGATATTATACTAACACCAAACACACATATGGGCAAGTGCACCCATCGTGTGCGTAGTATAGTGTTGGTAAGATACCGAGGTCGTCCAAGGACACAAGAGCTTTTAATACCGATTTATCCTCAACGTCTAATCAAATCAAAAGTTTAGAAAAAGGTTTTAAACTAGAAAAATAAAAACTAACTAAAATGCTGAAAAATAAAACAAAATAAAAACAGATAGACAAGATGAATCACTTGGATCCGACTCGTGTATAGTGTAACCTTTGATTATTTCCGCACTTTTGCACTTTTTAAGAGATTATCTTAGTTATTGTAGTATGCCCCTCTTTTGAAGGTGACGTTACCCTCAACCCAGTAGTTTGAGTCAGCAAGGATACAATCCTAAAGGGTCAGATTATTGAAAGATAATTAATTAAGTTATTAATGCATAATGTGGTAGGCCCCTCTTTTGAAGGTGACGTTACCCTCGGCTAAGTAGTCTGAGTCAGCAGGGATACAGTACTAAGTAGCCGGGTTAAAGTTTCAATAGTAGCTTACATATGAGGGGATCAAAGAGTTTGGACCCCCGCCATCCAATACCGGTGGGTATTGAAGGAGGTCCTACTAAATTTGACCCAGGTCCTTGCAGGATCTATACACTGAACAAGGCAAGACTCTTACCAAACCGTTCCCTTAACCCCCGACCAGGTAGCCAGCATATCTCCATATAGACCGTGGAGATATGAATGGTGAAAAATCTTTTATTTTATATAGACAGTAAAATAATGCCAAGACACCACGGACAAACGATAAGGAAGAATCACCTTCAACATAAGAAACTAATTATTAAAGTCATTAATACATAACCAAATAAAAAGTGCGAAAAGATTAAAAATAAAAAAGTATTACACTAGACACTTGTCTTCACAAAGTGATGTAAGAGACTTAGGCAAACATGGCCTTTGATTGTCAAGAACTCTTACAATCAATCTTGGATCCCGAGACGACTCACAAACTCTATGATGGATGACGGATGATGGTGGTGGATGATGGTGTTGTGATGGTGGTGGGTGGTGGGTGAAGTGTGAGAGTGGTGGTGTGCGAAGGGATGGTTTGCAAATGAGCCAAGCACCCCTATTTATAGCCTGAACAGACGCTCGGGCACGGCCCCGTGTCCATCCTCCTTCTCTTTCTTCATTAATTGCAGTTTGTCTGCATTAGTTGACCACGCCCCCGTGTCCACTGGGCACGACCCCGTGTGCAGAAGCGTATCTGTACTATCAAGATTTCCCCAGATTCTTCGAATCTTAAAGTTAACCACGGCCCCGTGTCCGGTGGGCACTGATGCGTATTCTAGTGTTATATATATTAGGTGTATATTTTAAGCCCCTTTAACACTTTTTAGTCAAGTTTTAAATTTATAAAACACGATATTTACTAACACTAGACACACATATGGGCAAGTGCACCCATCGTGAGCGTAGTATAGTGTTGGTAAGATACCGAGGTCGTCCAAGGACACAAGAGCTTTTAGTACCGGTTTATCCTCAACGTCTAATCAAATAAAAAAGTTTAGAAAAATGTTTTAAACTAAGGAAAATAAAAACTAACTAAAAATGCTGAAAAATAAAAATAAAAAGAAAAACAGATAGACAAGATGAATCACTTGGTTCCGACTCGTATCTAGTGTAACCTTTGATTATTTCCGCACTTTTGCACTATTTTAAGAGATTATCTTAGTTATTGTAGTAGGCCCCTCTTTTGAAGGTGACGTTACCCTCACCCCAGTAGTTTGAGTCAGCAAGGATACAATCCTAAAAGGGTGGATTATTGGAAGATAATTAATTAAGTTATTAATGCAAATTATGGTAGGCCCCTCTTTTGGAGGTGACGTTACCCTCGACTAAGTAGTCTGGGTCAGCAGGGATACAGTCCTAAATAGCCGGGTTATAGTATTAATAGTAGTTAACTTATGAGGGGATCAAAGAGTTTGGACCCCCGCCATCCAATACCGTTAAGTATTGAAGGAGGTCCTACTAAATTTGACCCAGGTCCATTGCAGGACCTCTAAACGCTGAACAATGGCAAGACCTTTACCAAACCATTCCCTTAACCCCCGACCAGGTAGCCAACATACCTCCATATAGACCGTGGAGATATGAATGGTGAAAATCTTTTATTTTATATAGACAGTAAAATAATGCCAAGACACCACGGACAAACGATAAGGAAAGATCACCTTCAACATAAGCAACTAGTTATTAAAGTCATTAATACAAAACCAAATAAAAAGTGCGAAAAGATTAGAAATAAAAAGTATTACACTAGACACTTTGTCTTCACCAAGTGATGTAAGAGACTTAGGCAAACATGGCCTTGATTGTCAAGAACTCTTACGATCAATCTTGGATCCCGAGACGAATCACACACTCTACGATGGACAATGGATGATGGTGGTGGATGATGGTGTTATGGTGGTGGGTGAAGTGTGAGAGAGGTGGTGTGCCAAGGGATGGTTTGAGCTTGAGCCAAGCACTTCTATTTATAGGCTGAACAGAAGCTCAGGCACGGCCCCGTGTCCAGTGGGCACGGCCCCGTATCCACATCCTTCTCTTTCTTCATTTAATGCAGTTTTGTCTTTTTAGTTGACCACGCCCCCGTGTCCGCTGAGCACGACCCCGTGGTGCAGAAGAATCTTTGTACTATGCAGATTTGCTGGATTGTGCGAATCTTATAGTTGACCACGGCCCCGTGTCCGCTGAGCACGGCCCCGTGGTGGGCAATAGAAGCTTCTACCACTTTGTCTTTTCGGCTGACACTTGGGCACGCCCCCGTGCTGGCTGAGCACGGGGCGTGTTCAGTCTTCTGTTGTCTTGTTTTGCTTGGGAAGATGCTGTCGTGGGGTCGGGCATGTCACGTCTTGTTCCTTTTCTTATATTTATGTTAGATTTTGATGTCTTTTTGCTTCTTTTGTTAATTTGAGCTCATTTAATCCTGAAAATACAAAAGGAAGACAAAAGCATACTTTTTCCAACATTAGTACTTAAAAAGGGTTAGTTTTATGCCTTAATTGATGAAATTTATATGTTGCATTTTTAACACATCAAATACCCCCACACTTGAATCTTTGCTTGTCCTCAAGCAAAACTCTTTAATATGTGGCTATTACACTCCCAAATGGAATGGGTAGAGAAGACGGTTTTTTTTGGGCTTGTCGTAGAGTGTCGGGATTTCCAAGATTCTTTATTTAATTTAATTTTTATTTATTTACAATCCTATTCGTCATGATTTATTTAAAACTTTTCATAAGATAAATTACTTATTTGGGCATAACATGCCTCTTTAAAATTCTATTTATATACAAGTTCACATACCTCACGGGGATCACTCAACACTCGGCCGAAAATGTATTTTTGTGGATCACTCGAGAGCGGCATGGAACTTACTCATACCATAGGCTTGCCAAGCAATCAATCCTCCTCCTTTTTAACTTATATACCTTTGTAAATATCAAGAGGACTTTGTGGGTGAAGGGTTAGGCTTGGGTTAAAGGTAGGTGGTTGGGTTGGTGGTTAGTGGTTAGCAGAAAAAGGGCGAAAAGCGTAACAAGTGTCGGTTTTCGTAAGACTTTCTATTTTTGTAACTTTTATTTTGATGAATCTATTATTCAAACAAAGTTATTTTTGATGAACTTGTTTGTTTATTTTCTTTTGCTTCATCATCAACAATTTTTTTTTTTGAAGTCATACGAAAAATCGAACTTGTTACTAAAACAAAGGGGTAAAAATGAAAAAGGTTTTGGTGGGTAAAAAGGGTGTTTGTTTGGGTTATGAAATGAAAAGGTTTAGTCTCAAAGGGGCTAACTAGGGGGATTTTGGGTAGGTGGTAAAAAAAATAATGGTGTAGAAATAAAAAGGGTTAGTCCTAATGTCTCCCTCATTTACTTACTCGGGTTTAAGTTGGTAAGGACCGGGAATGTATCGTCATGGCAAGTTCTAGAGTCGTAAGAACCAAGCGGCTATTCACACAAGAAACGAAAAATGAGCATTTAGTCTAATGATATGTAATTGTATGCTCAATAAAGGCTCAAAACTCACTTTTGTGGGAATGGGTTTTTATGTGATCAAGTATATATAATCAAATTTTAACTAAGCTTGTCATGCCTTTTCATAATTTTCTTATGTTTGTTTTTTTATCACGACGCTGTCGGTTGTAAATTCGTAAAAATATAACCTTTTTAGAACTTGAAATTCCCGAGTTAAACCTAGACAAGAAAAAAATGAAAATTTTTGAAAAAAATTTGGGGTGATTAGCGGTTCCAATAGAGTTTTGTGTAAGGCTTGTATTTAGGACTTGTAAGATTCAAGGTTTTAGCATCCCCCCCACACTTAAATTACACATTGTCCTCAATGTGTCCAAAAAATAAGTTTTTAGGTTGATTGAATGTGTAAAAGGTGTGAAAAAGCAAAAAAATTGTGTTACTGGGTGCTGAACACGGCCCCGTGTTATCCGGGCACGACCCCGTGTTCAAGTGCCAGTAACAAAATTAAAACAAGAGAAACAGAAGCCTGGACACAGGGGCGTGTTGGGTGAACACGGCCCGTGTCCAGTTACCTGAACTGGGTCTTTTTCTGCAGACTGTGCAGCACGGGGCCGTGTTGGGTGGACACGGCCCGTGCCGAACTTACTGTAAACGAAGAATTTCGTCGGACTGTCCTGTTTTCCTGCATGGAGTGCTGGTTCAAGTTTCCCTTGCATCCTTTGCCATCTCAAGTGTGTTTTATTCCTGAAAATTAAAACTAACTAGAAAACAAGAAAATTAATCTAAACTAAACTAAGGATAGTTCCGCGGAATGCCTCCGTGGTGCGCCACGTTTATAAGGGTCCTTGGCTAGACCCAAAGCCTGGTCACATGTTACCCAAGTGGGATGTATTGCATCCCATGTTACACCGTCGAAGAGCGTCATCCAAGCTTGAGTCTATGACCTTCATGTAGTTGACCGGGTCTTCTTCCTCTACTCTCTTTCCACATTCTAACTTCACTTCCTCGTCCCCAAACTTCAATGTTAACGTTCCGTCATTCATATCCACCACTGCTTGGGCGGTAGCTAGAAATGACCTCCCGAGGATGAGAGGGACATCGGTGTCTTCTTCCATGTCTAGGATGACAAAGTCGGTTGGAAAAATGAAGTTGTCAACCTTGACCAGTAGATTTTCAGCGACACCTTGTGGAAATTTGACGGACCTGTCGGCGAGTTGTATGCTCATCTTTGTAGGGCTTGTTGTTCCTAGGCCGAGTCGTTTGAACATTGATGTGGGCATGAGGTTAATGGTAGCCCCAAGATCGGCTAATGCATTACGAACGGGGGATTCCCCAATCGAGCAAGGAATTGTGAAGCTTCCGGGATCGATTTTCTTTTGTGGAAGTTTGTTGAGTACTAAAGCGGAGCATTCTTCGCCTAAGTTAACTAATTGCAATGATTCAATTTTCCTTTTGTGAGTGAGGAAATCCCTCATGAATTTTGCATATTTAGGCATTTGGGTTAGGACCTCAATAAAAGGAATATTAACATGCAATTGTTTTAGTAAACTTTCGAACTTTGCGAATTGCTCATCGGTCTTTTGACGATTTAACCTACCGGGGTATGGAATTGGAGGAGTCTTGGTGGGCTCTTGAATTGGTGAAGAAGCCTTTTCTGGTTGAGGTGTAGATGAAGTCGTGCTTTGGCTGAGTTGACTTCCTTCAACCGGTGTTAATGGGGCATCCTCGGGACCCACGGTTCGGTTTCTCAATGAGATGAGGTGTACTTGCGCCTTTGGGTTGGTTTCGGTATTACTTGGTAACGGGCCTTGTGGTCTCTCGGAGAAATTTTGAGCTAGTTGATTTAATTTTTTTTTCAATGTTTTGAATGCTAGCTTGTTGATTTCTAAAATTCGATTCCAATTGTTGAAATCGATCCGAGTTTTTCTTTTCGGTGTCGGAGATGAGGCGAGATACGGTATCTTCAAGCCTTTCTCTTCCACCTTGTTGTTGAGAGAAATTTTGTGGTTGTTGAAAATTAGTTCGTTGGTTTTGTTGGTTACTACTATTGCCGGGATCTCTCCAACCAAGATTTGGGTGGTTACGCCATCCTTGGTTGTAGGTACCCGTTGGAGGACCCGACGGCCTAGGTCTATTATCAATGTAGTTTACCGTTTCTGCTTGTTCATCTAATTCTTTCATACAACTCCAATTTTCATGTGACCCACCACACCCTTCATAAGCCATAACCGAGGCCGTTTTTGTCATTTCTAGCTTTTTGATTTTCGAAGAGAGGGCCTCGATTTGGGCTTGTAAGGAGGTGCTTTCATCAACCTTATGGGCGCTCGGGGCAAAAGATTTATTACCTCGGGGAGTGTGCCATTGAAAATTGGTTTGAGCAATTTCCTCAATTTGATTATATATTTCATTTGGGTGACGATTACCTAAAAGTCCCCCGGAGCTAGAATCAAGTGTTTGTCTTGTGTGTGGCAACAACCCATTGTAGAAAGTGGATACTTGTTGCCACACTGCTAGACCGTGATGAGGACACTTTCTTAGTAGCTCATTGAACCTTTCCCAAGTTTCATGTAAGGATTCCCCATCCTCTTGTGAGTATGTATTAATTTCAGTCATTAATTTAGCCGTTTTAGCAGGAGGGAAATACTTATATAGAAACTTTTGGGCTAGTTCATCCCAGGTGTTTACCGAGCCAACTGGGAGGGTGTTAAGCCAAGCCTTAGCTCGGTCTTTTAGTGAAAATGGAAACATCCTAAGGCGAATGGCGTCGTTTGATGCTCCATTGATCCGAAAAGTATCACATATCTCCAAGAAATTAGTAATATGTAGATGGGGATCCTCGTCCGCAAGCCCATGAAAGGTTGCGGAGTTTTGGAGCATTTGTATCAAATGCGGCCGAAGTTCGAAGTTGTTGGCTTCGACATTCGGTGCATTGATAGCGGCGCCGAGATTGCCTACGGTGGGCCGTAGGTAATCCATGAGGTTACGTTGGTCCGCCATTGGAAGTGGGTCCCCCGAAACTTTCTCTTGATTTTTAGCTTTAAGTCTTTTTCTGAGAAAGCGTTCGGGTTCTTCTAGAGGTTCTTTTATGTCTCTACTAGAACTGGAGCTCATGCACTACGTAGGAGGTTCAAATGTGGCGCCTGGGTTCCAAGTCCTGCAATAAAAACAGAAAAGAACGTTGGTCAGAATGTTCACCACGGCCCCGTGCTCGGTGAACACGGCCCGTGGTCAGAGATACAGTGATTGTTTTCTGGATCCCTGTTACTGGGAGTTGGACACGGCCCCGTGTTGCACCGACACGGCCCCGTGTTGCACCGACACGGCCCCGTGTTCAGCTCTCTGTAACTCAGAAAATAAAAACTGCCAGTGATGATGTTGGGCACGGCCCGTGTCCGACCAGGCACGGCCCGTGCTGAGCTCTGCAGAAACAGAAAAACTAAAAAAAAAATCCAAAAAAAATGAAAAACAAGAAAAACGATTAGGCCGTTGATTCCTAACTTTCTTAAAATCCTTGTGTCCCCGGCAACGGCGCCAAAAACTTGATGCGTATTCTAGTGTTATATATATTAGGTGTATATTTTAAGCCCCTTTAACACTTTTTAGTCAAGTTTTAAATTTATAAAACACGATATTTACTAACACTAGACACACATATGGGCAAGTGCACCCATCGTGAGCGTAGTATAGTGTTGGTAAGATACCGAGGTCGTCCAAGGACACAAGAGCTTTTAGTACCGGTTTATCCTCAACGTCTAATCAAATCAAAAAGTTTAGAAAAATGTTTTAAACTAAGGAAAATAAAAACTAACTAAAAATGCTGAAAAATAAAAATAAAAAGAAAAACAGATAGACAAGATGAATCACTTGGTTCCGACTCGTATCTAGTGTAACCTTTGATTATTTCCGCACTTTTGCACTATTTTAAGAGATTATCTTAGTTATTGTCGTAGGCCCCTCTTTTGAACGTGACGTTACCCTCACCCCAGTAGTTTGAGTCAGCAAGGATACAATCCTAAAATGGAGGATTATTGGAAGATAATTAATTAAGTTATTAATGCAAATTATGGTAGGCCCCTCTTTTGGAGGTGACGTTACCCTCGACTAAGTAGTCTGAGTCAGCAGGGATACAGTCCTAAATAGCCGGGCTATAGTATTAATAGTAGTTAACTTATGAGGGGATCAAAGAGTTTGGACCCCCGCCATCCAATACAGTTAAGTATTGAAGGAGGTCCTACTAAATTTGACCCAGGTCCATTGTAGGACCTCTAAACGCTGAACAATGGCAAGACCTTTACCAAACCGTTCCCTTAACCCCCGACCAGGTAGCCAACATACCTCCATATAGACCGTGGAGATATGAATGGTGAAAATCTTTTATTTTATATAGACAGTAAAATAATGCCAAGACACCACGGACAAACGATAAGGAAAGATCACCTTCAACATAAACAACTAGTTATTAAAGTCATTAATACAAAACCAAATAAAAAGTGCGAAAAGATTAGAAATAAAAAGTATTACACTAGACACTTTGTCTTCACCAAGTGATGTAAGAGACTTAGGCAAACATGGCCTTGATTGTCAAGAACTCTTACGATCAATCTTGGATCCCGAGACGACTCACACACTCTACGATGGACAATGGATGATGGTGGTGGATGATGGTGTTATGGTGGTGGTGGGTGGTGGGTGAAGTGTGAGAGAGGTGGTGTGCCAAGGGATGGTTTGAGCTTGAGCCAAGCACTTCTATTTATAGGCTGAACAGAAGCTCGAGCACGACCCCGTGTCTAGTGGGCACGGCCCCGTGTCCACATCCTTCACTTTCTTCATTTAATGCAGTTTTGTCTTTTTAGTTGACCACGCCCCCGTGTCTGCTGAGCACGACCCCGTGGTGCAGAAGAATCTTTGTACTATGCAGATTTGCTGGATTATGCGAATCTTATAGTTGACCACGGCCCCGTGTCCGCTGAGCACGGCCCCGTGGTGGGCAATAGAAGCTTCTACGACTTTGTCTTTTCTGCTGACACTTGGGCACGCCCCCGTGCTGGCTGAGCACGGGGCGTGTTCAGTCTTCTGTTGTCTTGTTTTGCTTGGGAAGATGTTGTCGTGGGGTCGGGCATGTCACGTCCTGTTCCTTTTCTTGTATTTATGTTAGATTTTGATGTCTTTTTGCTTCTTTTGTTAATTTGAGCTCATTTAATCATGAAAATACAAAAGGAAGACAAAAGCATACTTTTTCCAACATTAGTACTAAAAAAGGGTTAGTTTTATGCCTCAATTGATGAAATTTATATGTTGCATTTTTAACACATCAGCACGCCCCCGTGGTGGGTGATAGAAGCTTCTACAACTTTGTCTTTTCTGCAGACACTTGGGCACGCCCCCTGTGCTCACTGAGCACGGGGCGTGTTCAGCCTTCTGTTCTCTTGTTTTTGCTTGGGAAGATGCTGTTGGGGGGTCGGGCATGCCACGTTTGTTCCTTTTCTTGTATTTATGTTAGATTTCGCTGCCTTTTTGCTTCTTTTGTTCATTTGAGCTCATTTAATCCTGAAAATACAAAAGGAAGACAAAACATACTTTTTCCAACATTAGTACTAAAAAAGGGTTAGTTTTATGCCACTTTTGATGTAATTTATATGTTGCATTTTGCACACATCAGTTGTTAAAATATATGAAATAGTGCAAAAATGGAAAATTTGGGTGAAAATGCAGAGTTAAAAGCTTACTGTGAAAAGTTATACAAAAAGGCCCAGGTGTTGCACGGTCATGCCAAATAGGCACGGTCATGCAATCCTTAGTCAAAACTGATCAGTAGCTCGTACACAGGGCAGTCATCGGAATCGCATTACCATGCGACCGCTGCACTACCATGCTACCCGATAAAACAGGACGAACCAGGAAAGCGATCCGGAATGGCACGACCGTGCGGATCGAAAACCGAACAGTAAAAATAGGGGTATTTAAGCGATTCTGTAGTAAAAATATGTCATTTTTATGAAACCCTAATCGCCGCACGGGATTTCCAGGTCGCCTACACCCACAAATCACCTAATTTTTGCCTAGTTTTCGCTTCAATCATCTTCCAAGGTATGTTTCCTACTTGTTTTGTAGATTAAACTCAGTTTCTGATGTAGATCTGATGATTGAACCAAGAAATTTAGGGTTTTCTTCATAAAATTCAAATAAACCCTTATTCTTGAGTGATTAATGATAAATCGATGGTTCTGATGCTTGATTCGAGATCTATTCACTGATTACAAGTTAAATTTTGAAAGATACAAGTTAAAATCAGTGATTTAGACTATTTTCTGATGATATTTGCTGTCGCACGGTCACGCCAGTTAAACGGCATGACAGTGCTGGTCATAAATCAAAACAGATCATTGAATCAAAGCTGCGACGCCGAGTCGCACGACAGTGCCGATTTGGCACGGAAGTGCCACACGGGTTTCCGGAAACAACCTGTTTACCAATCACAGAATGACACGGTAGTGCCACCAGTCGTACGACCGTGCGACTGCTGAAACAGAAACATAATCTTGTAAACAGCCTGTTCCGGTGGCAGCAATAAAATTTTTATAATCTGCTCTTATTTTATTGTATTCCTGTATGCAGATGAATCACAGATTCATCTAGTTCAGCGAGAACAAAGCAAAAGAATAGCCCTGTATTGCAAGACTACAAGCCTTATGGAATAGACGAGGGCAAATTGGTGAACCGAGAAGGATCAACTGGGAGACTTTAACAACCCTGAACCAAGAAGAAAGGCTATCCGACATGATGTCACATCCGATGTCAAGGTTGTTCAACATTGCACGACCCATTTATCTTGAGCTAACATTGGAATTCTTTGCTTCATACACTTATGAAAAACCAAGAAGCGAGAATCCGGACTTTAAAAACAGAGAGACAATACAGTTCAGATTGGGGAAAAAGTGGCATAAGTGGACAGTTGCTAGACTTGGTAGAAGATCGGGCATATACTCAGCTGAGGACATCAATTCAGAACTCTTCACCAATATCTACAAGTTTGATAATGATCAGCAGCCGGCCAACTTTTGGGCACAAGTGGCAGTTGGACCACCCTATGAAGCTAGAAAAGCTAAAGCTTCACGACTACGAGACCCGCTTCTGAGGGTCATTCATCAGGTCATGAGTCACACCATCTGTGGACGCATGGACAGTGCAGGAAACTGTCCCACTCCGGATCTTCTGTTCTTATATTCCTTAGTGACTGGAGTGCATGTCAACCTCGCAGCTAGAATGGCTGAATTCTTTGTAAACAGTGCGGGGAGAACTACAAGTAGCGAAATACATGGTGGTGAATATGTGACTCAATTAGCATACAACTTGGGTATTATGACAGATGATGTAGTCAACGGTCTCACGATGGTTCACGCAGGAGGAGATGTGGATATGAGGTCTTTGAGAGCGATGGGTTTGGTAGTAGATACAGATAATGGACCAAGACTGAGGGGTCTAAATGGGGAAATATGGGATCCACTACCGCTACCATCACAGGGCGAAGACGTCAACATGGAAGAACTTGAGCCACCACCACACGCTCAACCACAACATGAAGAGTACCAGCATCAGTATCAACACCAGCAAAACTGGCCTCCAGGTATACCTTCCTACCCTGAATTGTACCAGCAGTTCCAACATATGCAGGTTTCTCAAGATGCTATAAGAGCAACTCAAGACGCTATGAGAGCCGACCAGTTAGCTATGCGGGCATCTCAACACACCATGCGGGAGGAAATGTATGCAGGATTTTCCTACATCTTCGGAGGGCTGCAAAGCGTATATCCTAGCCACTTCGGCAACCCTCCACAGTTTCCGTTTGGAGACACATGTACGTATAGGGCGGGTTCATCTGGAACACGCCACCATGATGGTGATGATGATGAGGAGTAGGAGGATGAGGTAGGGAAAAACAGTTCAGAAACTAATGTTTATATTATTTCTATTCAGTACTTTGTTTGGGATATTTTTTACTTTATGTCTGTTTTAAGTATTTAAGTACTATGTTTGTTTTGTTTGAATAACGGATTTGGTTGAATTATCTAACATTTTGATCAATGGTAATGTCGGCTATTTTAGCGAGTGACATAATTGGCAGATTCATAAAGAAATGCACACAGAGTTGAGACGACTTCAAATCAAAGTCTACTCAAACAAGTCAACTTCAACTCTGAGGGAGTACATCTTTCCCTTTTCACATTATTAGTTTAGCTCTTCATAATTGCTTAACTAATATGTATTTCACATTGGGGACAATGTGAAGTTCAAGTGTGGGGAGGGAGTTTAAAAGGTTTTAAACTTTGTTTGTCCTTAATTGTTCTCATTTTTGTATATATTTTTGAAAAATAAAACAAAAATGGTCAATTTGTGTTCTTTAGAAAGCATCAAATTTGATAAAAATCGACAAGCCAAGTTAATTTTTGAAAAAGATAACTAAAAAGCGTGATAAAACAAAACGAAAAACTTGCATGTTTATCTTTATATTTATACCAATTCCTTCCGTTTACGTGAGCATATTTTTGAGCCTTTACAACTTTCTTGTCAAATGCTTCTTTGTTTTTGCGGAAAAATGAGTGAGTCGGATGTTTTATGTAATTTAGAACTTGTCATTTGTATACTTTTCAAAACCATGAATATGTGAAATTACATAGAAATGATAGAGGCATTTAGGATACCCCCTTTGTCAGCCTTTTTCTTTGTTTATATCCCGCACCCAACATCATCCATTAGATCGCCATGTTGAGCCTATTTTCTGTATTTTTTTCTTAAACTTTACCCGAAAGTTCACCCAAATATAACCTTTTCTCATTTACCCTTATTTTCGTTAAACATTTGGCCATAAGCTTTCTAGATTGATAAAAGTTTCACTTTATATTTTTCAAAAAAAAAAAAAAAACGTTTGTCAAAACTCTCTAGGGAAATTAAGGAAAGACTATCAAGAATGAAAAATAGAGAGTTGATGTATAAATAGAATAAACTCTGAAGACCTACACAATAGTTTAGCAACGTGTTCAGAATCCTAGAAAATAAAGCAACAAGTTGTTGGCCAAGTTTTAACCTTTCTTGCTACTTTTAAATATCCATTCCATACCCTAAACCTTAGCCTATCATTATAAACCATCAAAGACCTCTTCATTTATGCTTTTCACATATTAATTGGTGGAGATTAGATCTTTTGACAAGCTTATGATATTGCATGATTCATTGACTAGGCATCGAGTGTTTTACATACACATTATATGTATGATTCAGAAATATAACCGAGTGTGTGTGAACATTGTGAGAAATGTAAAGATTTACATGCTAAGTCAATCAAATGTTAAGTCATTGCTTATTTGTTTATCCTTTCATAACATCTAACAAAGCTTGTTTGTTTTAAATCTTTGATGATGACTTTTTGAAAACAAATTGGACCACCAAACAAATTAGTGAACCTTGTAAATATTCAGATTTGATTCTGTATTTTATTTTAAGTTTGCTTGAGGACAAGCAAAGTTTAAGTGTGGGGATGTTTGATATACGTTAAATTATACATGTTTTTATACCCCAAAACACTTCCGTTTTAAGCATTTTTGACCGAAAACACAACGTTTAGGTGCCAAATCCGGTACTTTTGTATTTTCAGGTCTTAAACAGAGCATAAAGGAAAATTCTGATGAAAACGGACAAATTCTGATGCATTTCTGACGAAAATGGCAAAAATCTGATGACTGCCAGGTATGGTACGACCGTGCCATCCATCGGCACTACCGTGCCGATCCTCCGATCTCGTAAGCACTGCCAGTGCAAGGGCTGGTGCCAACTTCTTCTCGGACCGCACTCCCGTGCCACCCAAGGCATGACCGTGCCAAGGCTTGACCAAGGTTTCTGATCAACAATCTGATGACATGGCACTACCGTGCCACCAGCGGCACTACCGTGCCGATCTGCTGACCCAAGCAACTTGTCCACTAGTCCACTTGGCTGACTCGGGATCGCTGAAACTAACGTCACCTGACAACACCTGCCGAACGACTGTGCCGATGAAGAAATCTCCTATAAATACAGCGATTCGCTACTGGTTCGAAGGTTGGGTTTTTCTCCATGTTTCTGGGCGATTTCTGGGTTCCGAAGCAGTCCTGATCAGCCCTATTTGAAGCTTAAAGATCGAATGGAAGCATAACCGCTCCAACCCATCAATTCCTTGCTTGTTTATGGTTCGATTCCTTGTTCTTAAAACATGTATTCTGATCATTTTGCAAGTTATGAGCTGATGTTAGTTTATGTTTAATGTAGTTTATGTAATAATAGTTATAAACTTGTTTATTGAATATTCGTTACATTGTAATCTTATTTGTATGAAGCTTTAGTACTTTTTCATGTTTGAATCTTCATGATCTTATAACGAATGTTTCATTGATGTTGAGTTCCTGATTATGTTTGATTATCTTGGATAATGAATCTGTGGTTAGTGGGATGGTAACTATTTCTTGATTAATCACTTGTTTGTAGACTTTGTTTACACCATGAAACCAGACCAGGGTATTGGTTTTATACAAGATATATCTTATTTTGATTAGGAATACTTTCTTGCACGTAAGGGTTCTAATGAATTATATGGTGTTGATTGCATGTTCTTAGATGCGGTTTATGATCCTTGTTTAGTAGTTTTGGTCTGAAATTGCTGACATGGTAGATTTGTGTTTAAGACATGTAAAGGTGAAATTGTTTGTTATATAATCTACATAATTGCTTATCCTCGTGGTTGTATTGTGACCATCGGTATTGCTTTCTTTGATAAGTGAGGTTAGGAATCCAGACCCGGTAAATAACCTATCTTTAAAGGTTCGCATGAATGAATATCAATAGCTCGCTAATGAATGATTTTAGGTGGTTAACGTGTGACCATCGCGTTAACTTTCCGAAGAATCATAATGCTAGAAATCCAGACCCGGTAACTAGCTGTCTAGAAATTGGAAAATTGATTAAGCTTTTGTAACATATCTGATAGATAACATGTTTAGGTTGTTTGTGAAACAAGATAATAGTATATTTTTATTTTAGTTGTAATTTAGATAATTTAGTTAAGCAATCATTCACTTATCCTTTTATCTGGTAAAATACTGACAAAGCTTTAGTACATTATAACGCCCGTGTTCCATGGATTGATACCTGGCTCTTACCAATACTTTGCTGCATATATGACGGGATACACTTGTCCTTTGTTGTGTGTGTTTTAATGTTAAGGTATAAACCATTTTTATAAATATTAAAACCCACGTGAGTGCGAAGTTCACTGTAAATAACTGTATAAATTTTGTGCACTTCACACGTCACCACTAGGTTATACCTTTAAGATTGTCTTTTTGAGATTTATTCGCAGATCAATTATAAATTGAAATGATAATTTAATTAGTGATATAATGTATATGCATATGTATAATTGACAATGTAATTGCAAAAGAAAACTTCTCATAAATAGTCCTACGAATTACAATAATTTCCCTAAACGGGTCTTTAAACAAATAAACTTGTCCACGCAGGGACTAAATAAGAAAACAAGTCCACACAGGGACTAAATACTTAAATGAAATGTCCACGCAGGGACTTAATTGAAATGGAAATTACCAAATAATAAATATGGGTCTTTCAACGGTCTTTCTTCTTCTTTCCTTTAATGAAGTTTGCCAAACCCTTAAGAAATTTGTTTTGACTTCTATCCCTTTCTTCCACCCTTTGTTCCACCTCATGCAACCTTTGGAGAATTGATTGTTGCTGTGGTTGTTGAAGTGGAGGTTGTGGCTGCTGCTGCTGAGGTTGTGGAGGTGGCGGATATTGATACCCATAAGCAGGGTACCCAGTTGGGTACGCGGGTGGAAAAGGTGAGGGGTAGATAGCGTTAAAGTTTGCTGCCTCAACGTATGGGTCGACAGCAGGTGCATGATAGTTATAACCCGAGTAAGCTTGAGGCTTAAACGGGTTGTACCCAGTTGTATCTGGGTAAGCAGGGATTGGGTTTTCATAACCCATGGGTGGTGGTGGTGCAAGAGTGACCGGTGCAGAGTCGACTTCTGAAACAGCATTTGAAGGCCCGCCCATTTGTGGGTCTTCAAAGATGGGAGGATAGTTGCTGGAATTTTGTGGGGTGCTAAAATGGAACCCCCCTCGCACGGACATCCGTGCACTTCTTCTTCACCTCGATGGTTCTGGTGGCGGAGGCTGTTCTGGTGCTGGCGGTGGCGGTGGCGGTGGCATGACCGCTTGAAAGTGTGGGTCTTCAGAGGGAGCCCACTGTGGTAGAGGTGAGTTGTGGTGAGGGGGAGTAAACTCCCACTTGTAAGTGCTCCACCTTTCGGCCCATAAATCGGGGCCTCTGTATGGCGAACCTGCAAAAGAAGATCCGCTGGAAATTTCTATGGGATGCGTAGGCGTCCCAGAAGGTGGCATGGCAGGATCTGGATCGTCGTCCACATCCATATCCTGATATTCAGGAAAGTGGTCTGCTGGCCCCAATGGGTTATGACCCACTGGTTCATCGATTTGGTCAATGGGATTAAAACGACTTTGAAAGTAAGGTGTGGGGTTTTGGAAAGAATGGCGGGAACCCGATCGTTGCAAAGAATGGTGTGAGTGATGCGAGCCTTGAGGTTCATCTTCTTGTTGTGGTCCAAAAGAGTTATGGTAAGAGGGCGAAGAACTGAGCGAAACAGAACGTCTCGCTGGCTCAAGGTAAGTCCTCCAATCCGGATGTGGGTCGGAGCCGAAAGTCGCAGAAGGAGTTCGTCTGTGCGAAGGTCCTGCTTCATGGTCGTGTCTTCCCCTCATGGGTGCCTCGCCTCGTCCTCCTCTTCCACGGACTCTTGGTGGCATGATTAGAATGTAGTCTTGCCAAAACAAGGAAACAAGCAAAATATATATAAACCAAAATAAGATTAAGATTAAGATTAATCCTAGGTCGTTTGCCTAGACTCGGAAGTCAAGGAATGTGCTACTGTGTCATTGAGATTAAACACAAAAGGCTAGTGTTTAATTCACTCAATGTTGGCTCTGATACCAACCTGTCACACCCCGATATTTCCATATATTACCGGTGGGCCTGGCGGGGAGTATCGTGACGTAGTTTATATCATCATAGTCAAATATACATAGTTTATAGCACAGCGGAAGTCTTGGTAAAAATTACTATTACAAACCGAAATGTAAAGTATGACTAAAATAATATACAGACGGTTGTAAGATAGGATCCACAGGCGGATCTAAAATATAATACAAAAACTTGTTCAACAGACTTAAGGCATACGAACTTGCAAGATTCACTATTTACGCCAAGAAGCTCCCAGCCAATTACGAGTAGTACCTGCCACTTAGTCTTTTTTTGAAAAATACGTCAGTTTACACTGGTAAATACAATTAACCGACTCTTTTGAAAGCATTTATGAAAATTGATTTAAATGCACAAGGCACAAATATTCTTTTATAACTTGGGACAATTATATAACGATAATCTTGTATCAGATTCACATGTTTGTCATACATTTAGGGCCCGGAATAGAAGCAGGGACATGATTAATCGACACACCACTAATATAATCCCATGGCGGGTTACCCCAACAAGTGAGTATATCTTTTACATACATAACTGTCAGGTGTATGCCTACACCCCGTGCTTAAGTCGTGGCCATTTACAATTGAAATGAGCCGAGGATATCCAGGACACGGTCGTTAACCCCCAATGTTGATTGTTATCAAGCAACACTGATTAAAACGGGATTATGCAATTTAACCGTATTCGATTAAATAGTTTTTACACCCGACCAAGCGGTAATATTTTACCGTATCCCAAGCCCGTATAAGAGAAAATAAGTTAAAAGTATTTATCTAAGCTTAAAATGCAAGATTTGTCTACTAAGCCGTATGATCTATTCAAACTAGTGCAAGTAGCTTTTATCGGGGCTCCTAATCTGGAACGAAGGTTTTATTAACCTATTAGATTACTAACGGGTCTTATTTAAGTTGTAAACTTAGACCGGTTAGTTTAAAGAAAGGTTTACGGTACGAAACGCTAGATTAAGCGGTGACCGGATTAGAATGTGTTTTAGACCTAACAAGTATGGATACTTGTATAAAATGGGTAAACTAAATACATTCTGGATTTTGAAGTTAAAATGCTAAGATTTGACCAGTTTCGGCTAATTTATGCAAACTAGTTACATAAACCGTACCGAACGCGTATATGCATAACGGGTAGCCGGATGAGTCATGTACAAGTTCCAAAAGTTATTATGCTTTAAATATATTATGATATCAGTAGGATATCAACAATTATGTCCCAAAAGATTTTAAAACCAATTTAGGTCCCGTAGGGGCATTTTGGTCATTTTAAGATTTATAAAAGAGGTTTTTAAGTAAACTGATATTCTGGTCTAAAATATTCTGTAAAAATATTTATTTTATGATGTTATAACAGTAGGATGTCATGCATATGTGTGGTTTACCATTTATGGCCAAACTATGCACCGTATGGGCATTTTAGTCATTTCACATATGTTTTTAAGGACAAAATTGGAAGTCTGAGTTCATGACTCATACCTACTGTAAAAGTATTAAAATTTATTTATAAATTCAGTAGGTAACAAGTCTTAGGTGTTAAATATGGTTGTAAACCATACTATGCACCTAATTAGCGTAAAAATCGATAATTGACGATATTTGCGATGTTTGTGTGATTCTGAAATTTTGACCAGCCTTGAATGGTTAAAATATTTTATTTTACATATTAAGTCAGTAGGAAAAGGTTTGGCATGTTAATTATATGCAAATCACAATTTATTAGCAAAAGGGGCATTATCGTCAATTATATAATTTATACGAGAACTCAATGATATGGTCAGTATCTAATCTGACCCAACATTCCAAAAATCCCTAAAAATGATATTATAACAGTAGGTAATGAGTTTGGTGCCAAAATTTAGGTTTAAACATGATTTATGCATAAAAGCGTAATTTAATTTTATAAAAGTTAAATTTTACGATATCTTGCATAACATTAATTTGAGACCAGAAAATAATTTCAAAATAATTTTTACATGTTTATATATCAGTAACAAAGTTATTTGCATTCTTATATATATTCAAAAATCTCGTTTTTAGACAATAAGGGCATTATGGTCAAAGTTAAGCATAATAACAGAAACAAGTAAATAAACTCAGATTACTAAGGGACCATGTAATATAACCTCATAGGGTTATACTACTATATAATATGGTCACAAAGGAACCTTAAGGCATAAAGAAACTAAGCTAATTCGGGTCAGAACTGAAAGTCAAAGCAAAAGTCAACTTTTGCGACTTTCGGTTGCGAACCGAGCCTAAACTCAGAATTGTCGGGTTGAACATGTCTAGACATGTTCTAATAATATTTACCAAGTTATTAAAGTGATAAAACATATTTTATAGCTTCTACATTATCAGATATGAATTTATTTAAAAACTGACTCGTTTGACTTTTTATGTTAATTACTTTGACCCGACAATTAACTAAGTAAATGTGATAATTAGGAGGTGCCCTTTTGAGAGATTAACACCTACTTAATTACCAACACATAGCCACATTTGTTTAGAACCATGGCTGGACCGTTAAAGTTTAAACTAAAAGTCAAAGCATAATTACGATAACTTTGACTTTCGGTCCTTATACATATAAAAACTGAACTACAGAGGCTAAGAACACTTACACAAGGTCCTAGCACGAAGTTTGAACTGAGGAGGGCTTCCTTCTTGTCTAGGAGTCTCAGAGAATGAAGCTAGAGAGAGATGTTTGAGAATTCTTGAATGAGCAAGTCTTAAAAGCTCAAAGTGAGCTCTATTTATAGGGAAATCAATCTCACAAGATCAAGGCAGGTGTAATTTGTTGTTTTAGGATGCTTCCAAGTGTCCAAGAGATATAATAAAACCATTTGCATGCAGCTGTTTTCGATTACAGGTTGCAGAGAATCTTGTGAAGATTGCAGGGATTGCATGCGGGCAGCTGCCAGTTTCAGCTGGAAAATGTTCCCCGTTGCACCACGCACCAGGGAGGGGAGGACCTGGCGCGCCATGCGAGGCAGCCCAGTCTCAAACATGTTTTAAATGTTACCATTTCAGTCCCTGTACTTTCATAACTCGTATATCTTTCATTTTCAGCATTAGGGGCCCATATATTCAGGTTTCAAATGTTCTTGGGAATAAAATCAAATATTGTTAAGTTCCGAATTCGTTAAAACGGTCTCCCGGGAGAAGAATTAACATATTGACACATTCAACCCTTCTTCTTGGAATTTGAAAATTTAATCATATAATGGTACCGAAACCTCATGAAATCATTATCCGATATTCGTGAGAGTATAATCAAACATTACAAAGCCCCGGGTTCGTTAAAAGGTCACTCAGAGGTAAGAATTAACATGTTGACACTTTTAACCCCTGTGTTTTATAAACTTTTGATTTTAATCACAAACGGCTTCTTGCGTCCGACAATTTACCCATTAAAGAATACGAACATCGTGTGAGGTCAATCAGAGACACAAGTTTGGCATGTTGACACTTTTAGTCCTTCCATATGCATCTTTTCACTGTTTGTCAACTTTAGTCCTTCAATGTCAACTTATTACACGTTTAGGGTTTATGACGTGTGTCATTACTATATTGGACATGATTTTGCGAGGTGTTACACTGCTGCCTGTTGGTTGGCTGCAGGTTACTGCAGGTTGTACTATCGTTAGTGTTGGTTGCCTCCTACCAGCTTGCTAGGTTGCGTGCCCGCGGGAGTGACCCGCTTGGGAACTTTGGGACAACTTAGTGTTTTTAAGTTTATGGGTATGGTCTTGCCTGCACATGGGTTGGGCTGCGCCGTGTGTGGCATTTGGAACCATACCTCTTCAGTGGTTAGTTGGGAGGGCACACCTTTTTTTGTTTATGTAATCAACTATCTAAAACCTAACTATAAACTAACTAGTGCAAAAGTAACCACTTGTGTTTAGGGCTGTAAACGAACCAAACGTTTAGCGAACACTCCGTGAGTTGTTCGGCGGGAAGTTCGTTTATCTTCGTTCGTTTAGTTAATGAATGAGCACGAACATGATATTCTGTTTGATTAACTAAATGATTGAACACGAGCAAAGGTCTCGTTCGTTCAAGTGCGTTCATTAACGTTCAGTAATATGTTCGTTTACGTTCGTTCATGTTTGTTCCTTCGTTTACATTCGTTCGTGTTCGTTTATTTATATTTGTTAAAAGTTTTTAATATTTTATAATATCTCATTTAACCTCATAAGTTTTACTTTCCCCCCTAAACATTAGTTAATAAGTAGAGAAAATTTCACTTTTTGTCCTTTATGTTTGTACTGAATTTTGAAACGTGCCCTTTAAAAGTTTTAGTTTCAATTTATGTCCAAAAAACACATGTTTTGTATCACTTTATGTCCTTTACACCAAACTGAGTTAAATTACTCAGTTAGGTTTATTTAATGCAAGGGTATAATTGTCATTTCATGTTTTTACAGATAAAACCCACAACCCAACCATCTCTCTCTCTCTCTCTCTCTCTAAAAGTGCAGACTTTCTTCTCTCTCTCATTCTATCTCTCTCTCATTCTGTCTCTCTTTCCTAGCATGACCATCACCACCACCACCCCACCATAACTACCCAGCCACCACCACTACTACAACCACCTCCACGCAACAACCATCACCAGCCGGCCACGACCACTACAACCACCATGACGTAACCACCACCACCACGCAACCACCACCACGCAACCACCACCAAGCCTGATTCAGTCATTTCCACCACTATAACCACCACCACGGAAACACCACCACTACAACCGCCACCACACAACCTAATCCAGCCAGATCCCGTCGAAGTCGCCTGAGCTCGATCCACACTGATTCAACCAGATCCCGTCGCCGTCATCAATCCACACTGATTCGACTGTATGTTGTTTATGTTCGGCGCCGCCTGAGCTCGAGATCCCGTCGACCACTCATCGTTCTCTCTATGGGTTTTTCTGTTGGTGGTGAGTAAATATGTGGGGGTTAGGGATCTTTGTTGTGTTTGAATTTGAGGTTTTTGTTGTGTTTGAATTAGGGGTTTCGTAGTTTAAATCCATATTGGGGGTTTGTTTGGGGGTTAGTAGCTTGAATCTAGATTAGGGATTGAATATGGATTTGAATGAATCTGGCTTGGATGTTGCAGGTCTTGAGATGGTGGTGGTGGTTGTAGGATATGGGTTTTTGAAAATTAAACTTCTTGTTCATCTATGCTCTGTTTTTTTATCTGTTTTCATCATATTATTATTATTCCCAAATTTCTTTACCGATAGTCACTCAATCGTGCATGGGTCTTGTATAATTCGAATTATAGATCTGTAATTCCGACAAATTCGTGTTCAAAACCCCCAATTTCACATGGCATTTTGAAAATTTAACTTCTTGTTTATCTGTACTATGTTCTTGCTCTGTTTTTCATCATCTTGTATTCCCAAATTTCCCCACTGATAGTCACTCAATCGTTCATGGGTATTCCATAAATCGGACCCTAGAACAAAATTCAATCAATCATAACAAACAAACCACATACATTAAGTTGATCCGTATACCCCTTCCTGACAATCTCACTCTCATCACAAAGCTTATCAAAGAACAAAAACCTCCTCAACCCATAAACCCTCACAAACTGCGATAACGAAACAAACGACAACATCGCCACACTGCTCAGCGACAGCTGCACCAGCGTGTCGTACGGTCTCGCGTGCCGGTTATCACAGTCGCTGCACGCCAAATAGAAATGGGACAAGTTGGGCACGATGAACGTGAAGATGATGAAGATCAACCATGACAAAGTTGTTGGTAAGATTGATTGAATTTTGTGTGTTTTGTTTGTTGTATTATTAATTAGAGTAAATTTCATTAAAATACCAATAATACCCTTTGATTAAATAAACCTAACTGAGTAATTTAACTCAGTTTGGTGTAAAGGACATAAAGTGATACAAAACATGTGTTTTTTGGACATAAACTGAAACTAAAACTTTTAAAGGGCACGTTTCAAAATTCAGTACAAACATAAAGGACAAAAAGTGAAATTTTCTCTAATAAGTATATTATAAAAATAATAAATGTAAACCAAATTTTTATTTTCCCATTAAGGTTGGGATATGTCTAAGTAACTTTAGATAATTATGTCTTAATTTAGCTAAATTTGATTTGTTATTTAATGGTTGTATTTGATTAGCCGTGTCGGATGTTTAAGGTTAATGGTCCTTTTTTTTTAATTTCGTTTAATGTTCGTTTGTGTTCATTTGTGTTTGTTTGCGTTTGTTTGTGTCTGTGACAGGTGTTCTCGAACTCTTTGCGAACAGTTGGAGAATCTTAACAAACGAACACAAACATAAACTTCTATTCAACATGTGTTCGCCAGCAGTTCACGAACACCTTTATTTCCTTAACGAATGAACACGAGTATGGCCCCGTTTGTGTTCATTCGGTTCATTTACAAACCTACTTGTGTTTTCATTATAAATAAAAACTAAGCATGGCAAAATAGATTGAGGGTGGGATAGGTGAGGTAACGTGTCGGTAAATCATAGAGATGTAAAGATGATATACATAAATATATAGGGGTGGGTTAACGTACAATATTCCTTAACGTACGATGCGTACGAGATGGAATTACACACGTTATAAAACTCAAAACCCTAATCACGCATGTTATAAAACTAATTACGCATGTTATTATTTTATCTCGTACGTATTGTACGTTAAGGGATATTGTATTTTACACTTTCACTATATATATATATATATGTACACTTTTTTTTTCTTTTTTTTATATTTATTCTCCCTGATGTTATTTTAAGTTCCAGAAAAGGTATATATATATATATATATATATATATATATATATATATATATATATATATATATATATTATAGGCAACCTATATATTATAGGCAACCTTTTCTACAACTTAAAATAACATCATAGAGAATAAATATAAAACAAAGAAAAAAAAGTATGACCATGAACCAATAAAATCATTTAGAAAACTTACAATAATCATGCACACGGATGATTCCACGCAGATTTAATAGGCCTTTTACTTCGACCTTGGCACAATCATACTTTGTTGCTAGGAATGGACCAATTTGTTTAAAGCAACACATATGAAATTAGTCAATCAATACAACACTACAGATATGAATCTGTAAAGTAGATGAACAACTCTTATGTTCCCAAATTTTCCACCCTATAACAAAAGTTGAATATTATAAAATATAATAATAAAAAATGGTTGATGAACCCATAATCCAATAACAAACACCAATAGAGTGAAGAATGTTAGTTTCATTTTTAGGCACGTTTTATAGCACTTTAATATTAAAATTTCGTCAGATATCATGCATATATCATAATCATACCTCATTATTTTGTAAAACATTTGTTTTTGTGGAATTGAATCGACTTTGGTTTGTTTTGATTGTTTTTGTAGGTGCGAATGATTGCGAGAGATGGCAATAAGAGTTGGAAAGAATTGGACGAGTTTAATACAATGAAGTCAAGATTTATGATGATGAATAAAAAGAGTTGAACATCAGATTTATCAACAAGATGCTGATGTTGATCGACAAATCAAAACCAAACCTTTTAGTATTGATAATTTTTAATTGTTTTGGCCCTTTGCCTTGATCTCTTACGTACACAACAAAGAAAACAACGCAAAATGATGGTCTGATGGAAAGTGGCCTAGAATCAATAATGGGCCCATTTATGGGTTGGTCTTGGGCTGAAAAACAAAGGGAACGAAAAGAAAATAATTTGAAGAGTAAATTTACGTTTTGCTCCCTGTGGTTTGGTCGTTTTAACGGTTTTACCCTAATCCTTTAAAAATAGTCATTTTCCTCCAATAGTTTACTATATTTTTCCCATTTTTCTCTATGGCCTTAACTCAGTTAAATCATACAATTAAATGTAGGGGTATTTCGCGAATTATATATATAAGTACTTAATTATATATAAATTCCTTAAATATGTAACTTATTTAAAACTCTCTACCTCAGCAAGCCTAATCCCCCAACCACTACCAGCCACCTGATCTAAACTCTAACCTAAATCATAGACCACCGCCACCGCTACACCTCCACTTCTTTCTCTCCCACCATCCACCACCACTAACACCTATCACAACCACCAGCAGTCGACGACAGCCAACACAACCCTAATCCAGCCACTTGCCTGAAAAACGAACTCCCTGATGTATCACCACATCTCCGGCACCGTTACGCCTACACCATCTGCCCCCACAACCCCTCTCTCCCTAAACCTGCCGCCACCACTACTCTCTAAAGCTCCAACGACGACGAGATCTGAAACTAGCGAATTCGCCGACAAGATCTGAAAATGGTCAAACCTCCGCCTCCATCTCTGTCTTTTCGTCTTTGGCAACCATGACCTCCATCTCCGATTTCAGATGTTGTTTTGAGTTTAAACCCTGATGAAAGCCACCCTTTTTATGTGTTGAAGCGGATGGACAGGGAAACGTGTCCCTATGACTACTGTTTCCACCATGATCAGAAACAAATGGATCTGAGAAAAGGGACCAGAAGGCACCTCTATCAATCTAATGACATTTATAAGATTTGTCTCCCCACATTCGCCTGTGAAGACAACATCATCCGTGTACATCAAATGAGTTAGACATGGCCCATTATTAGGCAATTTTATACCTTTAGTAATACCCATCGACTCTGCTTTGTTAATGAACGTTGTAAGCGCTTCCATAGCCAAAATGAAAAGAAAAGTCGATAAAGGGTCTCCATGTCTCACCCTTCTCACATTGAAACTCTTGAGTGAGTTAGCCATTAATTAAAACCGAAGCTCTAGCCGACTTTAAAATACCCCTCACCCATTTTTCGCGAAAGAACCAGGAAGCCCATCTGAAGAAGAACCACATCAATGTATTCCCAGTTGATAGTATCATATGCTTTCTCTATGTCTACTTTGAATATAAACGCTTTGCCATTCGACTTACGAACCCATGAAATCAATTCATTTGAGAATTTAAGGACCATCAAGTATGTTTCGACTAGACCAAAAGGCGTAAACCTCCTACCCCCATGGCATATTCAAACAAACCATTATCAACAATAAATAAATGCATTAAAAGCATTAGCACAACACGGAACAAACTCTATGTTAAAACATCCGTTCGGGTTACGCATCGCGTTAAAATCACCTATGAGTACAAACCACCCATCCAACGACTCCATGGTTCTCGAAATATCCGCCCGTAGATCTCGCTTAGGCCCCAAACCTTCGATTTATCATGTGTTTCGATTTTGACGACTTTTTAAACATGTGAGTATTTTGATATTAAATGCTACATATTTTATTAATATGAATAATAAGTTAATTCACTAAAAATTTAAAACTAAATTTTTAAAACGGTTTTGTAGTTAACTAGTGGTATCTCCGCGCTTCGCGGCGGGCTTTCGGCCGGTACCAACTTAGTTTGCTAATGTATCGGTATGATGCTTGCACTTAGTATAGCAACTAAAATATACACACATAAAAGGATATCAACATATGTTTTATAATGATCGAAAACTATAGAAACAAATACCAGTATTGGTACTGATGTTGTTTAGTTGGGGCATAAGTTCGGCATTAACACTCACTATAGCATACAATACTATAAATACTCTATTACCAATACAACTTTATTCTCAATCACTTTTATATTGTCAAGTTGAGAAAACCACAAAAATGAATATGGTACTCGTACCAATATAGTTCGAACAATATTGGTTAGAGTGGTCATTGTAAAGAACAAAAGAAAAATCAATTATATTTAGCAGTTCAATTAAAAGTTTTATCAAATCATAGATAAAAATAAACATGTTGCAATGGTGAATTCAGAATTTTATATTATGTTACGCAAATAACAAAAAAGGTAAACAATGTAACTATATATAAAAAAACACAACAAATTTTGTATCACCTTGTCGTTAAAGCCATAAAACCAAATACAACACTTGTATCGATGTTTGTTGGAAGAAAAATATTATCGAATCGTATGTTCAAAGTTTTATTAAACATCATATTATATTACTCAAATAACGAATAGGAGAAACGGCTTATAAAACGTCCTATTATATTATATTATTGTGTACCACTCAATTTTAAATAAAATTTATGTCTAAATGTGAATAAAAATAAGTAAATCGTAATAGCATACTTAAACCAAAACTACTCAAAAGAATTACAACAATAAAATACTACAACAATTATATTAAAAAATAATTATATAAATAGAAAACCCAAAAAAACATTTGATGTACACTTCATTTTAAAAAGGAATTAAAGAAAAAAGAAAGCTAAAATATAAGATTGATCCGACCAATGAGAAGAATTACTGTACAAGTCCTTTAAATTTGTTAGTTATAAGAATTAACTCTATAGTGATGTCTTCTAAATAAGAAAAATACTTAATGATCTAGTTTTAATTTAATTATATTAATTAATAATAAGTTGAGTTAATTGTTGTTTTCGTTCTCGTGGTTTGTCAAAAATCACTATTTCAGTCAATTAGTTTAAAAATTGCGATTTCAGTCCCTGTGGTTTCACTTTCGTAACCATTTCGGTCCATGTGGTCTGTTAAGTACAGGGACTGAAATGGTTACGAAAGTGAAACCACAGGGACTGAAATCGCAACTTTTAAACTAATGGACTGAAATAGTGATTTTTGACAAACCACATGGACGAAAACAGTAATTAACTCTAATAAGTTAATTCACTAAATTTTTAAAAGAGTTAATTACTGTTTTCGTCCCTGTGGTTTGTCAAAAATTACTATTTCAGTCCATTAGTTTAAAAATTGTGATTTCAGTCCCTGTGGTTTCACTTTCGTAACCATTTCAGTCCCTGTGGTTTTACTTTCGTAACCATTTCAATCCATTTATTTTGCAAGTACAGGGACTGAAATGGGTACGAGATGGACTGGAATTGTTACGAAAGTGAAACCACAGGGACTGTAATTGCAATTTTTAAACTAATGGACTGAAATAGTGATTTTTGACAAACCACATGTACGAAAACAGTAATTAACTCTTTTTAAAACGGTTTTATAGTTAATTAATTCTAAAGTGATGTCTTCTATATTAATGATATAATAAGTTAATTCACGAAATTTTTAAAACGGTTTTATAGTTAATTAATTCTATAGTGATGTCTTCTAAATAAGAAAAATATTTAGGGGTTGTTTGACAACTTCTAAATGAGTAAGTGTTGAACCATTAAAGGGTCTGAACCATTAGGTGTTGAACCAGTAAGAGGTCTGAACCATTAAAAGCCAGTATAATGCTTAACCGTTTAGAGGTAAATATCTGACCAATTCAGATAAGAGTTCTTAACCATTCAAACTCGGTATAATGCTTAACCATTCACAGGTAAATGTCTGAACTATTCAGACATCTGTTTGCGAAACAAATAGTTTGAATCATTAATTGCTGAACCAGTACGATGCCTGAAGTATTAAGAGGCCGTTAAGAGTTGAAAAAAAAAACAGCCCCTTAGTGTTCCGGCTTTAATGTAAATGTTAGTTTCTTTCAAGTTAAAAATAGTCAAAATGTATATAAATTTATGAGGAATTTAGTACTCCGCTTTTGTGATTGGCATAACAATTAGAGTAAAATGCCCGGATAGTCTCTGTGGTTTTGTAAAATAACACTTATAGTCCCCAACTTTTGGAAAATTACACCAGTGCTCCATGTGGTTTGACAGTTTGTTACTCGGATAGTCCATACAGTGGATGTCCGTTAGTTTTCTCCGTTAACTCCATGTGAAATTACAAAATTACCCCTTGCTTTTATTAAAATATAAAAAAAATCCACCAATCCCAAATCCCCCTCATCCCAAACTCTCCTTTCCTTTTTTTATAATGAATCCTTGTTGGGTATGTTTGGCATGAAGCTTTTAGGAGCTTCTAGCTTTAAGCTTTTAAGAAAAAACTCCTACTCAATAAAAATGCTTGTTTGGTTGAAGGAGCTTGAAACTTTTAGGTTAGGAGCTTTAAGCTTTTGGTTGAACGCTCCTACTAGTAGCGTTTAGAAGGAGCTACAAGATTTTAAGGAAAAAATGACTATTTTTATCTCTAAAAATAATGAACTTTTTAATGCACAAACTTTTTAAATTTTTAGTTATGTTCATTTTGGTGATTTTATTCATTTTATTAAAAGCTCCAGCTACTCTGTCAAATACCAAATATATTTAAAAAGCTACATCTACCAACTAACAGCTACTTGTGCCAAACATACCCGTTGAATCCGTAAAAAAAAACATGATGGGAAATGGAAATGGAAAGCCAAAGAGATGGGAATTCTGGTCAAGCAAAGCAGCCAAGACCAACACCAAATCGGAAAAACCAAAACCAAAACCCCTCGACGAGTTCATCTGTCCAATTTCTGGTTCACTCATCTTCGATCCGGTCATAGTCTCATCCGGCCAGACGTTTGAACGCACATCCGTTGTCGTCTGTCAACACCTCAATTTTATTCCACTTCTTCCAGATGTATCCAAACCTGATTTTTCAACTATAATACCTAATTTAGCTCTCAAAAAGGCCGTTACCAGTTGGTATGCATCAAATAAAACCGATTCACCTTCACACGCACCGGATTATAACCTAATTGAATCTTAGGTTACTCGGATGATATCTCTCACTTTCTCTCTCTATCTCCGGTGGTGGCGTTTGAGACCAGATAAATAAAGAAGGGAGGATCTGAACTCAATCTCAATCAAGCCCAAGTGGTGGTGGTGTGGGGTTGGTGGTGGTGGCAAGTGGTCGTCTGGGGTGGGTGGTGGCAGGTGGTGGGGGTTTTGCTGTGTGAGAGAGAGAGAGAGAGAGTGTGTGTGTGTCAGAGTGTGTGTTGTTTATATATATGTGTGTGTGTGGATTTTTATGAGTAATTTTGTAATTTCACATGGACTTAACGGAAAAAACTAACCTCCATCCACTCCAGGGACTATCCGAGTAACAAACTGTCAAACCACAGAGTGTACCGGTGTAATTTCCAAAAGTTGGAAACTATAGGTGTTATTTTACACAACCACAGGTACTATCCAAACATTTTACTCTAACAATTAACTATAGGCAATTTAGTACTCCGATTGTCAAAGACACAAATGAGTGAAATGACAAAACAATTAACATCATATATTAAACCTCTATAGAAACAATTAACATCATATATGAAACCTCTATAGAAATCACAAAAGGGACCCATATAATAACGTAGTCTGTTAGGGGGGGAGGGGTGGTTCACTAGTGATAGAAACTATCACTCACATTGTCCAATAAAATCGTGCCATGTCATCAACGAAATTTCTATCACTAGTGATAGAAATGTAGGGGGGGTGGTATCACTAGTGATGAAATTCTATCACTCCCAATTTTTTTAATTTTCATTAATTTTTAAATTTTTTATTTTAAATTAGAAATTAACAATAAAACACTAAAATTAAAAATTTCATTAAATTAAAAGTCCTCTTGCTATAGACTTCGCAATACATTTCGGTTGATTTCTCGCAACTTCCCATGCCTTCACGTGTGGAAAAGTCCTCTTGCTATAGACTTCGCAATACATTTCGGTTGCTTGTTGCATGATTGTCGCCTCGCTCGCTCCACTTTGTGGGTTTCGGTTCTACAAAATATATAAAAGGTTATGTTTATTTTTTTTAAAACTGTTCTGTTTTATTTTTTTTAAAACTGTTCTGTTTTATTTTTTTTTAAAACTGTTCTGTTTTATTTTTTTTTTAAACTGTTCTGTTTTATTTTTAAAAACTGTTTCTGTTATTTTTTTAAAAACTGTTTCTGTTTTATTTTTTTTTAAACTGTTCTGTTTTATTTTTAAAAACTGTTTCTGTTATTTTTTTAAAAACTGTTTCTGTTTTATTTTTTTTTTAAACTGTTCTGTTTTTTTTTTAAAAACTGTTTCTGTTATTTTTTTAAAAACTGTTTCTGTTTTTTTTTTTTTAAAACTGTTATGTTTAAAACTTTAATAAAAAACGTACCTTTTGAATGAAACAAGCGTTGAACTTACTAATTTTCCCATTCAAATCCGTCCACTTCGACGTCATTTGGTCCATGTTTCGTATCTTTGCACCGGGAAGTTGCCTAAAATGTTTAATGACTCGTCTCCAAAACGCATCCTTTTTTTGCTCGTTTGCATGTTTCCTGTTCTCCGAGATGTGCAAATACGCCTGCGTCAAGGACACCTCCTCCTCGCTCGTCCAAGGTTGTCGGCCGGTTTGGACGATTTCGTGAACGGCATCATTTTCTTCTTCTTCATCTTCCTCTTCTTCGACCGGTTGTTCTTGATCGTAATCATCATCATCGTCGTCAAGACTTTGTTGTGGTTCACGATACGCGGTTGCAAATTGATGGATGAGGGTGTTGTCTTGTAGTGGGTCGAGTTGGTGGGGTTGGGTTTGAAAGTTTGGAAATTGGTGAGGTTGAAACGGTGGAACGAACGGTTGGTTTTGGTACGTTTGCGATTGAAAGGGTGGATATTGTTGGGTTTGAAAGGGTGGATATTGTTGGGTATGAAAGGGTGGGACTTGGTCGGGTTCGTCTTGCGACCTAAAGCGCGTCGGCTCGCCAAGATTCGCTCGAACCTTGGGTCTCACGGGATTTTTCTTCGTACCCGAACCTCTTTTTTTCGAACCCACACCTCTCTTGCTTGAACCTTCCATGTTTCTTGTAAAAATATTTGGAGAGTTTGCTGATTTTTTGAATTGAGTTTGAGATAAATTTCTTTTTTTTTAATTGAGTTTGAGAATTTGTTGTTTGAGATAAATGTTTGAGATGAGGATTTATAAATAAAAGGTTTCAAACGGTCAAAATATCACAAACGGTCAAAAACCCAACGTTCCAATTTCAAAACTCAACGCGTGATGTGATTAACGCGTTCAAAACTCAACGCGTTATTAAACCACCGGCGGCGGTGTTCCGTGAACTTTCAACGCGTTTTGGGGTGGTATAACGGACCACCCCGTCCCCCCTTACTAATATGCTCCAACTTCTTCTTCTTCTTAAACTTTTTTTTCTTTTTCTAACGGCGATGCTCCAACTTCTTAAGCTTTAATCAATTATCAAAAAACCAACTTGAATTGTTGCATCAAACCTATTTACTAAAGGCAGACAATCTAAACCGCTTTTTATGATGTATAATTGCACATGATAGTTGTTTTAATCTTATAAAATGATATAAGAGTCCAAAATGTATATTACTTAATTTCCAGATTTATTTTGTGGTTCGATCTAGACGACCTTTAAACGTGTGAATATCATACAAAATGCTACATAGCTTAACAATAGTTAATTCACTTACTTTAAACGGTTTCATATATAGTTAATTAACCCTCTTCTAAATAAACACACATGTTGATGATTTAGCATTAATGTAAAAGATATCTTTCTCCATGTTAAAAATGGATCAGTTAAAATATAAGGTTAAGAGGAATTTAGTATACAAAACAAACAACTCCTACTACTATATTTGTATTTCTTTCTGTTTTTACTTTTTGAGTCAACATTCATCACAATACACAAAATCAAACACACAAATGACAAAAGTATTAACAGCAATAAACAAAAACATAAAAATCCCACAAAAGATAAAGAGTTCTAACACAATTCAATCCAATCATATCATCAAGAAATGAATGTCTGTCAAACACAACAACAACAGCAAAAAATACTGACATCAAACAGTATCACCAAAACTCAAGTCTTTGACTTCCCTAAAGTCAAAATTTTATTACCTCCAAAAATGATTTAAATGCCACCTGTCAACTTAATACTTAAAACCCTAACCCTAATTTGATTCATGATAACATACCGCTTTTGACAAACCCTAAGAAGCCGCGGATCCTTTTCCATTTGCTTTCGACGAAGAATCCTTCGGGCCGCCGCTTTCTTTAGTGGAGTCTTTATGTTGATCAGCCTCCGCGGTCTTAGATGAACTATCCCGATCAGCACCGTTGTGGTCACCATCGTCAACCACATTAACATCAGACAAATCTTCCGCATCTTCTTCTTGATCATCATCATCATCATCGGTTTCTTCGTATGAATCAATCTCATCACCCCAAATCCAATGCGACAGTTGAAAAATATGGATGTCCATAGGATCTGTTGGACAATCTACATTTTTGTCCATGTTTTTTAAAAATCTTTCATGCAGCTCATCGATCTTTTCATCTAACTCTTTCTTGCTCGCATAATCCCTTTCTTCTACGATCCAGAACTTATAGAAATCTCGCTTACCGTTTGGACCCGAAAACTTGTATCGTCCAGTTTTGTTGTGTAGCTCATAAAGGTCCACCAGCAGACCAATCTCTTCTGCCTCCCCTTCTCGGTTGCTGGCGGCGGTGGTGGTGTCGATCTCTTTCTCTTTTCCGGTTGACGGTTTGGTTGAGATGGACGAATCTGCCATGTTAACATCCATATCTTCTTCATCATCCGGCTGATCAACGATATAAGTCTTCCACTCATCATCCAGCTGATCAACGACATAAGTCTTCCACTGCATGCTGCTTGAACTGTCGTCACCTTCTGAGTGAGTCTGAGAATCCGAACCAGAACCGTCGTACGCAAATGCAGAACCAGAAGCAGGATCAGAGTCAGAATTAGCAGGATGAGAATGTTGTGGTTGTGAATTTGAAGAATCCATGAGGGTATCTTGATGGGGTTCTTTCAAGAAAATGTAGGCTGTGAGTTAGGGTTTGGAGTTATAGAGAGAAAGGGAAAAGGTGATGGAATTTGAAGTTAAACAACGACTATGGTATGTATAGGGGGATTTCTGTCGGAACTTTCCATTACTTCATTTATTTTTACCTATATTCCTCTTAATTAAATGTCAAATTTAATTACCAAAACGGCTTTGGCCTAGCGGTATGAGTGTCCCCTTTATATAAAACGACGAGGGTTCGATCCATACAATGGCGTAAATTTTGTGTCGATTATTAGCTACGGTATGGGTGTACCGTAGCTATGCAAAACGGACAAGGGTTCGATCCCCACAATAGCGAATATTGTGTAGATTATGAGTCGTTAAGAAAAAGAATTTCAAATTTAATTAATACAACATTTCATAATTAATTTCTTGTCATGAATTTAGAAATTCACCGTTTGAAATAAATTAATTTGTTATAAGATAATTACATTTTCTTTAGTATTAATAAAATAATTACTTCAGAGATATTATTGTCATATGTTCACAGAAAAAAAAAAACTATAATATATAGTTATACTCTTATAAGTTAATGAAATTAACAGTTTTTTAGCTACCCGGTCGGCATTGACTCGCTAAATGCTCGCATCAAACTAACATCAAATGTGTTTAAGCCTAAAATTAATGACACTCATTTAAAAATTAAGGTGAGTTTAACATAACGAGCTTTAGGATTAGACTCACATATAAATATAGTGAAGTATTTAACGTAACAGGGTTAAGTTCATTTGTGAACAACCCCCCTTTATAGTAAACTATATGAACTAATTCTAACCCCTTAATTATCAATACACAAGTGTAAATCAATGACTATGATTTGATTAGGATTTGATTGTGAAAATACACTAGTGTATTTTACGATTTGATGATGTAAATCAATGATCAGGATTTGTTCACTCAATTCACAAATATACTAGTATTCACTATAGAAGCTCACCCTAACATAACAACTATATTACATACGAAATTCTATTATTCATGATAATAACATAACAAATATAATTTATCTATATAAAAATATATATAACTAGGGGAAGGTTAACGTACAATAGTTGCTTAACGTGCGAAGCGTACGCGGTAAATTACGTATGTTCATTGTAAAATTACACATGTTATAAATTACAAACTCTAATTACGCATGAACACAAAATCACGCATTATTAAATAACATCATGCATGGTAGAAACCCTAACATGTCATGCACGCTATACTACTGCTCGCGTACACTTCGCACGTTAAGGACTTTTGTATTTTAAACTTTTTATATATAACTATATATTATGAATATCTAACAAATAAAAATTAACGAGATAAGCTTGAATTGAAAAATTATATTACTTCCTAGTTAGACTTGAGCTTTCGAATATAGCTCGAATGAGTCAAACTCTAGTTCAAATTTTTTTTTTAACTAAACGAGTTTAGCTTGAGTTCGGCTTGATCTAGTTACACTTGTTGGTCATGGACACTGACAACTCTATCATTGGAGTTGCTTTTATGTGACAACATACCTTAATAAAATATGGGTAGTAAATTTCCAAATTTTTGTGACACTTTTTCTAGTAAACTTATTATATATTTATCAACATTTTTTTTAATAATGTCATCGTTAAATAAAACCTTTTGCTATTTTCTATCAGAAAATGTAACTAATTAACCTGGATATACTTATACTTTCTATGTGTCACGAATGCCTATATTACATGAAGCTTTTTTTTTTTTTGTCGTGTTTTCATCTTTATGTATAGCGCGCAATGATCCATAGCCTACCAACAAGGGATAAGGTTGATAGAGTACCTGTATTCATATTCGTATGCGTACCATAAGAAAAGCATCACTACTGAATTTGAACAAAACTGGGTATCAAAAACCGTACTAAATATACTGGTATGGTACGAGTATTTCGGTACAACACCCGTTTTGGTATCATTTTGTTTTTATTTTATTTTATTTTATTTTTTGAGCACTCGTACAGGTACTAACAAGTACCAACACAATACGAGTACCAAATAGGTAAAATCAATACGAGTATCAATACGATACGGGTACCAAATATGTAAAATCAATACAAGTACCATAAATACCATAATATGAAATAAAATGTAATATAAAAAAAAACTTTTAAAGTTCTACATAAAATTCGGTACTACTACCTGTTTTTACCCGTACCGAATACCAAAATCAATAAAATTAGGTACCGATAAGTGTACCAAATACTTAAAATCAGTACGGGTACAGTACGAATATAGGTATAGGTATTTGGGAAAAAAAGCTCATCCCTACTACCAACCATTATGCATGTTAATTATCAGAAATACGAGGATTGAAGATTAGTAATTCGAGGATTGTATTTTGTTGGGAGGTATTAGACTATCGGGTGTGGAGGAGGGTAAATCTCAAAGGATGATCCATCACGTAGGTGTCTACGTAAGCGAGTATGGGGATGAGCATATATATATATATAGGGATAAGATCAAATAAAAAGTTTATTTTGCCGAAGTAGGATGAGAAAGAATCTTAACCATTCATTTTTCAAACCAATGGTTAAGATTAAGAGTTAATTGCTAAATTCGTCCCTGAGGTTTTACACAAATTGCTAGATCAGACCAAAATCAAGATTTGCTGCTAAAACAGTCCAAAATCTAGATTTGTTTTGCTAATACAGTCCAAAAAACAGACGCCGTTAAATATAGCAGTTGGACTGTTTTAGCAACAAATCTTGATTTGGACTGTTTTAGCAGCAAATCTTGATTTTTGACTGATCTAGCAATTTGTGTAAAACCTCAGGGACGAATTTAGCAATTTTCTAAAAAAAAGTGATTTTTTAACTGCTTTTGATATTTAATTTGATATTAATACACCATTAATGAATTTCAATAAAAAAAAATTCTAGTAATTTCTTCAAATATAATAAGTGATTTTTTATTTGTTAGTTATTTTTTTCCATGCAATTGTATTATCGTTATGTCATCTTAAACTTTAATTATGATACATATAATGCATTTCGAATTTATTAAGTTTTTTTTGGTAATTAATATGATATTAATACACCACAATGGAATTTTAACAAAAAAAGAATATTCATTTTTCAACATCATAAGATTTTTTTTTGAACGGCTAACAAATCAATCCCGAGCACTCTCGGGGAACCCACTGGACAAACAGAGTACTCCGAGGGTAACCCGAGTCGTCCACCACAAATTCCGGGGAAAACCCGGTAACCCACCCGCCCGTAGGCATGACGGTAAAATTACCGGTAAATACATTTTTTCTTAAATATCGTGGTTTAGTGTGAAAAGAAAACGCTAAGAAACCAAATTAAATTTCTTATGATGTTGCCAATGACCTCTAGCTCAAGTGGTAGGATGACTTGGGTTATTATTTGAAGACTCAGGTTCAATTCTCATTTGGTGCAAAAAAAGGAGTGAGGCACTGGTGAGCAGTGATAGGAGACCCAGGGAAACCTTGGTTCGATCCTTGAGCCAAACGGGTTTTACCGGTAACTTTACCGTCGTGCCTACGGGCAGGTGGGTTACTGGGTTTTCCCCGGAATTGGTGGTGGACGACTCGGGTTACCCTCGGAGTAGAGGTCATTGGCAACATCATAAGAAATTTAATTTGGTTTCTTAGCCTTTTCTTTTCACACTAAACCACGATATTTAAGAAAAAAATGTATTTACCGGTAATTTTATCGTCGTGCCTACGAGCGTGTGGGTTACCGGGTTTTCCCCGAAATTGATGGTGGACGACTCGGGTTCGATTCTTGAGCCAAACGAGTTTTCCCCAGTAATCTTATGATGTTGAAAAAATGAATAGTTTTTTTTTGTTAAAATTCCATTATGGTGTATTAATATCATATTAATTACCAAAAAAAAACTTAATAAATTCGAAATGCATTATATGTATCATAATTAAAGTTTAAGATGACTTCACTTATTATATTTAAAGAAATTGCTAGAACTTTTTTTTTTTTTGAAATTCATTAATGGTGTATTAATATCACATTAAATATAAAAAACAGTTAAAAAATCACTTTTTTTTAGAAAATTGCTAAATTCGTCCCTGAGGTTTTACACAAATTGCTAGATCAGTCCAAAATCAAGATTTGCTGCTAAAACAGTCCAAATCAAGATTTGTTGCTAAAACAGTTCAACTGCTATATTTAACGGCGTCTGTTTTTTGGACTGTATTAGCAAAACAAATCTTGATTTTAGACTGTTTTAGCAGCAAATCTTGATTTTGGACTGATCTAGCAATTTGTGTAAAACCTCAGGGACGAATTTAGCAATTTTCTCTAAGATTAAAGTGTAGGAGAAAGGAGTAGTGCAAGGGTATTTGGGAAAATCATATCTATGATCTTTCTCTCTCCACATGCATGGCACATGCATATTCCACCCTCATTTTTTAAACGTTCATAACTTTTTTATACGACATTATTTTTTCATAAAAATGTCACCGTAAAATCGAGCATCTTTTTATCTTTAATTTGAGTACCATATTGCTATATAAAATATGAAGACTAAAAAAACCAACTAAAATGTGTTGTATATCTATGTTGTATAACATTTTTTGAGCTAGATTTTTGTACTATATTTTTGTGCTAAATTTTTTGTGCTGAATTTTTTTGTCTTAGATTTTTTTTCTCAATTTTTTGTGCTGAATTTTTTTTACTACATTTTTTTTGCTGAATTTTTTCGTGCTATATTTTTTTGTACTAGATTTTTTGTGCTATATTTTTTTGTACTACATTTTTTTTGCTATATTTTTTCTACTAGATTTTTTTGTTGTATTTTTAAAAAACACAAAGGGGTGTCACATGTCATTTTCACTCCTATTTATAAGGACCAAAATGTCCTTCATTCGTACTTATTAGACTATCCCCATTAGTGACCTTTGTGTAGTTGGGTTGCCACTTGTTAAAATATTATTGGTTGTAATAAAGTTAAAAAAAGAAAAAAGAAAATGAAACCAACAACCAGGTTGTTGGAGCAACCTAAATCATGACCAAAATCATATCCACTTGTCCAAACATAATTGGTGCACTTTTTTTTATTAACTACTAATTCCCCCCATCAATTTAATTACTTAAATAACTTTTTATAATTAATCTTATAAGAAAAACTAGATACAAAGTAGAGTTAAATGCTTGGTTGGTCCCTGTGGTTTTCAAAAATTTCACACTTGGTCCTAGTGGTTTACTAATTACACTCGTGGTCCCAAAACTTGTTAAAAGTGCACTCTCTTGGTCCCCAGCCCTAACTTCAGTTAACTTTCTTTGTTAAGTCCATGTTAAATGACCTGAATACCCTTGCTTATTAATCCCTACCATCTCACCCACCCCTGATTCCCTCTGTTTTTCTTCGATGACAGCCACACACCCATCTTCAGGTCTCTCTCTTCTCAAACAAGAAGCACAGCCGCCACCATCTCACCTCCGCCACCATCTCACCCACCACCACCATCTGACCTTCGCCACTTCTCACCTCCATCCCCACATTGTCAGACTCTGCACCGGAAATCCGCCACCATCTCACCTCCGCCGTGCACAAAAATGACGCCTCAAAGCCTAGGTATCAGTTTCTGTTTACGAATAGTCAGCGTTTCTTCGTTTTTGTTGAATTGGCTAAAGATTCGAAAATTTTCAGTCACTTTTCATCAATCTCGTTTTCTTTAAAGATCAACAGTTTTTTTCTCACAGATCTTGATATTGTTGTTCTTTGGTATAGTGTGAAAAAGATACGAAAAAGTAGTAGACAAGATCTGATTCGAAAGTTAATTTTACGGATTGAGTTGTTTGTAACTGTGAGATTTCGAAACATCTAGATTTCATACTATTGGATGTTGATGTGTGGCTGAGGTATAAGAAGAGTGAAGATTAGATTGTAGGAGAAGGAAGTAGAATTGTTGTTGATTAGCGGCTGATGTTTTTTGAGTGTTGAAAAGGAAATAGTGACAACTGAATCTTGTTGAATTAGTGATATTATTTGAAGTTGCAGGTGTATTAAAGATCTGTTTTGTGTAGAAGAGCAGATAATTAAAGATCTGTTTTGTGTAGAAGTGATAAGAAAATTGCAGGTTTACGGGAACATTTCGGAATTTTGTACACCGGTGCGGAATTTGGGGATTTGATGGTGGTGGTGGTAGTGGGTATTAGGTGGGGGAGATGAGATGGTTTTGATGGTGGTGGTGGGGATTGATGGTGGTGGTGGATGAGGGCAATTTGGTCATTTAACATGGACTTAACAGAGAAAGTTAACTGAAGTTAGGGCTGGGGACCAAGAGAGTGCACTTTTGACAAGTTTTGGGACCACGAGTGTAATTAGTAAACCACTAGGACCAAGTGTGAAATTTTTGAAAACCACAGGGACCAACCAAGCATTTAACTCTACAAAGTATTTCTTAAAATAATTTTGTGAACATCTCTATATAAATTTTATTAAAAACAGATTTTGTTAAAAAAAACATTTTTAATATAAAATAAATATTTATTTATAAAAGTTGGTTTAGGTTGGGTTGTTAATGGGTATGAAAGGTTGGGTTTTGTAAATGGAAGAAAGAGAAATTAGTTTTTTTATTAAAGCTTGGGTTGAGTTGGGTTATGAATGTGGTTGGTCTTAAGAGTGCCACATGTAATCATCACAATCGTTCTTAGACTACTTAGGCAAAATCCACTTTTTAGTGGATCCTTTATATATATATATATATATATATATATATATATATATATATACACATATACATAGGAACAGGACCAGGAGAGAACGCCTTAAAGTGTGAGAATGGTGAGAACGATTCTTAGCCACAAGATCTTAGTGGTTTGTGGCTTAGATTGATGCGGTGAAATTTTTTGTAAATAATAGGGGTCTTGAAACTAACAGGAGGGGTAAAATAGGAAGTTCCAAGCAAATGTGCACATGCTAATCACATGCCATTTCCCCCATCATATTTAAACGACAATAACTTTTTTATACGTGATTATTTTACGAAAAAAAATACACCATAAAACTCAGCATTTTTTTATCTTTCCAACGAGTATACTATTGATATACTTTTCGAAAAAAAAATTAACTGGGTTTTATGGCGTTTTTCTGAACTAAGTGTTTTATGGCGTTTTAGACTAAGTATTTTCATGGCGTTTTTCTGAACTTACTCCATAATAGCGCGTCACACATAATAACGCATGCCACATATTAGAGCATCTGTTAGAGCATCTAGTACTAGAGCATCTATTAGAGCATCTGATTAGAGCATCTAGCATTAGAGCATCTATTATCTGATTAGCGCATCAAACAATAGAGCATCTGCTGCTGCTCTATTCTGCATTGCTTGCATACTGCATTTGTTTTCTAAGCCTACATTTCTAACAATGTTTTTTCTGAACTAGGTGTTTTTATGGCGTTTTAACTAGGTATTTTTCATGGCGTTTTTTCTGAATTGAGTGTTTTATGGCGTTTTCAACTAAGTTTTTTCATGGCGTTTTTCTGAACTGGGTGTTTTATGGCGTTTTTAACTGGGTATTTTTCATGGCATTTTTCTGAATTGGGTGTTTTTATGGTGTTTTATTTGAACACCCAGTTCATGTGAGTGGGTTTTTTGACAATATTACCTCTTAGTGTAATTTAACATAAGTGCCACACGTCACCACCAAAATCGTTCTCACCGTTCTCACACCTTTCACCGTTCTCTCTAAATCCTGACCCTATATATATATATATATATAAATTAAACCGACACTCTCCCAAATATTTTTCTGACACCCTCATATATTTTAAAATATCCCAATATGTCCTAAAATAACCCCCATACGTGAAAACGGGTCCCGAATACCTTGAATATTATTAAAAATAATTAAAAATCAAATTTTTGGGTTTGAGGCGGGCAGCGTAAGCCACACCTCCAACCTTACGCGGGCCGCGAGCGGTCGAGAACACGGTGACACCCGGTTATGACACGTGTCATCATTGTGGCAAGTCTAGTCGATGACCCGGATCAGCTACACCTTTGACCAACGTTGACGCGGGCCGCGTAGGCCCTTATCTTCCTTTACACGGGCCACGTAGAACCCGAACTCAACCCCTATAAAGCTGGAGCTCGGGCCTTCAGTCGAATTCGCTCAAACTTTTCAATTCTCTCTCAATTTCTACATAGTATACATTATACACGGGTATAATACCCCCTAATTAACGAAGTTCTGCTCCGTTGTAAGTATTATAACCCCTGGATACGTATTAGATACGCTGCCCGATTGATCTAGGGTTCCGTAACGGTTGTCGCGGTTCTGCCCGACGTAGTCGTTGGAATGTCATCTCGGGAAGGGTATTACTAATGTTAAAATGAGTTATTATACTAACACGTGTGCATTTGTATAAATTATAGATAATTCTTAGGAAACCCTAAAGGATAACCTAAGACAGCAATGTGAGTAATCTCCTTTTTGCAAATTGTTTTTATAAAACCTCCAACAATTAATTATATATAAAGCAGTTATTGAGTATTTGTAAGGATACAATTTTCGTCGGTATGTTGGGGTTTTGTATACAAAATTAGTTACTGCCTTGCGATGAGTAACTTTCCACAAGTCGGGTTGACAGTACCGTGGGTGGTAATTAGTATGACTTGGAAACAAATGTAATTACGAGACCGCCCTCAATACTGTACAATGGTTTTTGTTTAAACTTGATTAAACTGGGATTCACTCACCAGTATTTCCCACTGACAAAATGTTTTCAAACGCGTTTCAGGTTACAAAATGTGAAAGCCAAATAGAAGCCAGCTGGACAGCACTGAAGGCTTGGAAAAGTGGCAATAAAGTTACCTAAAATTAATAGATGTTTTATTAAATAAAAATAGGATTCATTCCTATAAAAATGTGTGTACTGAAAACTTGAGCTTGACCCCATGTATTCAATATTATGAAAGTGTGGTAATTACTCTGATAAAATATTTCCTAACTACGGTCCTGATGTAAATTCCGCTGCCAAAAATTGAATAAATACGCGATACCACCGAAACTGGCTCGCGGCCGTCCGTTCCCGGGAATTAGGGATCGGGGGTTGCGACAGAAGGTGGTATCAGAGCTAAGCCACTAATTCAGCCACATAAGTGTTCAGCTGACATCAAAATTCAATCTGTTAGGAAATTAATTATGGAAATACGTGCATAATTGTATTTTCTTGTTATGTGTTATTTGACTATTTATTAGTTTACAATATGAGCGACCAAGGACCATCTGAGGCGTATCGTCAATTGTCTGGTTCGCCTAGAAGCGAAGGCACCTCCTCTTCTCAGCCTGCCCTCTCAGGGTACTATGCTGATACGGAAGAAGGAATATTCGTGTTTAAAGCTCAGTCCGAGGAGCCATTCCCTCAGAAAAAGAGAGGATGGTTCAGTCGAGGGGCACACGAGCGTAGAAAGCGTATGAAAAAGTTACAAGACCAGAGAGCACTAGCAGCAGCCAAAAGAGAAACCGATGCCTATGCCCATGAAGTGATTAATAGGGGTATAGCCAACATCCACATCCTAGCAACCACTGCAGCTGACCCTAACCTGGAACAAATGATAGCACCCCAACCACAACTACCAATTCCTGACCAACCAATGGAATTAGAAAACTCTGAAAATCAAGTAGAAATGCATGACTTTAATCTGAAAGAAATACCTAGGGTACCAGCACCAAACCCCTTAGACCCAAATTACGACCCCTGGTGGGACGATAATAGGGACTATGTGCAACGTTACCCGATACATGAAGACATGCCCATGCCAAACATAGGAGCCTACCCAGGTTTGGATCCTTTAGATCCCTATTACCACGATGTATTCATTAGGGAGATTTTAAAGAATCCTTAACAATTCCAGGCCCCTACACCTCCGTACCAGGAACCCGCACCCTAGATTCCGAACCCAGTCCTAGAACCTGCACCCCCAATGATGCAGACAACGTACAAGAACTTAGGACATTTGGTGAGGAAATTTTAGAGAGTAGTGAACGAATGAGACAGGTGGGAGAGCGACTCGTCTGGAAGTATGACGAGCGCAATATGGATTTCTGGATGAATCCATATCCATGAGTGTGATGGTGGAGACGGTAGTAGTAATAATAATAATAAAATACTAATAAAATATGTGTGTACGGATGCCTACTACTATTAGTGTAATTTTATTTCAGTTAGTATTGTAATTTTAATTTCAGTACTGGTGTGTAATAGATGCATATTATATGAATAGAGTAAAGTCGCAATGATCGACGCTTTTGACCAAAATGTGTGTCATGTGATTAACTATATTAAATATTATTTTGTGATATTAATATGTGGTAAATGTTTAAAATTCAGATGGCCGATGAAGGAAATCAGGAAAATCTGAATAACGATAATCTGGATAATGAGAATCCAAACAACAATAACAATGGAAACCAAATGGATAATAGTGCCATTCAACACATAGTGGCACAAGGAATTATAGATGCAATGCCATTTATTATTCAAACGGTTCAAGAAGCGAATAATAAAAGTAAGCACAGCAGTAAGCGACCAACTGAACCAGAACACAACGTAAACAATGGACCTGTATTTCAAGCACCCATTCCCAAAAGAAGAAGAACCATGCCTTATGGTTGTTCTTATAAAGAATTCTGGTCCTGCAAACCAATAGAATTCTCGGGCAATGAAGGACCCATTGCAACTCTACGCTGGATAGAAAAGACTGAGGCAGTCTTAAAAATAAGCAAGTGTGCTGAAGAAGACACAATAATGTTTGCCTCTAATTTGTTTAAGAACTCAGCCTTAGAATGGTGGAACACTATCCTCCAATCAAGAGGAAGTGATAGGGTATACAACATGGAATGGGAGGAATTTAAGAATATGGTAGAAAGAAAATTCTGCCCTCCCAATGAAAAGGAACAGATAGCAAATAAGTTTCTGAACCTTAGGATGACCGGGGTAGATAGTAAGGGTTATACTACTACATTCTTTGAATATGCTATAATAGTACCAACCCTTGCATCACCTGAACCAGTATTAATCTCCCGTTATATCTAGGGATTAATCGGGGAGATTAGGCATGTAGTCAAGGCAGCTAGACCGCAAACCATAGAAGAAGCTGTAGAATTAGCAAACACCTTGACAGATGAGTTAATCCGTACTAGAGAAGAAGACCAGAGGAGAAACCTAGCTCAGAGACTTACCCAAGAATTCCATTCTGGGAATTCCAACCGTAGGAATATAGGATCTACCTCTGCACCATACTGCAAAGTCTGCAAGAGGAAGCATTCGGGAAAATGCTCCACTCCCTGCAATTTCTGCAAGATGCCAGGACACAAGGAAGAAAAATGCAGGAGAAAACCTAATAATGGGATGTGCTTCAACTGTGGAGAAAAAGGTCACATTAAGCCGAACTGTCCGAAATTGGCTCCAGCTGCAAACAACAGGAACACTAAAAATGCTAGAGCATTCGTTCTGACTGCAGATGAAGCCAAGATGATTCCAGACGTGATAGCCGGTACGTTTTTAGTTAATGATGTTTTTGCTAAAGTATTATTTGACTCTGGTGCAAACCAAAGTTTTATTAATACTTCGTTTTGCAAACTTCTAAATCAGTAATTAACTAAACTACCACAAGAATGTCTAGTAGAGACAGCTAATGGAGAAACTGTTAGGATTTCTGAAATCTTGCAGGGAGCAAGAATAGAGATTTTAAACCAAAAATTTATGGCAAACCTTTATCCCATGAATCTGGCAGGATTCGATGTCGTTTTAGGAATGGATTGGTTAATAGCCAATAAATCCAGTATTTTATCTAATCAAAAGTCAATCCAAGTAAATTCACCAAAAGGTGAAACGATCACAATTAAAGGAGACAAACCATCTAGATCCACGAAATTCATCTCTGTGATGAAAACTGCAAGTTATATAAGAAAAGGGTCTATAGTGTATTTGATTTCTATAATCACTAACACTAAAGGAAAAGAACTAAAAGTCATTCCAGTAGTGTCTCAGTTTTCAGATGTATTTCCAGAAGAATTACCAGGACTACCGCCAGACAGAGAAGTTGAATTTAGAATTCACCTGCTCCCAGGAACAGCACCAATTGCTAAAGCACCTTACCATTTGGCACCCGCAGAAATGCAAGAACTGAAGAAACAATTAGACGAATTGATGGAAAAAAGATTCATACAGCCAAGCTCATCGCCGTGGGGAGCACCAATTTTATTTGTTAAAAAGAAGGACGGATCAATGCGTATGTGCATTGACTACCGTGAATTGAACAAATTCACGATTAAGAATCGGTACCCATTACCAAGAATCGACGATCTGTTCGATCAACTGCAAGGAGCTCGATTTTTCTCTAAAATCGATTTAATATCATCAATTAAATGTACAGGAAGAGGATATTCCTAAGCCCGCCTTCAGAACAAGGTATGGTCATTATGAATTTACTGTCAAGCCATTTGGTTTAACCAATGCCCCAGCCGCATTCATGGACATGATGAACCGAATATGTAAGCCATATTTGGATAAATTCATAATTGTTTTTATTGATGATATTCTCATTTATTCTAAAAGTAATGAAGATCATGCAAAGCATTTGCACGTGCACTTCTAAGTCTATTAAGAAAGGAAAAGTTGTATGCTAAATTTTCCAAGTGCGAATTTTGGTTAGAACAGGTACAATTTCTTGGACATTTAGTCAACCATGACGGAATTCATGTGGATCCCACAATAATTGAGGCAATTACCAAATGGAAAGCCCATGAGTCACCAACCGAGGTTAGAAGTTTCTTAGGATTGGCCGGTTATTATAGAAAATTTATTCGAGATTTCTCTAGAATAGCCATTCCTTTAACTAAGTTAACATGTAAATCCATTAAGTTTGAATGGGGACCAAAACAAGAAAAAAAACATTTAGAATTCTTAAGCAAAGATTAACCCATGCACCCATACTAGCATTACCAGAAGGAACTGAAGACATGGTAGTCTATAGTGACGCTTCTAAGTTAGGTTATGGATGTGTATTAATGCAACGCCAAAAGGTTATAGCATATGCGTCTAGAAAACTTAAGAATCATGAAGAGAATTATTCAACCCATGATCTAGAATTAGGAGCTATAATTTTTGCCCTTAAGATTTGGAGACATTACCTTTATGGTAGTAAGTTTACCATATTCACTGATCATAAAAGTTTAAGGTACGTTTTCGGGCAAAAAGAACTAAATATGAGACAAAGACGTTGGATGGAAATGCTTAGTGATTATGATTGTGATATCCAGTATCATGCCGGAAAGGCAAATGTAGTTGCTGATGCTTTAATTCGAAAATATTATGAAAAACTAAAAAGGGTACGTTCTCTTAAATTAAATCTACAAGTAGATTTAAATGATCAAATTAGCAAAGCACAAGAATCAGTAATCAAAGATGATACTGAAAAGCTAAAATGTATGATTAAAGAACTAGAACAAGGAACATATGGAATTTGGAGATTCCATAAGAAGAGAATGTGGATACCTAAATTAGGAAACCTACGTCATCGTATATTAGAAGAAGCCCATAAGTCCAAATATACGATGCATCCAGGAAGTGGTAAAATGTACCAGGATTTAAGAAAGAATTTCTGGTGGATAGGAATGAAAAAGGACATAGCAACCTATGTTTCCAAATGTTTAACTTGTTCACAAGTTAAAGCTGAACATCAGAAACCCTCAGGTTTGTTACAACAGTTAGAAATGCTAGTATGGAAATGGGAATTAATCACAATGGATTTTGTTACCAAATTACCCAAAACAAGAAAAGGTAATGATACAATCTGGGTGATTGTAGACAGACTAACTAAATCAGCTCATTTCCTACCAATGAAGGAAACTTTTAGTATGGAACAATTAGCCAAATTGTATGTAAATGAAATAGTTTCATTACATGGAATTCCTTTATCAATTGTGTCTGATAGGGATAGCCGTTTTACCTCTCATTTTTGGACAAGTTTCCAAAAAGCAATGGGAACCAAGTTGAATCTAAGCATAACTTACCATCCTCAAACGGACGGACAAAGCGAAAGGACAATTCAGACAATGGAAGATATGCTTAGAGCTTGTGTAATTGATTTCGGAGGTAATTGGGACGATCACTTACCTTTAATAGAATTTTCTTATAATAATAGTTATTACACAAGTATCCACGCTGCACCATTCGAAGCACTTTATGGACGGAAGTGCCGAACCCCAGTCTGTTGGGCAGAAATTGGGGAAAAGCAACTATCTGGACCTGAGATAGAGCAAGAGACAACCGACAAAATTATTCAAGTCAAGGAACGACTGAAAGCAGCACGTGATCGACAAAAGAGCTATGCTGATAACCGACGCAAACCCTTGGAATTTCAAGTAAGAGATAAAGTATTATTAAAAGTCTCTCCTTGGAAAGGAGTGGTAAGATTCATCAAACGAGGAAAGCTAAGTCCCAGGTATGTTGGAGCTTTTGAGATTATCAGAAGAATAGGACCTGTAGCCAATCAACTACGACTGCCAGAGGAAATGGCAGGAATACATGATATATTTCATGTATCTAATCTCAAGAAATGCTTAGCCGATGAATCACTGATGGTACCTCTTAAGGATATAGAGGTAAATGAACAACTCAAGTTTGTAGAAAGGCCTCTACAGATTGAAGACAGGAAAGTCAAGAACCTCAAGCACAAGAGATTAGTTCTGGTCAAAGTGAAATGGGACTCCAAAAGAGGACCTGAGTACACATGGGAGGTTGAATCAGAAATGCAAAGGAAATATCCACACTTATTCCAATAGATCTCGAGGACGAGCTCTAAAACAAGGTGGGGAGGATATAACAACCCTAAATTAAACCGACACTCTCCCAAATATTTTTCCAACACCCTCATATATTTTAAAATATCCCAATATGTCCTAAAATAACCCCCATACGTGAAAACGGTCCCCGAATACCTTGAATATTATTAAAAATAATTAAAAATCAAATTTTTGGGTTTGAGGCGGGCCGCGTAAGCCACACCTCCAACCTTACGCGGGCCGCGAGCGGTCGAGAACACGGTGACACCCGGTGATGACACGTGTCATCATCGTGGCAAGTATAGTCGATGACCCGGATCAGCTACACCTTTGACCAACATTGACGCGGGCCGCATAGGCCCTTGTCTTCCATTACGCGGGCCGCGTAGAACCCGAACTCAGCCCCTATAAAGCTGGAGCTCGGGCCTTCAGTCGAATTCACTCAAACTTTTCAATTCTCACTCAATTTCTACGTAGTATACATTATACACGGGTATAATACCCCCTTAATTAATGAAGTTCTGCTCTGTTGTAAGTATTATAACCCCTGGATACGTATTAGATACGCTGCCCGATTGATCTAGGGTTCCGTAACGGCTGTCGTGGTTCTGCCCGACGTAGTCGTTGGAATGTCGTCTCGGGGAGGGTATTACTAATGTTAAAATGGGTTATCATACTAACACGTGTGCATTTGTATAAATTATAGATAATTCTCAGGAAACCCTAAAGGATAACCTAAGACAACAATGTGAGTAATCTCCTTTTTGCAAATTGTTTTTACAAAACCTCACACAATTAATTATATATTAAGCAGTTATTGAGTATTTGTAAGGATACAATTATCGTCGGTATGTTGGGGTTTTGTATACAAAATTAGTTACTGCCTTGCGAGGAGTAACTTTCCACAAGTCGGGTTGACAGTACCGTGGGTGGTAATTAGTATGACTTGGAAACAAATGTAATTGCGAGACCGCCCTCAATACTGTACAATGGTTTTTGTTTAAACTAGATTAAAGTAGGATTCACTCACCAGTATTTCCCACTGACAAAATGTTTTCAAACGCGTTTCAGGTTACAAAATGTGAAAGCCAAATAGAAGCCAGCTGGACAGCACTGAAGGCTTGGAAAAGTGGCAATAAAGTTACCTAAAATTAATAGATGTTTAATTAAATAAAAATAGGATTCATTCATATAAAAATGTGTGTACTGAAAACTTGGGCTTGACCCCATGTATTCAATATTATGAAAGTGTGGTAATTACTCTAATAAAATATTTCCTAACTACGGTCCTGATGTAAATTCCGCTGCCAAAAAATGAATAAATACGCGATACCACCGAAACTGGCTCGCGGCCACCCGTTCCCGGGAATTAGGGATCGGGGGTTGCGACATATATATATATATAGGGTCGGGATTTAGAGAGAACGGTGGAAAGTGTGAGAACGGTGAGAACGCTTATGGATTGTCTGATCAAATCAATCTATGGACTAGATTGGCGCGGTGGCGTTTTCGTAAATAACATCAATTTTATTACGTGGACGCGCTTCATTAAGGGTAAAAGCGTCTTTTGACTACTCCAAACAAAACGCCATCTCAAGAAAATAAAACGCCAAACTTAATTATAATAAAATCCCACCTAAAAAAACCGCCAAAAAATCCTATATATACAACAACTCAGACCTTCAATTAAAAACACACATAAAAACCCCAAACGCCATATTTAATATATACCATTTGTCTAATAAACGCCAGAAAACCCAAACATCAAATATCTTGTTATCAATAAAGTTTAGTTGTATGAGGTGGACAACATTGTCAGTTATCTTTCTTAACTGAGGATTAACAATGTTGTCCATCCCCATACATCAACACTTTATTGATTTTAGCATGATCAAATTTACAGTTTTAAGATGGTTTATTTAGTGGCGTTCTTTTTCTCAGTGTAGCTCCAAAAAAGATAACATTTTGGCTGAAAGGGTATAAACTCAATAACATTTTGTTGCATGAGATAGTCAAATATTATAGAAAAAGAGGCTGATTTAAGACTTTGTGTTTCCAAATGGCGACAAAAAAACTACTTCAAAAAAAAAAATAAAAAAAAAATCATACGAAAGTCGAAACAGCCAGTGAAGATGCTTCAAAAGAAGAAAGAGACTGGTGACATTGAAGATTTGGAAGATCAATATTTATTTTGTTTAATTTTCTTTTTCAGTTGATTGTTATATAATAACAATGCCATATCTAATAAAAACGCTAAAAAGCCAAATGTTTGTCAAAACGCCAATATGCCATAAAATGCCACAAAAATTACCAAACCATCATAAAATTACTTTGGACAAGTATTATAAAAAAACCAAAAAAATAAAATAAAATAAATAAAAAACAAACTTGAAAATGTAACTAGAAACAGTAACTACAAATCAGTAATACTGAAGATAGGGAAAATTTATTATATTAGAATCTAAAACGCCAAACTTGAAAGATGGGACGTGTTACAGACTTCAGAGATAAAGCTTTTCAAAAACAATAATTACAAACAGTAACTGAAAAGACGAATACTTTATTATAATAATGCACCACCTAACTTAGGCGCCAAAAAAGACATCCTATAAAATGATACGTCTCAGCAACTTCCATTTGATCAAACAAAAAAAAACCGCCAATACTACTAAATACCACTCACTTTAAAATGCCAAAAAATAAAAAAATCAAAGATGGCTAATATGCTTTCTTGGATATTCAGTATTGTTATTCGTGAAGTTTCACTGAATGAATTGTTAGCAGAGGCGAGTAACTCAGTAAGATTTTGCTGCATGAGATGGACAAAAATTCAAGAAAAAGATACTGATTCCAGTCATATGGCATTTTGTATTTTTTTTGTTCTTGAAGAAGGCTTGGATGAGGAGAAGAGATCAATGACACTGAAGAGTGGGATGATTATAAAGATGAAGATCAACATGAAGAAAAAGCGAAAAACCCACCCACACGTCATAGATCTATGACCCCAAACATCCACAAAAAAGTCACTTCAACAGACGAGCAGGCAAAATAATCAAACTGATGGGTTTGTTAAGTTTTACATAAAACGCCATATTTTAGGTGACAGTTCTTGTACTATTAAAGAAGAGAGAGGCTGATGACAGTGAAAATTGTGAAGAGAGATCCGATTAGGATTTTTAATTTATTTTCTTCGCTTGTTTTTTTTCCTGTGGTTGAAATATAATCTAACAATTGTAAAACGCCAAGATACAACAAACGCCAAAATGTATATAAAAAATAATAGAACAATGGGCCATCTTGTTTAAAATTAACGCCTTGAAAAACGCCATTCAGATAGATTTCCTGACCCCCCGGGTTCCAATGGCATATGATTTGAAAAACGCCATAAACGCCAAAACGTTAATACGATGAAACCATTAAACGCCATTAATTATTGAATTTGGTTAACACCAAAAATCTTAAACCCCAAAAACTAAAACAATATTGGGAAAAACGGAACTGGAAAAGCAGAAGATGAACGGACAAAAAAGCCCATCCGCCCTTCTCTATGCCGTGTGACACGTGTTGGGCCAGGATGCGTTCTCACCGTTCTCACACTTTTGAGTGTTTTCTCCTGAACCCGTTTCTGTATATATATATATATACACACACTAGTATTAAGCCCTTGCGTTGCAGCGTTTGTCGTAAAACTGTATCAAGTAGTACCAATGCTATACCATTGTTAGCGATCACCAATACCGGAAAAGCTCGTAAAGACAAAATAAATAAAAAACGGAAAAAATAACGCCGCACGAAAAGTAGACATAAAATCTTTGAATCACGTACGCTCGTTGCAAAGAAATTAAACCGAAACGTAAAACATAGAAAAAAACAAATCCAGGACCCGCATGTTGCGAAGAACTTGTCAACGATGAAAAATAGACTTGTTGCGACGGGCTAGTCCAACGGGAAAAAATATACAAAAAAATGTTGAATCTCACATGCACGTTGCGGTGCGCTTACTCACAAAATTTTGAATAAAACGATAAACTTGGGAAAGATGAAATGTACGGTGAACCAAAATTGAAAATAAAAAAGAGTTGGGGTTAAATTGCAAAAGATGAAAATTTTTGAGTTAAAAGTAAAAAACAAAGGGTCGAATTTGCAAAAGTAGAAAAGTTTTGGCTTTCAAATGAAAAAAAGAAAAAAACCCTATACAAGAGTTACAATACCGTAAATTACAAAAAAAGTTAAAAATGTTATTTTTGTAAAACTTGAATAAACTATTATATATTATATATTAATAGAGTAAACTCTAGTTAATGATTAAATACTTATTTATTATCTGCATATTACACGATATGTTTCAATTTATTTTTTATTCATTGATTAGTTTAATATTTGTGAATTAATTCTTTTCGTATTAGTTCAAGAGATATTAATAATTTATTAGATATTAGATTTGGATATTAATAATATTATTAAAAGATTGAAGGAGAAAATGACATGTGACATTAATTCAAGTTATTTATCTTAGATTAAGATAAGTGATATCTATAAATAAAATATATTAAATATATATTAAAAAAATATTAAATAAATATAAATAAAATTTATAATGTTGAAGGAGAGAATGCCATGTGGCATTATTTGTATTTTTTATTATAAGTTAGATATGGAAGAGTTTATTTGAAAACCACTCTTATTGTAAGGACCACAAGAACCAATGTGAATACAACAAAATAAACTCACCCACCACCACTCAAAACCTAAACACCCACCCCCACCCCACCACAACCCAGAAACCTAAACACTACCCACCCCATACGCATGCACATGTGCAACGATACATTTTGCTCAAATTTTTTATAAAAGACATTAAATTTCATCACTAAAAAACAACAGTACCGCTGCACATGTGCATCGGTATTGTTGTTCAGTTTTTTTTAGTGACGAAATGTAGCATTTTATAAAAAAAAATATTTTTGTGTTTTTTTTTATTTTTTAGGTATTTTTTGGTTGTGTTCACATTGGTTCTCGCGATAAAGGGTTGTTCCTGACAGATCCTTATCCAATATATATATATATATATATATATATATATATATATATATATATATATATATATATATATAGAGTGAATTGCAAGAATTGTCCTTTATCTTTATGCCTCTTTGCAGGCGGTGACCTTTATGTTTAAAATTGACGAGTTTTGTCATTTATGTTTAAAAATCAAGCACGTTTTACCCTTTGTGTAACACCCCGTGTTTCAAAAGTCAAAGTCAAAGTCTAGATTGAAGTCAAAGGAAGAAAATATTGCTATTTGCGATCTGTCTCTCCTTGCTCAATTCCTGTTTTACTTCTTTGACTTATAATTAGTCTATTTTATTATCGCGTTGATTGTATTATGTGGAGTATCTATTAATAATCGCATAGTAATCGCTATTAATCGCATGTTTAATCCCTTTATCGCTATCACAATCGCACTCGCAACTCAAACTACGCATTTTGGTTATTGTTATACGTGTGTGTGTGTGCCTTATGTGTTATGATGCGTGTGTAGTGTGTATGGTTTTTAATGTATATTTTAAGCCCTTTTACACTTTTTAGCCAAGTTTTAAATTTATAAAACACGATATTTACTAACACTAAACACACATATGGGCAAGGGCACCCATCGTGAGCGTAGTATAGTGTTGGTAAGATACCGAGGTCGTCCAAGTACACAAGAGCTTTTAGTACCGGTTTATCCTCAACGTCTAATCAAATCAAAAGTTTAGAAAAAGGTTTTAAACTAAGAAAAATAAAAGCTAACTAAAATGCTGAAAAATAAAATAAAAATAAAAACAGATAGACAAGATGAATCACTTGGCCCCTCTTTTGAAGGTGACGTTACCCTCAACCCAGTAGTTTGAGTCAGCAAGGATACAATCCTAAAGGGTCGGATTATTGAAAGATAATTAATTAAGTTATTAATGCGTATTATGGTAGGCCCCTCTTTTGAAGGTGACGTTACCCTCGGCTAAGTAGTCTGAGTCAGCAGGGATACAGTCCTAAGTAGCCGGGTTAAAGTATTAATAGTAGCTTACATATGAGGGGATCAAAGAGTTTGGACCCCCGCCATCCAATACCGGTGGGTATTGAAGGAGGTCCTACTAAATTTGACCCAGGTCCTTGCAGGATCTATACACTGAACAAGGCAAGACTCTTACCAAACCGTTCCCTTAACCCCCGACCAGGTAGCCAACATACCTCCATATAGACCGTGGAGATGTGAATGGTGAAAATCTTTTATTTTATATAGACAGTAAAATAATGCCAAGACACCAGGGACAAATGCTAAGGAAGAATCACCTTCAACATAAGAAACTAGTTATTAAAGTCATTAATACATAACCAAGTAAAAAGTGCGAAAAGATTAAAAATAAAAAGTATTACACTAGACACTTGTCTTCACCAAGTGGCATTTGATTGTCAAGAACTCTTACGATCAATCTTGGATCCCGAGATGACTCACACACTCTATGATGGACAATGGATGATGGTGGTGGCTGATGGTGTTGTGATGGTGGTGGGTGGTGGGTGAAGTGTGAGAGAGGTGGTGTGCCAAGGGATGGTTTGTAAATGAGCCAAGCACCCCTATTTATAGCCTGAACAGTGGCTCGGGCACGGCCCCGTGTCCAGTGGGCACGGCCCCATGTCCATCCTCTTCTCTGTCTTCATTAATTGCAGTTTGTCTGCATTAGTTGACCACGCCCCCGTGTCCGCTGGGCACGCCCCCGTGTGCAGAAGCATATATGTACTATCAAGATTTGCCTGGATTCTGCGAATCTTCTAGTTGACCACGGCCCCGTGTCCGCTGAGCACGGCCCCGTGGTGGGCGATAGAAGCTTCTATAACTTTGTCTTTTATGCTGGCACTTGGGCACGCCCCCGTGTTCACTGAGCACGGGGCGTGTTCAGCCTTCTGTTCTCTTATTTTGCTTGGGAAGATGCTGTCGGGGAGGTCGGGCATGCCACGTTTGTTCCTTTTCTTGTATTTATGTTAGATTTAGCTGCCTTTTTGCTTCTTTTGTTAATTTGAGCTCCTTTAATCCTGAAAATACAAAAGGAAGACAAAAGCACACTTTTTCCAACATTAGTACTAAAAAAGGGTTAGTTTTATGCCACAATTGATGTAATTTATATGTTGCATTTTGCACACATCAAATACCTCCACACTTGAATGTTTGCTTGTCCTCAAGCAAAACTCTTTATAATGTGGCTTTACACTCCCAAATGGAATAGGTAGAAGAGAAGGTTTTTGGGCTTGTCGTAGAGTGTCGGGATTTCCAAGATTCTTTATCAAGTTTTATTTTTATTTATTTACAATCCTATTCATCATGAGTTATTTAAAACTTTTCATAAGATAAATTACTTATTAGGGCATAACATGCCTTTTTAAAATTCCATTTATATACAAGTTCACATACCTCACGGGGGATCACTCAACACTCGGCCGAAGATGTATTTTAGTGAATCACTTGAGAGCGGCATGGAACTTACTCCTACCATAGGCTTGCCAAGTAATCAATCCTCCTCCTTTTTAACTATAAACCTTTGTAAATATCAAGAGGACTTTTGGGTGAGGGGTTAGGCTTGGGTTGAAGGTAGGTGGTTGGGTTAGTGGTTAGTAGAAAATGGCGAAAAGCGTAAAAAACATTGGTTTTCGTAAGACTTTTTATTTTCTTTGCACTTTTTATTTTAATGAAGCTATTATTCAAACAAAGTTATTTTTGATGAACTTGCTTGTTCATTTCTTTTGCTTCATCATCAACACATTTATTTTATTTTTTTTGAAAAGTCACACGAAAAACCGAGCTTGTTACTAAAACAAAGGGTTAAAAATAAAAAGGTTTTGGTGGGTGAAAGGGTGTTTGGTTTTGGGTTAAGAAATGAAAAGGTTTAGGCTCAAAGGGGTTAACTAGGGGGATTTTGGGTAGGTGGTAAAAAAAGAAAACAAAAATAATGGTGTAGAAATAAAAAGGGTTAGTCCTAATGCCTCTATCATTTACTTACGCGTGTTTAAGTTGGTAAGGACTGGGAATGTATCGTCGTGGCAAGTTCTAGAGTTGTAAGAACCAAGCGGCTATTCACACAAGAAACGAAAGATGAGCATTTAGTTTAAAGATATGTATGTGTATGCTCAATAAAGGCTCAAAACTCACTTTTGTGGGAATGGATTTTTATGTGATCAAGTATATATAATCAATTTTTAACTAAACTTGTCATGCCTTTTCATAATTTTCTTATGTTGGTTCTTTTTATCACGACGCTATCGGTTGTAGATTTGTAAAAATATAACATTTTTAGAACTTGAAATTCCCAAGTTAAACCTAGACAAGTAAAAAAATTGAATTTGGGGTGATTAGCGGTTCCAATAGAGTTTTGTGTAAGGCTTGTGATTAGGACTGGCAAGATTCAAGGTTTTAGCATCCCCCCACACTTAAATTATACATTGTCCTCAATGTGTCCCAAAAATAAGTTTTTAGGTTGATTGAATGTGTAAAAAGGTGTTAAAAAGCAAAATTTTATGTTACTGGGCGTCTGGACACGGCCCCGTGGTGTCCGGGCACGGCCCCGTGTTCAGGTGCTAGTAACAAAAAGTTGTAAAAAGAAACAGTAGCCTGGACATGGGGGCGTGTTGGGTGATGTTGGACCGTTGTACGACCTTAAACCGTCAGTAAAAGTAGTTCATCTTTGCGTACGAAGGCGGAATCAACGTAAACAAAGTCATAACAGCTTTAATCCTTTTAATCTTTCTATTCTGATTAATTTGAGTGCTTGTACAAGGTTTTCTGATACAAATCCGTCAGCACTTCGTCTCACATACAATGACAACTCTCTCTCAAGCGAAACACATTACACATATATATAGACTTGATGATTTCGCTTGAGCATGCTTGAAGCGAAATCGTATGTAGTTGATTTCGCTTGAAGATGTTTCAAGCGAAATCTTCAAGATTAAACTATACAAACCCTAATATGTGTTCTTTCAATCAATCTAGACACAAGATCTAATGCAGACGAAGTCAACAGACATTCCATGCACTAACAGACTCCCCCTTGGATGTTGACGAAGTCTTCAGCTCCTGAGTCTTCAGTCTTGGTCTTTTCTCCAACTCTCTGTCTTCACATCATAAGCATTCTACACAGGTTTAGGATCACATCCTGACTCCATTCTTCAATCTTCCCTTAGACTTTTGATCAAAACTTCCCCTTTCATTGACTCCCCCTCTCAATATGCTAGAATCTGAGATGTCTGGTTCAAACTTTGTCATTTAGCTGCCATTGGGAATAATGAAATCCAAACCTGTTTAACCTGCACATCCTCTACCACAATATAAGTTTCACAAATTTATAACCATTAAATTTAAAAAACTTACTAGTAGACAACATTCATTCATCAAACATACTAGTTACATCAAATTCAAATGAATGATCTTGATTAACTAAACACACAAAATTTCAAAACATTTGTATATAGCATTCAAAGTTTTCAACAAACTCTCCCAACCCTGTTCATCAAGTTTAGCACTTGGAATTTTGAAAATCAGCTCTTCAACATCAGTTGTCGAAAATCTTTTTGGATTTTGAATTTAAAGAAATACAAAAATGAAATACATACAAACAATATTTTTGTGAGTTCGTGTAAGAGGATCATATCAGTTCATGAAACAAAACACTAGCACCGTTAAGCTTTTGACATTTTAAGTTCTAAACAATTCACTTAGATTGACGATATGTTTGTCCTCTTAAGCTCAATCTAAAAACTTTCGAAATGCTTACCGATACGTTAAGGTATATTAATTTTGCACTAAATTCTTATGGACCCCACGATCTCAGCATATCCCCTCATCATGCAATACACTGACTCAAGTAATGCCTTTAAACTTTCATCAACTGTGATTTGTGCAGAAATAACGCAGAATGTTTAAACATTAACAATCAGGTCGATACTTCCGTATACGCAGAGAAAGTCCAATGTTTAAACAAAATAAGAAAATAAAACAAGTTGAAGTTGTTTAGGCTTTAACCACCAGGTCGATACTCCCGTATACGCAGAGGTGATCCAAAGCTTAAACGAAACACCAAAGAAAATAAAGCAGAACGTTTAGGCAACAACATCCAGGTCGATACTCACGTATACGCAGAGGATGTCCGATGCTTAAACAAAATAAAGAAATAAAACAAGTTTAAATCTTTGCAAAATAAAATGCACAATCACAGCGACTTTTCAGCAAAGTTGTGAAAGTTCACAAACTTAACCAGTTTTATGTCTTTCGACAATCAGCGATTACTGAGTAGGTACACAGTCAAGAAGGACAAAACTAAGTACTATGCTTTCAACCGTGTTTCCCACTAGAACTAGGCTTTTTCATTTAAGTTTGTATCGTTATCGCAAATCTACTAGTCTAGCTGAGCCTATCGTCACATCTTTAGTGAGACCGTTTATCACATTTGACATTTCATATCCTTAGCATGCTGTGATGGTTCACTGATTTTCTATCATCTCCTCTTTTTTCACAACAAAACTCAATTTTGATTTTTCAATGTTTTTGACATTTTCAAATTTTCAAATTTTTTTTTTTAAAATTTTTCTCCCCCTAAAATCAAAATATGTTGCAATTTTGATTTTCTGGGAAAATTTGAAAACAAACTATACAAGAAACTTGACAACATGATATCAAATCACTTCAATTCGCCATTCACTCGGCATAAACAATCAGAACTCCCCCTGACAACAAACTATTTTCCCATTTAGATTTCAAAACACTTAAGTTTGTTTTAATCAAATGGTTTTTCCGGAAAATTAGTTTTGTGTGTCATTTCACAAACTCGGGGTTTCATAACATTGTTCTTTTTCAACCATTTTTTTTAAAAAAATTAACAATTAAGACCCTTGACATCAACAAGCACTAGTAGAAAATCAAGTACAACTTAATGTCCCTGATTTACCACTTGTAAATCGAAATATCACAGTTACCATCCTGTGAATTTCTCAAGAAATATGCCGATTCCTGTTCCACACTTACCAACCTGGGAACTCCGGCAAGTCAGGTTTTTCATTTGAAAAGATCTACCCAAGCCTGACCAGCCTTGGGTTTGATAGTTTTTACCTCAACAGATGGCTCTTCTAGTTTCGACAAACCAGAATCATTGCCTGATTGTGGCTTGTCTGACTTTGAGATGTCAAATTCATCGCCAACATGTGGCTCCTTTGTTTTTGAAGAAACAAATTCATCGCCAACCTTCATTGGTACCCAATGCTTACTAGATCTAGGTTTTCCTTTTTTATTAGGCTGTGAAATGAATAAACTTTCACAGTCTCTTTTATATTCAAAAACCTTGATCAATATTTTGTCAGAAAAATTAACTTTCTTTGATTGGTTATCATTTTGATTAGTTAATTTTTCTTTCTTTAACTTCCTTTTCTCTTTCCTGTTTGTCCTCAGATGTGTATCTGATGAATTTGTTTTGCTTGCCTTTGCAGTTGGGAAAAGCAATTCATCAGAACTTTTTCTTGGATTACCAGTTTTATCCGAGGACAAAATTTTCTCGAGATATTCTCTAGCCTTCTTCCTTTTCTTTCGCAGTCTGTCTTTCTGCCCCTGAGAAAGTTTTACTTTTGCTTCCTGAACTTTAGGTTCTTGAACCTTCTGTTCTTTGGGCTTGACGTTGACTGTCTTCTTTGCCATTCTTTGAGAATCAGCCCTTGATCGTGCCTTTGATCTCATTGGGCAATCTCTAGCAATGTGTCCTCTGATGTGGCATTCATAGCATCTTCTCGTTTCAATTCTCTGTCTTTGGCAGTTAACAGCAATGTGTCCTTGATAACCGCATCTATAACACATTCTGTTATCATACCATGAACCACCTTCAGTCCAAACATTCAAGTCATAGCACTGTTTGGCTCTGTGGTAATCGTCACTCCTCCTGAAAGCTGGATTTGGCCTTTGAGCTCTGTGGTCCGACCTGCACCACTCATTACCAACTATTTTTGAGTTTTTGTTTTTAGATTTTTGTAATTTTGCAAAACGATTGGATGACTTATCTGATTGTTTTTGTTCTGCATTCTTCTTTACAGGTTTTTGCGTTGAGCATTCACCTTTCTCAGTAGAATGTAAAACAGTATTTTTAAACATTTCATTTAATTTCAAATATGTTTTTCTATTCTCTTCTTTTTCATCATCAGATATTTCATCACAATCTTCAATTTTGACTTTGACTTTGTCAAAATTTGTGACATTTTCACTTATAGGAACGGAATTGATAGGTTTTGGACAAACATGTGATGTAGAATTCTCAAAACCTTTCAATTTAACTTCAAGCTCTTTGATTTTCATCTGAGCTTTTTCAGCTTCTTTTTCAAGCTGAATGATTTTAGCAAGATGAGAATTGATTTCAATTTGTTTTTGAAGATTATCTTTACCAAAAATATCTCTCTCATCTTCTAAAATCTTGATTTGATTTTGAAAATCTTTTTCTTTTTCTTTTTCTTTTAAATCATTAATTTCCAATGTCAAACTGTCCAAACTACTCAACAGTTTGTCATTTTCTGACGTCAATTTCTCACACTTTTCTCTCATTTCAAGAATCTGTTTATTATCAGATTCTTTCTCATCCTTCAAGCTTTTGATTTCCACTGTCAAATTCTCCACATCTTTCAAGAGATTTAAACTTTCAGCTTCTGATTTTTCGCATTGTGAGCACACAACTTCACTTTTCGACGTTTCATCCATCTTTGATTCTTCATTCATTGTCATTCCTTCTTTAATCTTATTGATTAATTCACTAAACTCAACCAAACTAATATTTTCTGAATTTCTTTCAATTTCATCTAGTAACTCTTTCTTTTTCTTTTTCTCTTCTTCATCTCCCCACCATTTCTTCTGCCAATACTCATCCTCTTCTTTGTACTGCTGGATTATGGCTTCGATATCAAGCGTTTTGTCATCGATTGCAATATTTCCATATGGGTCAAGATAACACTCTCTTTTTGGATCCTATCTATTTGCTCTCCTTGCTTCCAGATAGATACCAGAAAGTCTGATAATCTTTGTTTCAGCAACCATCTTCCGGTATTGATATTTCTGTTCTTCAGTACGATCATCTTTCCATGGCTTAGGTTCATCATTGCTTGCCATGAATGCGTAACTATTGCTGAATGAATTCAAGAAAATATCATCCATCGTGAACGTACCTGGAAAAATCAGTCAAACACTTAGAAAATTTTAGGTTTCGAAAAATTATCAAGTTCAAGCGAAATACTTGAAGTTATCAGCTTCAAGTGAAATCAGTAAACTAATACTGTTCAAGCGAAATCAGTCAACAAAACTGATTCAAGCGAAATTCTCTATTTCGCTTCAACAGAACAAATTTCAATCCAATCAGTTTCAAGCGAGACCAACAGTTTCGCTTCAACTTATCAGAACCTTCAAGCGAAATCTAACAGAACGATTTCGCTTTAACAGTTCAAGCGAAACCACTATTTCGCTTCAGGAATCTGTTTCGCTTCAGGAGTTTCAAGCGAACCAGTCCAAACAGTCAGATCTGAAGCGAAATCAACCTGTTATCTTCGAACACTTTCAAGCGAAACTTAGTTTTAGGTCATTTTTAATGAGTTTTAATCTGAATTTAAGTCTGAAACTTTGTAGGCTTTGTTAAAACTCAGTTTTACACGTTATACTCGAAAATTAGACCATTTTGACCGTTGGAACTTGTTCAGATCTGAAAAATGTAAAAAGAAATGAGTAGAAAGAAGATAATCCGCTGCTATGGTATGAACTCCTCGTCCTGAGCTCTGATACCACTTGTTGGACCGTTGTACGACCTTAAACCGTCAGTAAAAGTAGTTCATCTTTGCGTACGAAGGCGGAATCAACGTAAACAAAGTCATAACAGCTTTAATCCTTTTAATCTTTCTATTCTGATTAATTTGAGTGCTTGTACAAGGTTTTCTGATACAAATCCGTCAGCACTTCGTCTCACATACAATGACAACTCTCTCTCAAGTGAAACACATTACACATATATATAGACTTGATGATTTCGCTTGAGCATGCTTGAAGCGAAATCGTATGTAGTTGATTTCGCTTGAAGATGTTTCAAGCGAAATCTTCAAGATTAAACTATACAAACCCTAATATGTGTTCTTTCAATCAATCTAGACACAAGATCTAATGCAGACGAAGTCAACAGACATTCCATGCACTAACAGGTGAACACGGCCCGTGTCCAGTTTACCTGAACTGGGCATTTTCTGCAGACTGTGCAGCACGGGGCCGTGTTGGGTGGGCACGATCCGTGCTGAACCTGCTGTAATGAAGAAAATTTGTCGGATGGCCCTGTTTTCGTGGATGGGGTGCTGGTCCAAATCTCCCTTGTTATCCTTCACCATCCCGATTGTGTTTTATTCATTACAACATCATCCAAACACCAAATTAGCTAAAACCATCATTCATTAAGTCATAGAGAAAATTACATAATAATCCTAAAAAGTTAAAAACAAAGCAGAAAATAAAATTGAAGGGTCCTAAATTAGATAGGTCAAGTGATAAGTAAAATCATCCTATGGAGCTCTACGAGAAAAATCCAGAAATAGTTTTCCGGTATCTAAAAGCTTTGTAGAACTCCGAGCCGAGGGGCATTAAAGCCATTCTTCTATCTCTCTTGGGAGGAAGAAGGCGGCGTCATTCTCCTCAATATCTTGTGGAGGATGAGCGACACCAACCGAAACCCCTTGTAGTACGTCCCGAGGAGGCTCCGGATGCATGGCGTACCATTCGGATGGTATGATGACTTCGGGAACCACATTCCATGCCCTTTGGGTAATGATTGGAACCAAAGGAGGAGAAGCGAGAATGTTCAACCTTTGGTGCAAAAGGTTTACCTCTCGAAGACATCCCTCTAGTCCCACCGTCAAATGATTAATACGGTCGACCAATGCTTCTTCCACTCCTGTCATCTCATCAATGGCTTCTCTAAAGGCGTAAACGTAGTTTACAAGAGAATCTTCAACCGTTGACGATCTTCTCCCTTGTCGGTTGTTTCTGGAGTGTGATGAAGATGTTCCGCTAGTTCTGCTCGCCATTCTGAGGAAACATACCGAAAAGAGTTCAAATTTATGGGATCAGTACTTCGAACACGGCCCCGTGTTCAATGAACACGACCCGTGTCCAGATGTTTACAGATTTTTGGGACAAGGGATCATGGAGTTTTAATTTGTTTTTATGTTGTTTAAAATGTTTTTTAAGCAGAAACAACTTAAAACATTGTTGTAGAACTTACTTTTAACAAGATCCCATGAATAAAAATCTAACAAACATCTCAATAAAGCTTGAAATTATGGAGATTTCAAGTTTTAATGGAAGCATGAAGGAAAATTGAAGAAGATGAAAGTGGATAAAAGAGGAAAGGACAAGAAGGTAGTTGAGAAACTTCTTTTAGAAAATACCTAGGATGGTAGGTGAGAATATTCCCCAAATATCTGTCCCTGGAATGGTTCAAATGTGCAGGATTCTTGGCTGCATTTATAGAAAATGACAGTACACTGCACACGGCCCCGTGTCGGCTAGACACGGCCCCGTGTTCAGTGGAATCCTGACACATTTTGTCCGTATTCTGACACGAAATCAGACGGGAATCTTTGAGTGGACATGGGGGCATGGTGACCTGGACACGGCCCCGTGTCTAGAAGCTGTCTTATGGAGTTTGTCTATTTTTAAGGAACTTTTCCGGATCGGGCGGTTCCTTACTGGATGGAACAACCCCAAAGTGCCTAAGATACCTTAATTTCTCTAGATTAAGACAAGAACGCAAGAGGTTATCGGTGAGGGTGATTCCTATGCTATATGTAGGTGGACAAGTCCAACCCTTTCCCGGGCTCTAGTTAAAGAAGGTATATGCCGAATCGCTCAGGTCTATGTATGCATCGAACGAAGTCGATGGGGAGTCCTTCACGGCACAATCGACACAGGGACGACTATCGCTCAAGTTCTCACTAGAGTTAGAGGTAACATCGGGAACAAAGAAGTTGTTTTTATTTGAATGCAATCCCAACAATTCTTCTTGGTTATTGTCTTGAGATAAATTATTGAAATCTATCCTAAGTTCTTCTAACCAATTAAGAATTAGATCTTCTATTTGAAATAGTTCATCAAGAAGCATTTATCCTAGAATATCCGGTTGAGAGCATTCGAGGGAGAGATAGGGATTATTTTTACTTTCGCCCCTCTTAAGGCTACATGAAAACAATGGGTCTATATAGTGGGGCTTGTAATTTAGAAAATAGCATTCTAATTCTTTATGGGGACCACCACATATTTGACACCACGTACCATAAGAGTGCCGAAAGTAAAAAATATCAGTATCACTCATGTTTGTGTCAGAAATTACCAACCGTCGGGATTTTACGGTTCTGTTTTCAGTAACTAAATCTTGGGCACGGGGCGTGTTGAGTGGGCACGGCCCCGTGTTCAGCTTACTGTCTGACTTAAAACAGGATTGCCAGTTCCAATGATTAGGCACGGGGCGTGTTCAGCGGGCACGACCCGTGCTGAGTTCTGTAGAAGCTGAAAAATTATGAAAAATCTAAAAAAACAGAAAAATTAGAAAAACGATTAGGCCGTTGATTCCTAACTTTCTTAAAATCCTTGTGTCCCCGGCAACGACGCCAAAAACTTGATGCGTGTGTAGTGTGTATGGTTTTTAATGTATATTTTAAGCCCTTTTACACTTTTTAGCCAAGTTTTAAATTTATAAAACACGATATTTACTAACACTAAACCCACATATGGGCAAGTGCACCCATCGTGAGCGTAGTATAGAGTTGGTAAGATACCGAGGTCGTCCAAGGACACAAGAGCTTTTAGTACCGGTTTATCCTCAACGTCTAATCAAATCAACAGTTTAGAAAAAGGTTTTAAACTAAGAAAAATAAAAGCTAGCTAAAATGCTGAAAAATAAAATAAAAATATAAACAGATAGACAAGATGAATCACTTGGCTCCGACTTGTGTATAGTGTAACCTTTGATTATTTCCGCACTTTTGCACTATTTAAGAGATTATCTTAGTTATTGTAGTAGGCCCCTCTTTTGAAGGTGACGTTACCCTCAACCCAGTAGTTTGAGCCAGCAAGGATACAATCCTAAAGGGTCGGATTATTGAAAGATAACTAATTAAGTTATTAATACGTATTATGGCAGGCCCCTCTTTTGAAGGTGACGTTACCCTCGGCTAAGTAGTCTGAGTCCGCAGGGATACAGTCCTAAGTAGTCGGGTTAAAGTATTAATAGTAGCTTACATATGAGGGGATCAAAGAGTTTGGACCCCCGCCATCCAATACCGGTGGGTATTGAAGGAGGTCCTACTAAATTTGACCCAGGTCCTTGCAGGATCTATACACTGAACAAGGCAAGACTCTTACCAAACCGTTCCCTTAACCCCCGACCAGGTAGCCAACATACCTCCATATAGACCGTGGAGATATGAATGGTGAAAATCTTTTATTTTATATAGACAGTAAAATAATGCCAAGACACCACGGACAAACGATAAGGAAGAATCACCTTCAACATAAGAAACTAGTTATTAAAGTCATTAATACATAACCAAGTAAAAAGTGCGAAAAGATTAAAAATAAAAAGTATTACACTAGACACTTGTCTTCACCAAGTGATTTAAGAGACTTAGGCAAACATGGCCTTTGATTGTCAAGAACTCTTACGATCAATCTTGGATCCCGAGACGACTCACATACTCTATGATGGACAATGGATGATGGTGTTGGTGTTGTGATGGTGGTGGGTGGTGGGTGAAGTGTGAGAGAGGTGGTGTGCCAAGGGATGGTTTGTAAATGAGCCAAGCACCCCTATTTATAGCCTGAACAGTGGCTCGGGCATGGCCCCGTGTCCAGTGGGCACGGCCCTGTGTCCATCCTCTTCTCTGTCTTCATTAATTGCAGTTTGTCTGCATTAGTTGACCACGCCCCCGTGTCCGCTGGGCACGCCCCCGTGTGCAGAAGCATATATGTACTATCAAGATTTGCCTGGATTCTGCGAATCTTCTAGTTGACCACGGCCCCGTGTCCGCTGAGCACGGCCCCGTGGTGGGCGATAGAAGCTTTTATAACTTTGTCTTTTATGCTGGCACTTGGGCACGCCCCCGTGTTCACTGAGCACGGGGCATGTTCAGCCTTCTGTTCTCTTGTTTTGCTTGGGAAGATGCTGTTGGGGAGGTCGGGCATGCCACGTTTGTTCCTTTTCTTGTATTTATGTTAGATTTAGCTGCCTTTTTGCTTCTTTTGTTAATTTGAGCTCATTTAATCCTGAAAATACAAAAGGAAGACAAAAGCACACTTTTTCCAACATTAATACTAAAAAAGGGTTAGTTTTATACCACAATTGATGTAATTTATATTTTGCATTTTGCACACATCATGTTACTTGTGCATGTTTATTTATGTTATGTTGTGGTGATCAATCGAAACGCAATCGAACTCAATCGCAATCGAATCGCAAACGCTAAACGAATACGAAATAAGGATGATTGTATGTTGATATAGTAGTTGGGATTAAAAGTAATTTGACTAGGAAATTCTATAGCATCAAAATGCTCGCAATCGCAAACGAAATGGCCAAACTCGTCGCACCGAACACTCGAACCAGGCGACTGATCGATCAGATGACTAGCCGTTCGATCGGACTGTTGTCCGATCGGTCAGGCTGTTCGACCGGGCTGCCACCCGATCGACCAGCTCCCCTCCACTTTGGGTAACCCTATAAATACCCCATGTCACCATCATACTTTCCACTTTTGGCAACTCTCTGTCCGACCAGCGCTCTTGCTCGCTTTTTCATTCGATTTCTCGCGATTCCGGTAAGATCTCATCCTAAATCTTGTACTTCCTTAATCTACACGCACTCCTACACCTTTCTTCCTTTTGAATCATAGCATTTAACCGTGAAATCATCAAGATTCAAGGTGTTCTAGGATGACGTCATCATGTGTTCTTGAGAACTTCATGTTTTCGCCTCAATCCACCGAGAACAACTTAGATCTAACCGATTTACACATAAACAAACAAGGATCTTTCATAGATCTAAACATATTCACTATGAAAAGGATTTAAAGATGGTTTTCCAACTTTCTTTCAACTCTTTTACACTAAATGCATTCAAAAACCGATAGAATCGGAGCTTGCACCGACTTCCTACTCATTCTTGTGGTAGTATGGTCCAAGATCTGGATTCTATCCACGAGATTACCGATTTCAGGTGAAACATGAAACACCGTCTCGAACAGTTAACTGGCCGGATTTGGGTGATTCCTGTCCGATCAGGTTACCAAGTCTTGACGAGGTTTCTGTTGTCTAATACGTTATCAAAACATCTCAATAAAATGACAAACTATCAAAACAACCAACTATAAAATGAACGGAACGACCAGGACGGAATGCCGTCCGATCGGACTACCGTCCGATCGGACTGTCGTCCGAATGAGTTGTCACCCGTTCGATCTACACCTTGGTCCCACACTTTACTTTTGTTTTCGAAACCTTGAAGGATGAACATTGAATGAAGGGCTGACCGATCGGGTTACCATTCGATCGGATTACCACTCGACCGTGTAATGTTCAACACTTAAACTATTTTCAACATGTTCAATACACTAGGGATGCCACCCGATCGAACAACCGTCTGATCGAGTGACAACCTGCTGTGAACTTGTTCTCACTAAAAGTGTCCAACCTATCGGACTGTCGCCCGATCGAACGGTCGTTCGATCTATCGACCTGAAAGGCAGAGATACTTCAATGTTTTCAAAATGCTACAACAAAAACTTCAAAAGTCAAGCCATCATACACAAACACATCATTCCTAAAGGAAGTAACAATCCACTGGAACGGCCATCCGATCTGATGACCATACGATCGTCCGTCCGATCGGACTACCATCCGATCGAACTGTTGATCGACCCCACTATCACTTGTTCCGTTTTACGCGTCGCTCATCGTTATGCTATCAATCTGTTCAGGCTAACCCTACTCTCTAGCGCTCCCTTTAATCCATCAACCGCTGTGAGTATACTCGATCCCTTTTTGTTTTACGCACTTTTGGGTGTTACATATGTTACTTATATTAATCACATCGAACACACTACGCAATACTTTAACGCTAACCGTTACCGCATGTTATACGTGACTTAATGAATGCTTGTTTGTTATGTTTACACATGGAATGCTGTCTACCTGCCTTAGCAACGGTAGTACTATTAGTTTGGACTCAGCACCCGCTCACTCAGGGGTTGTTAAGGACAATTACCTACATGGCTCACTGTGGTGAGTGTGTATCGCGAACTGCCTTGGGCAGTCAACCCGCATTCATTGGTATCGATAGGTTTATGTCGATAACTAACATGCCTCATTTCACACTGTGTACGTGCTGGTTATGCGTAACGATTTCGAACTCTATATGCTATTATCAAACTTGTATGCTCACCTTTACACTATGTGTATTGACTTTTATTTTAACGTATGTGACAGGTGCTTAAGTTGCTAGGACGCTTTGTTTTGCGGTGATTAAATTGAGGCTAGGGAAGGTCTAGAAACCAATAAACAATTGTCTGTAATAAAAATCTGAGTTGTCGGAGCAGAACAATTTGACTAGATCTTTTCTGTAATAATTGTATTATCATTTATGACATGGTATGGGACATGTTGCTTTAAATACTTGGTAAATATAGTTGTTATGGAAACTTCTGGACAATCTGTTTCGCTCAGTTCCATGCCCCGATGTTTCCGCCATCGGTTGGGGTGTGACAGGTTGGTTTCAGAGCCATAACTCTAGGAAATTAGGCAAGACACGACCTAGTCCGGGTCGATGTCTTAGAGACCTAGTCTATAGTTAGGAACCAATAGACCAACTCGTGCATGTCCAGTATGGATTATGTACAAGCTTGCTACTATTTCTCGCTGTCCTCGCTTACGATGCACTATCACTGCACTTTAGTTCAAAGAATGAATGAGCAATTGGGCCGAGATTAGGTGTGAAAACCGCAAACTCTCGACCAAATTTGCTTGTTCACCTCGCATTTTCCTCTATAAACACGAGAAATTGCGTTAAACCAGGAGTGAAATCCATACTTTGACGCATAATTCTCTTTTATTTTATCAAAACAGGAACGCAGCTGTTAAGACAGGGGTGAAACCCGAACCTTGACGAATTACTCCGCCTTATTTGGTTTTAAAAAACTCTCACCAAAGTCTCGACGGACTCCAACGAGTTGAAGTCACAGAATGATTAGAGGGATGCATGCCGAACGCCCAAGAATCGAGGCAGAAGCACGATCCTGAAAGTCAAAGTGTGCGCAACAAGTCCTTGAGAATAGTTGAATCACTTTCGGTAGTCGATGTCTAATAGCCGTAGACAATCTATTTCTCGATTTTTATGTGTTTCGATTCTGAGCCCGCAACTGCTGACTCTGATGATTCGTCGATTTTATGTGTCTGTATGTGTATTTACCTGCTTATGTGTTTAAATTTTGGAGATTTATTCGATTTTCGCTAATGCTTTGATCGACACACACGACTCGCACTGCATTTCTATCTCAATACGCTAACAAATCATTATCATTCATGGGACGACTTTACACCACGCTTATGCTATGCTACACGCTATGTTATTCGCGATCGCTATATTCGAACCCTCGCAGACTTTGAATGATAGGTTTCTGTATTCTGACTGCATCCTGTGATTACATGCGTATGTGCTTCTGTGCCCTACGTGCTTATGTGCTTATGTGTTTATGTGCCTCTGTGCTTATATGAATCTGTGATTATGTGCCTATGTGCTTACATGAGTATGCGTGTTCCTGAGCTTTAGTAGTATTATACGTGAGAGGTGAGATTCGATTATGACGTGTCTGAGACCAATGACGATGTATGTTGCAGATAATGTCAACTGGACCATCATCTGGACCCCGTCACCCACGACTTTCTCGCCAGGAACAGAGAGACAAACGCCTTGCTGCCATCCTCGCTAAACAAGTGGCGAAGGTTGTGCCTCAAATCGTGAGTGGAATTTATGAGAATGTCAGCAAATCATCTGAGGAGTCCAGAACCGAAGCTCCTAAAGTGGCTACCAAGACTGCTTTCAGCTTCAAGCAGTTCAAGGCTTACGGCCCAAAGGAATTCACTGGAGAAGATGGCCCAACGGCAATGTTTCAATGGTTCGATTCCGTCGAAGTCACTCTGCGCCAGAGTGGATGTCCGGAAAATCTCCGCACTCTAAACGCTACCGGCGTCTTCCAGTCCCGCGCATTAGACTGGTGGACGGCCGAGAGAAACAAACGCGGAAATGATGCAGCCTATGAGCTGATGTGGGAAGAGTTGAAGGCCATCATGATGGCTGAATTATGCCCTCCCCATAAACGCCAAAAGCTGGAGGACGAATTCTGGTACATTAAGCAGAAGGAAGGTGACAACGCTGCCCTGACTGCTCGCTTTAAGCAGCTCAGCATCATATGTCCCGATCAAGTGAAGACGCCCGACATGGCGATCAAGAAGTACATTCGAGCTCTACCCGACTGTGTTGCGGATTTTGTGCATGCCGCAAAAACAACAACGATTGAAGAAACTTACTTGCTTGCGGCCGAAATCAACGATAAGCGGATAAAAGCTGGTTTTTGGGATAAAACTTCGAAGAACCTACACCAAGTCACCGCCGCACCAACCGCTGAAACCACCGCCGCTCAATCGACAAAGTCCTCACGCCGCAAGAAGAAGAACAACAACAACATCTCCAGCAACAAGAACTGTGCTGCCACCACCACTGCTGCTCCACTTCAAGCCGTACCGGCTCAGCAGCAGTCACAGAACCGATCAGCTCCAGCAATCTGTGTACCGCCTGGAAAGCGCGCATACACAGGCCCCCACCCTGCCTGCCCAACATGCACATATCATCACCCGGTGGGTCTCGCCTGCCGTTTCTGCGCTCACTGCAATATGTACGGCCAATTCACTGCTAACTGTCGTACTGGTCCCCGTCAAGCGCTAGCTCAAGCCACTGCTCATCAAGCTCTGCTCCCAGCCCCACAAGGCCAACAAACGGCTCAGGCACCCGCGGTCAACGCCCGAGTATGCTTCGCATGTGGTGATCCCAACCACTTTTCGAACATGTGCCCGAACAGGGTTGTGAAGTAAGAGCCTCAGCAACACCAGCAGCAGCAGCCTCATCAGCAACAGCAACAAGCTGCACGCGCCAGAACCTTCAACATCAATGTGCACCAAGCCCAGGCTGACAACAACGTGGTCAATGGTACGTTCCTTGTGAATGGAATTTATGCTTCATGTTTGTTTGATAATGGAGCCGATAACTGCTTTGTGTCGTTTGAATTCGAGAAGCTCCTTAGTCGTAAACGCTCCCAACTCTGCTCGACGTTTGATGTTGAATTCACTACCAGAAGAACTGTCGCCGTTAATTCTGTTCTTCGTGATTGTACTCTTGAGCTCAACAATCACATTTTCCCAATCGACCTTATTCCGATGCAACTCGGAAGTTTTGACGTCATAGTAGGCATGGACTTTCTTCGCGAAAACCATGCTGAAGTCGTGTGCTTTGATAAGATGATTCGATTCTCGCTTGCTTGTGAATGGTGATTTATTGTGTGTTTATGGTGAAACTGCTTCAAAAGGTCTCAAGCTCATGTCATGTGTCCAAGCTAGCAAGTATCTCTGCAAGGAATACAGAGCTTTCTTGGCTAACATTGTAGTAGCAGAGAAGGAAAAGAAAGGAAAGACAGAAGTGAACGATGTTCCAGTGGTCCGAGAATTTCCTAACGTTTTTCCTGAGGATCTTCCCGGACTACCACCAAGTCGTGATATCGACTTTCATATCGACCTAATTCCTGGAGCCAACCCTGTTGCCAAAGCTCCTTACCGACTCGCACCGTCTGAAATGCGTGAACTCTCGAGTCAACTCCAGGAATTACTTGAGAAAGGCATCATTCGCCCGAGCACCTCTCATTGGGGCGCGCCAGTCCTTTTTGTCAAAAAAGAAGGATGGAACGTTCAGGATGTGCATCGACTATCGGGAATTGAATAAGTTGACTATCTGCGTTCAGGCTATCACCAACCACACATTCAAGAAGAGGAAATACCCAAAACCGTGTTTAGCACCCGCTATGGCCACTATGAATTCGTTGTTATGTCTTTTGGTTTAACCAACGCACCCGCAGTCTTCATGGATCTGATGAATCACGTGTGTAAACCATATCTCGACCGCTTCGTCATCGTATTCATCGACGATGTCTTGATCTATTCCAAATCGAAGGCCGAACACGCGCAACATCTACGTTTGGTTCTCGAGCTACTCCAGGGGAATCGACTCTATGCCAAGTTCTCCAAGTGTGAATTTTGGCTGGAAGAGGTTCAGTTTCTGGGTCACATTGTCAATAGTCAAGGTATTCACGTCGATCCCACGAAGATTGAAGCCGTTAAGAGTTGGATTGCACCTAAGAACCTGTCTGAAGTCCGTTCTTTTCTTGGACTAGCAGTCTATTATCGACGATTTATCGAAGGATTCTCAAAGATCGTCGTGCCGCTTACCGCTCTTACGCATAAAGACAAGCCTTTTGTTTGGGAAACCGAACAAGAGTCTGCTTTCCAAACCCTCAAGCACATGCTTTGCAATGCTCCTGTTCTCACATTGCCCGACGGAAACGACGACTTCATTGTCTACTGTGATGCTCGAACCTTGGTCTTGGTTGTGTTCTCATGCAACGGGAAAAGGTCATTGCTTACGCATCTCGTCAGCTCAAAATCCATGAGAAGAACGATACGACCCACGATCTCGAGCTAGGCGCGGTTGTTTTTGCGTTAAAGATTTGGCGACACTACCTGTATGGCACCAAGTGTACGATCTTCACCGATCATAGGAGCCTACAACATATTTTTAACCAGAAGGAACTTAATATGCGTCAACGCTGATGGGTGGAACTTCTCAACGACTATGACTGTGAGATTCGTTATCATCCTGGCAAAGCAAATGTCTTTGCCGACGCTCTCAGCAGACGGAGTTATCTGCTCAGCATTCGTAATACCCAAGCCCAATTCGATCTCGAGACCCTCATCCGCGAAGCCCGGCATGCTTGTTTTAATGAATGCACCTTGAAGAAGGAAAGAATCTACCACGATGGAGCTCAACTGGTGAACAAGTCGAATGGGATATTCCATTTGCTGGACCGAATTTGGATCCCTAAACGGACCAATTTGCGACAGACTCTAATGGACGAAGCCCACAAATCCCGGTATTCTATTCATCCTGGTGCCAATAAGATGTACCAGGACCTTCGCTAGAAGTACTGGTGGCCGGGCATGAAAAAGGATATCGCCCTCTACGTTGGAAAGTGCCTGACTTGTTCGAAGGTCAGGGCTGAACACCAAAGACCCTCTGGCTTACTCGAACAACCCCCGATCCCTATGTGGAAGTGGGAGAGTATAGCTATGGACTTCATAACCAAGCTCCCGCGCACGCCATCAGGTCACGACAGCATCTGGGTTGTTGTCGACCGTTTAACCAAATCAGCTCACTTTTTGCCAATACGGGAAGACTACAAGGTAGGACGATTAGCCCGAATCTACACCAATGAGATCATTTATCGACATGGGATGCCTCGTGACATCATCTCTGACCGTGATGCTCGGTTTACCTCGCGACTGTGGGAAACGTTTCAAGCGGCTATCGGTACTACGATTAACCTAAGTACCGCGTTCCACCCTCAAACCGATGGTCAGACTGAAAGAACGATCCGTACTCTTGAAGGCATGCTCCGTTCGTGTGTCATAGACTTCGGTGGTAATTGGGATGCTTACCTGCCAATGGTCGAATTCTCGTATAACAACAGTTATCATACCAGTATTCAAATGGCACCATTCGAGGCTTTATACGGGAGAAAATGTCGATCGCCTATTGTGTGGCACGAGATCAGTCACTCGGAATTAACCGGTCCCGAGCTATTGCAAGAAACGACCGACAAAGTCCTCCAAATTCGAGACAACTTGTTGAAGGCTCGAAGTCGACAGAAGAGTTACGCTGATAGACGACGCAAGCCCCTTGAATTTGACGTTGGCAACTACGTACTCCTAAAGGTATCACCTTGGAAGGGTGTGGTCAGATTTGGTAAGAAAGGGAAACTAGCGCCTCGATATGTTGGACCTTTTAAGATTCTGGAAAGGATCGGAAAAGTCGCCTACAGACTCGAACTACCGAAGGAACTTAGTAATGTCCACCCGACCTTCCACGTGTCGAACCTCCGAAAGTGCCTAGCTGAGCATGATTTAATTGTGCCTCTCGATGACCTCCAAGTAAACGAAACACTACACTTCATGGAGAAGCCTGTCGAAATCATGGATCGCCAAACCAAGCAGCTCAGATGCTCGCGCATTCCTATTGTGAAAGTCCGATGGGAAGGCAAACGAGGCGCAGAGTTCACTTGGGAACTCGAACGCGACATGAAGGCGAAGTACCTGCAGTTGTTTGTTACGGCTTCAGCCTAATTTCGGGACGAAATTCCCTCAACTAGGGGAGGCTGTAACACCCCGTGTTTCAAAAGTCAAAGTCAAGATTGAAGTCAAAGGAAGAAAATATTGCTAATTGCGATCTGTCTCTCCTTGCTCAATTCCTGTTTTGACTTCTTTGACTTATAATTAGTCTATTTTATTATCGCGTTGATTGTATTATGTGGAGTATCTATTAATAATCGCATAGTAATCGCTATTAATCGCATGTTTAATCGCTTTATCGCTATCGCAATCGCACTCACAACTCGAACTACGCATTTTGGTTATTGTTATACGTGTGTGTGCCTTATGTGTTACTTGTGCATGTTTATTTATGTTGTGTTGTGGTGATCAATCGAAACGCAATCGAACTCAATCGCAATCAAATCGCAAAACGAATACCAAATAAGGATGATTATATGTTGATATAGTAGTTGGGATTAAAAGTAATTTATCTAGGAAATTCTATAGCATCAAAATGCTCACAATCGCAAACGAAATGGCCAAACTCGTCGCACCGAACACTCGAACCAGGCGACTGATCGTTCAGATGACCAGCCGATCGACCAGCCGTTCGATCGGACTGTTTTCCGATCGGTCAGGCTGTTCGACCGGGCTGCCACCCGATCGACCAGCTCCCTTCCACTTTGGGTAACCCTATAAATACCCTATGTCACCATCATACTTTCCACTTTTGGCAACTCTCTGTCCGACTAGCGCTCTTGCTCGCTTTTTCATTCGATTTCTCACGATTCCGGTACTATCTCGTCCTAAATCTTGTACTTCCTTAATCTACACACACTCCTACACCTTTCTACCTTTTGAATCATAACTTTTAACTGTGAAATCATCAAGATTCAAGGTGTTCTAGGATGACGTCATCATGTGTTCTTGAGAACTTCATGTTTTAGCCTCAATCCACCGAGAACAACTTAGATCTAACCGATTTCCACATAAACAAACAAGGATCTTTCATAGATCTAAACACATTCACTATGAAAAGAGTTGAAAGAAAGTTGGAAAACCATCTTTCAATCATAGATCTAAACATATTCACTATGAAAAGGATTGAAAGATGGTTTTCCAACTTTCTTTCAACTCTTTTACACTCAATGCATTCAAAAACCGATAGAATCGGAGCTTGCACCGACTTCCTACTCATTCTTGTGGTCGTATGGTCCAAGATCTGGATTCTATCCACGAGATTACCGATTTCGGGTGAAACATGAAACACCGTCTCGAACAGTTAACTGGCCGGATTTGGGTGATTCCTGTCCGATCAGGTTACCAAGTCTTGACGAGGTTTCTGTTGTCTAATGCGTTATCAAAACATCTCGATAAAATGACAAACTATCAAAACAACCAAGTATAAAATGAACGGAACGACCAGGACGAAATGCCGTCCGATCGGACTATCGTCCGAACGAGTTGTCACCCGTTCGATCTACACCTTGGTCCCACACTTAACTTTTGTTTTCGAAACCTTGAAGGATGAACATTGAACGAAGGGCTGACCGATCGGGTTACCATTCGATCGGATTACCACTCGACCATGTAATGTTCTGGCTTCAAAACTTAAACTATTTTCAACATGTTCAATACACGAGGGATGCCACCCGATCGAACAACTGTCCGGTCGAGTGACAACCTACTTTGAACTTGTTCTCACCAAAAGTGTCCAACCTATCGGACTGTCGCCTGATCGAACGGTCGTTCGATCGATCGACCTGAAAGGCAGAGATACTTCAATGTTTTCAAAATGCTACAACAAAAACTTCAAAAGTCAACCATCATACAAAAAAACATCCTTCCTAAAGGAAGTAACAATCCACTCGAACGGCCATCCGATCGGATGACCATCCGAGCGGACTGTCACCCGAACAATCGGCCGTCCGATCGGACTACCATCCGATCGAACTGCTGATCGACTATCACTTGTTCCGTTTTACGCGTCGCTCATCGTTATGCTATCAATCTGTTCAGGCTAACCCTACTCTCTAGCGCTCCGTTCAATCCATCAACCGTTGTGAGTATACTCGATCCCTTTTTTGCTTTACGCACTTTTGGGTGTTACATACGTTACTTATACTAAATCACATCGAACACACTACGCAATACTTTAACGCTAACCGTTACCGCATGTTATACGTGACTTAATGAATGCTTGTTTGTTATGTTTACACATGGAATGCTTTCTACCTGCCTTAGCAACGGTAGTACTATTAGTTTGGACTCAGCACCCGTTCACTCGGGGGTTGTTAAGGACAATTACCTACATGGCTCACAGTGGTGAGTGTGTATCGCGAACTGCCTTGGGCAGTCAACCCGCGGTCATTGGTATCGATAGGTTCATGTCGATAACTAACATGCCTCATTTCACACTGTGTACGTGCTGGTTATGTGTAACGATTTCGAACTCTATATGCTATTATCAAACTTGTATGCTCACTTTTACACTATGTGTATTGACTTTTATTTTAACGTATGTGACAGGTGCATAAGTTGCTAGGACGCTTTGTTCTGCGGTGATGAAATTGAGGCTAGGGAAGGTCTAGAAACCAATAAACAATTGTCTGTAATAAAAATCTGAGTTGTCAGAGCAGAACAATTTGACTAGATCTTTTCTGTAATAATTGTATTATCATTTATGACATGGTATGGGACATGTTGCTTTAAATACTTGGTAAATATAGTTGTTATGGAAACTTCTGGACAATCTGTTTTGCTCAGTGCCATGCCCCGATGTTTCCGGCATCGGTTGGGGTGTGACACTTTGGGCCTAACCCAGTTAGTTTTTTTCGTTAAATCTTGTCATGTGCCTTTCACATGAGGGCAATTTTGTCATTTTAACAAAGCATGGACTAACTGTGTAAATAACTTAGAAAAGATTCAGAAAAAAAATTATATATATAAACACACAAAAAAACCCCAGCTCTGATACCAAATTGTAGATCCCAAAACGAATCTGGATCACAGTGGTTGGTTGTTTTAACCCATAACACCTATTGATTAGGTGTTTGAGATATGAAAAGTTAAGAAAGATCAAAGATGAAGGTGAAGCTTATGGATTAATGAATACAACAAGTGTTGTATTGAATCCAAACAATAAGATATAACAATAAACCACCTTGGATATCAGATTTGAGCACAAGATTAACACAAGAATGTAACAACACCAATATTCATTCAAGAGCCAAAAGCTTGAGTAGGTTGCAATGTATGGGCTATATATAGTGTTCCTGATTAGCCAGCAAATTTATAAATTTGCTGGAATCTTATCTACACTAAGTCAGGAAACAATCTTCTAGAGAATTACAAAATAAGCCCTTGTACATTCAAAATAGCTACAGACTATGACTAAACTAATCCAGCACAAGTATCAACGATCTCAAAAGTTCTAACAATATCCCCCCTAGATCGTTGCATACTTGGCATTTCATTCTTCAGTTGTGGCCGCTGGATTCTCTGTCGCTTGCTTCTCAGGCTCTGTTGGTTTTTCTTTGCTTGTTGTCGTTTCTGTTGGTGCTTCGGTCTCGATTGGCACATTTTGAGTTTCTTGAGTTGTTGCAGCTTCACTAATTGGTTGGTCCTCCTTAGTGGCCTCATATGTGGATGAGGCCGGAGGTGGTGATGTTGTGGTGGGTTCAGTTGTGGAAGCAGAAGTTCCTTCTTTCTTTCGTGTTTCTTCTTCTTTCTTGCTTCCTTTTTCTTTTCTTCTTTTTCTTTTCTCCTCTCAATTTTATCTACCAGATCCAGCATATCTCTTTTCAACTTCCAGGCTCGCTCCACCACTCTCTGAAATAACGCTGCCTCCTCCATGTTTGCATTACCAGCTCCCACATTTATACGGCTAGCGTTCAATATTGTTAGATCTGAGAGCCCAAACATAAAAACATCCATCGGATCCAGAATACGAATATCCACATTTTCATTGGATCTTGTAACAGCTTCACCAGTCCTGCTGTCGTAAAACCATTTCTTAAAATCATTGAGGGCGACAGGTACTTCTTCCGGAAGCTTGATCCTCGTGACAACTTTGGCAGGGTTGATCACCCACGTCACTTTTCCCTTTCCGGTTACTGGATCGATAGTTGTTTTTGAAACTCTGCGTCTTGGACGCTGTGGAGCATGATTGGGGAAACCCTTGATGCTTTATTTGGCAATAATCCGCTCGAAATCCCTCCCGATTCCTCTTTCTTCTGGGTTTAATATGTCTAGGCGACCAAGTTCCCGAAGATCCCACCTAGGAAGTGTGAAAAGATCAAATCCAGTCTGGAAGTACTGGATTACTCCACCACGTCTCTTTACCACAAACATTCCTCGAAGATTGTCGTACATCCAGCTGATGATCTTATCAGTGGCTTCACTCTTTTCTACTGTTATGACTTGATAAAGGTCTGGGAGTCGTTCTCTCTCTTTCTTGAACCATTCAGGATGTTCAGGAGAGAAGGTTTTTCCATTTTCTTGTTCGTACAGAACTTCTTCTTCAAGACCCCATTCGAGGAATTTGGCCGGCATAACATCTCGATCCACTTCCTCTTCATCACTTTCGTTTCCCTCAGTTACTTTTTCTACAGATTCCAAATGCTTTTTCTTGGCTTCAGCCTCCTTTTCCTTTCGAGCATTTTCTTCTTCCACGAAACCTTCAAAGTCGAAGATTTCTTCAAAGGAAAACGTGGGTTTCACTTTCATTTGCTCACACATGTTTCTCATCATTCTATACATTTTCTCCAACCCCGCTTGCTGGAACCTGATGAACTTGGACTGCTTGGCCATGTAGGCATTCATCTCCTTATTCTTCTTACGCTGATCTTTAATCTTCTCTCTTAAAATGTTTGTGTCGTTGACTTGATTTTTGAGAAGACAGATCTCCTTTGCCACAGATGGACTGGCGTTCTCAACAAGTTTATCGTAAAGCTCTTGAAAGGGACGAATCCTTTGTGGCGGGACTGGTGGCTTTGAAAACCTCATCGGCTTTACAGGAGATACTTTGGAAGGCCGCTTGCTCGCAGATACTTCATCGGGGTTAACGATCATTGCATCTACAAAGTCATTTAACGATTGAACTTCCTCAGTCACAATCTCTGGTCTTTCTGTGGGTGATATCTCTTTTCGTTTCAACTTCTTTTCTCTTTTCTCCTTTTCTTGCAAGGCATGAATCGCTTTCAAATCTTTAATGTGCTGGCGGTGTTCATCTGACTCGGCCGCCCTTATGCCTGCATCCATAAATCGTTCAGTGCTTTCCGATGCCCTTTTCCTTTTGGGTGGTTCGTCTTCAGCTGCCTGTTTTTCTTTCCTTTTTCCTTTAGCGCGTTCTTCTTTTTCAGCTGCTTCGGCTTGAGCGAGAGCATCTCGTTGTTTTTTTCTTGAACAGCTTCCTTGTACTTTCTATAAGCTTCCTTTACTATTGGGAGTCTTTCTGCTCGGTACATCCAATCATGCAACAACACCCATTCATTAGTCTTTATCTCAGTGTACTGACGGCTTGTGGGAATGTGGAACTTGTAAAGATCAACATCGGTTGGAAGATCTTTGTGTTGGTCATTGATCAGCATCTGAACGAATCTTGGATACATCGCCCACGTTGCTCCACTTACATTTTCAAGCATGTATTTGAATATTAAGCCCGAAATATTAAATTTCTGTTTAAGACACAGATTTAGCATGGCTGCCGACCATTCCAAGTTCAATCCATCAAAGCCACCCTTTCGGTGTGCCAGACTCATAGAAATAACATGGACAATGAATCTCCAGTCTCTGGTGAGTCCTCCTCTCTTGATCTCTTTCTTTTGACGGAAATCTCCAGGATAACCCATCCCTCGAAAACCGTCCAGGATATCATCTTGACTTAGGCTTAACGGATCTTGATCATTGTCTAGAAGCTTCAGAACCTGGCGTATCCGGTCTTCAGTCACCTCTACTCTTTTGTTGCAAACCGTTGACACTATCCCTCTTTTGTTGTTGATGGTTTCTGGTTTTGCGTTTTCCCAGAATTGTTGTATGTGAATCTTGTAAACTTTAACCGCTGTCTCCACAGCATAACCGATTCTGCTGGAACGCACCCATCTAGTTACATCTTCAAAAACTTGAGGCACTTTATCTAGATTGATGCTTTGATTATGTTTTTGAAATTAACATGCCCCAGTCGCCTATGCCAAAGCAGTGATTCCGATTCTGAAGCCTTAGAGATCAAGCAGGTTAAGTTGTCATTTGTCTTGGCGTTTTTCATGTTGAGCACGTATGTGTTGTTTTGTCTTGGGGCAGTGAGCATGATCATTTCAGCAGGAACAACATATCCGGGCTTCAGGAACAAGCATTCCATGTCATTGAAAAGCACCGATATTCCTTTATCACAGACTTGTGAGACACTCATGAGATTGTAGCACAGCTCCGGCACATAATTGACATTCTCCAGAGTGAGGGCTTCAGACACCACATCTCCTACTCCAACAATCTTTCCTCCCTTCTCGTCTCCAGCGAAAGATACGAAATCACCATCGATGAAGCGAAAATTCTTCAGGAGTTCCTTCAGTCCTGTCATGTGTCTTGAACATCCGCTGTCTACGTGCCAGATGTATTCCATGAGCATGCGGAGCCATTTCTGGAGCTTATTCTGATGTACACAAAAATACAAATATACAAATTAGTTAGTTTTGGGAATCCAGATTTGCTTCATTTCGAATCTATCGTGGTTTTGACCCACTTTGGCCTCTTTTTGTTTCCAAAAATAGGCAGTTGACTCAACCAGATTTTTAACAGACTCCTTAAGATCATTTAACTGATATGTGACGTTTGTAAGAAAATCATGCTCTGGTTTAGAAAACTTCTTGGTTTTACAATGTTTCGTTGTATGTCCTAAATGACCACAGCAAAAGCATCTTTTATGTCTGGGTCTTTTGGTGTTAGAAGATGATGTATGTGATGAGTGTCTTGAGCTTTCTGCTTTCTTCATTTTCTTGTCAACTCTGCTTTCATCTTCTGAACATTCTTCATCATTGTCGTAATCAGATGTGCTTTCAGACGTTTGGTATTCACTTGAGTCCTGTTCTTCACTTGCTTCGAAAATTGAATCATTGCAGCTTTGATCTTCGCATGGACCTTCTGAATCTTGGTCTTCAACAATTGAACTTTCGGAGCTTTCATGATTTGTTGTTTGATCTACACATGAGGTTTTTAAGGTTTCTTCACTTGAAAATTTTGTGCTCTCACTGTCTGTTGTTCGACCTTCGTTTGATGTTTCTGATGTTTGCTCATCCTCAGGACTTGAAGCAGTGCTTGAGTCTTCGTTGCATTGATCTTCAGTGACTTTCTTTTCAGAATCTGTCATACCTGTTCGAGATGGAATAAATTCTGGAATTTCCTCGGTGAGGAATTTTCCAAAGCTATTCTTTTTCAATTCTAGCACAAATACAGGAGGTTCACAGACAACTTTATCATCACAAAATACAGAATTTAAATCATGGCATTCAAACATAGCATGTTCACGATCACGGGTCTCAAATGTAGGCACATGGCCCTTACAGTCATCCGAAGATTTAAATTTAGGCACTCGGCCATTACAGTCATCCATCCTACTTAAATTATTACATTCATCCTTAACATTGTTTTTCTTAGAACAATTCCAGACGAACTAGTTAACGGTGGAATAACTGTCGCCTGAATATCCGATTCCTATTTTTGAACCGCCGCAGTCTCCATCCTCATCGCACACATCTTCTTTACACACAATTGGATCTGCATTACTTTTAGAAAAGTTAGCGGTTGTTTCGTTTTCACAAGAATCGTTTTGTTCTACAGAGGCCTTTTCATCAATGAGATCATTTTCGGGATGAGGAGTAGGTATAGGCACATAGTTTTTGCTATGTGGTGGAAGGAAGAGTTTTCTTTCGTTTCCTTGCCTATCCTTATATCCGATCCCGTCTTTCACATACGTTGGTCGTTAGCAGTTTTTGATGTCAGTAAAGGCCTTTTGACTTACATTCCATTTATCAATGATAATTTGCAATTTGTTATTTTCATTTAAGGCCTTTTCTAATCTATCTGTGAGATCGTTAATGATGAAATCTTTTCTAATCACAAATTCTTTTAGAGTTTGCATCTCAGCTAAAGTTGAATTCAACTTTCACTGGTATGCGGCCTCGTTCAGTTTAAGTTCGTTATTCATTTTTAAGGCCTTGTCTTTTTGTCTCTCAAATTCTAGATTAAGAGACTTGTAATGTGCCACGACATCAACGCATGTTGGTGTGCATAATTTTTCTTTGAAACTGAGTGGAATACTGTTTACCAAGTCCTTGTCAGCTTTCTCTTTTGATGAATCTGCTTTCATGGCGGCTGCTGGGAATTTTTCTTTACCTTTCTTTTGATCAGATGCCTCTTTCGAAACATGCTCCTCAGCTTCTCCACACTTCTTTTCATTTTCAGGCTCCACTGAAGTGAGAATGCTTTTCAACCCTTTGTCAGCAGTATTGTCTCCTTTTGGAATTCCGGGTGTCTACTTTTCAAACTGCCTCGATGAGGATTCACTTGAGATCTTAGCCATCAGAGCTTTGTTGACTTGCTCCTTTGCTTCAGTAATTTCTTCACTCCAATCATAGTCTTCAACGACTAAAGCTTTTGGCGTGCTAGGAGACGCGTTGTTCTTGTTTTCTTCAACAGTGATTTGCTTTACAGCAGGAGTAGTTTCACTGTTTCCTTCTTTCAACAGAGGACACTCCCGCTTGAAATGGCCAAGATTCTTGCAGTTGTAGCACCTAAGTTTGGATTTGTCAAAACCAGCTTTTCCCAGACCCAAACGCTTTCCTGTCTTGTCTTGAAATTTCTTTAGCCTCAAGGTGATCATGGCCATTTGCCATTTCAGATCCATTTCCTCCATATCATCTGGATCAACCTGATACATGTCTTCAGCAGTGAACATCTCCTTTTTCAGTTCTCCAGACATCAGGGCTTCATAGCTGCTCAGAAATGTGTTGAAAAGTGCCACGTTTTCAGTGGACACTTTCAAAGCTTGAGTGTCAACAGTGATAGTCTTCTCAACAAGTTGTGGAGCTTTCGATGCGCTAGCAGAAGCGTTGGCGTAGATTAGGTCAGAAGCTTGTGGAGTGATGCCACCTGAAGCAAGAAATGCTACATTTTTCAATCCAGCAGAGGTTTGAGTAGACTTTGGTGGGTAACTGGCAGTGTTCATCTCTCTTTTGTTGACATCCATTTCAAAGGCTCTTAAGGTGTTGATCAGGTCGGACAGAGTGACAGGATTTGGATTGTTGAGGAAATCCTTCTTGATCATCATGCATTGTAGGCTCCATTCCTTGGGAAGTGAATCTAGCAGCTTCTTTATTGCAGCACGGTTTGTGACATGATTTCCCGCCTTCTTCATTTTGGTCATCATATTCAGAAAGCGACTGATGTGATCGGAAAGACTTTCTCCACGAACTCCACAAAACATGTCATATTGTTTATGCACCATATCTCTCTTGCTTTCGATCAACTCTTCATTTCCCTCATAGTACTCAATCAATGCATTCCAGAGTGCATTTGCAGTTCGGTGTTCTTCAAACATGTTGCAGTCATTAGTTGATAGTGCCATGGTTAAAGCAGCATGAGCACGACGATCACGTTGGATTAGAGCCTTGTCTTCATCAGTGAAGGTGGTTGCATCATTGTTGGCCACCACCGCATCTCCTCGGACCACCGTTGGAATGTGGGGTCCAGCGGTGACAGAGAGCCACAGATTGTAGTCCGTGTACTCGAAGAACGATTGAATGCGAGTCTTCCAAGTGCTAAAGTCTTCAGCCCCTTTCAACTTTGGTGGCCGAGTTGTGGTTCCGGTTTCAAGTTCCGCTTGAGCAATTGGACTTAGTTGATTCAACGACATCTTTGCTTGATTTTGACAAACTAGGGTTGACCAGTACCTAAATTCGCTGACAAGTCACAGAAGACCAGAGACAGAGCTAATATCACCGGAAACAAGAGAAGCCCGTTCAATTTCGCTGACAGACCTTGCTGATCTTCAACCTTCGCTGGTACTCAAGACTATCCTGCACGAGCGAACAAGCTAATTCCGCTGGCAAACACAACACAGACGTTAGTTGGACTAATATCGCCGATTACCGTGATAAGAACGCTGTGGTTCAGTATCACGGATCTCGAAGTCGCCTTCGATAATATCGCTCAAGGGTCACCGGACACTATTTCGCAAATGATCACTAATTTCGCTCGAATGACGATCGTCGAAGTTAATGATCCTGCGATGAGTTTCTAAATGATTTGATTATGTTCGCTATCTTCAACGCTGAGTTCGCTATATTCAAAAATTAATTTCGCTATCTTCAAAAATTGTTCGCTGTGTTCAAAATAATTTCGCTAGACAGAGGGTTTAACACGAACTAAAACCCTCTAATCTCTCGAAAACAGCTCAAAAACCACCTTTTGATACATCCAAATGTCCAAAAAGACTCCCTAATCATATATTAACAACAACCTATCGATTAAACACACCAAATCAATCCATATTAAGTTCAAAAAATTTGAAAACCTTGAAACTTTTGAAAACCTTCAAAACTATGAAAAATCTCAACAAGAACACAACAACCAAGAGCACTAAGGCTCTGATACCAAATTGTAGATCCCAAAACGAATCCGGATCACAGTGGTTGGTTGTTTTAACCCATAACACCTATTGATTAGGTGTTTGAGATATGAAAAGTTAAGAAAGATCAAAGATGAAGGTGAAGCTTATGGATTAATGAATACAACAAGTGTTGTATTGAATCCAAACAATAAGATATAACAATAAACCACCTTGGATATCAGATTTGAGCACAAGATTAACACAAGAATGTAACAACACCAATATTCATTCAAGAGCCAAAAGCTTGAGTAGGTTACAATGTATGGGCTATATATAGTGTTCCTGATTAGCCAAATTTGCTGGAATCTTATCTAGACTAAGTCAGGAAACAATCTTCTAGAGAATTACAAAATAAGCCCTTGTACATTCAAAATAGCTACAGACTATGACTAAACTAATCCAGCACAAGTATCAACGATCTCAAAAGTTCTAACACTCTCCCACCACATCCATAACCACCGGCACCTTCACCGGCGACCCCCATAACCACCGCCACTTGAAACCTGCTGCCTCCATAACCGGTGATTTAAAATGCACACCTTTGCAAGCAATGTCTTGCCTGTTCCTGGTTCTCCGTAAAGTATAACGCCCTTTGGGGGTTTGATACCGATGTCTTTATATAATTCAGGGTGAGTTAAAGGAAGCTCAACTGCCCCTTGATTTCTTGTATTTGGGCATCTAGCCCACCAATATCAGCATAAGACTCTAAAGGCGCCTTCTCAACTTTCATCACAGAGACCATGGGGTCCACATCGTCTTGAAGAAGTCCAACAACCGAAAGAATCTGACAATGTTTAAAGATTTAGGACAATTCACACATTCGTATAGCTAATAACACACTCAAATTTCAAACCTAACCAAACAATAGAAACTAATCATCTATTTCTGTACGCAAACAACATGAAATTTCAGGTGGCGGTGGTTATGTGGGTCGCCGGTGAAGGTGCCAGTGGTTATGGATGTGGTGGGAGAGAAGGAGAGGTAAGAAGAGGGAAAGAATGAAAGAACAGGGGGTTTTTTGTGTGTTTATATATATAATTTTTTTAAACCTTTTTTAAGTTATTTACACAGTTAGTCCCTGCTTCGTAAAAATGACAAAGTTGCCCTTATGTGCAAGGCACATGACAAGATTTAACGAAAAAAATTAACTGGGTTAGGCTTAAAGGGTAAAACGTGCTTGATTTTTAAACATAAAGGACAAAACTCGTCAATTTTAAACATAAAGGACACCGCCTGCAAAGAGGCATAAAGATAAAGGACAATTCTTGCAATTATATATATATATATATATATATATATATATATATATATATATATATAGGGGACCGCTAGAATGAGAACCACCTCGAGTTATGAGAACCGCGAGAACCACACCGTACGGGGCGAGGTGGAGCAAATTTTTTTTTCAAAAACGTAGATGCATGTATTATAAACACATTCGTAAAAAAAAATTAAAAAAAAATGCCGTGTGTGTAGTTTTTTACACCACAAGTTTGTGGTTTACGAGTTCCGTAAAAAAAAATGCCGTGTGTGTAGTTTTTTACACCACAAGTTTGTGGTTTACGAGTTCCGTAAATTTACGGAACTCGTAAACCACAAACTTGTGGTGTAAAAAACTACACACACGACATTTTTTTTACGAATGTGTTTATAATACATGCATCTACGTTTTTGAAAAAAAAAATTGGTCCACCTCGCCCCGGATCAAGTAGTTCTCGCGGTTCTCATAACTCGAGGTGGTTCTCATTCTAGCGGTCCCCTATATATATATATATATATATATCACTCTAGAACCCCACCCTATATATATATATATATAGAACGGGTTCTGGAGAAAACGCTCAAAAGTGTGAGAACGCATCCTGACCTAACACGTGTCACGTGGCATAGAGAAGGGGCGGAGGGGCTTTTTTGTCTTTTCATTTTTCTTTTATTTTCACAACGCGGTATAATATTTTCTAGCGTCTAAGTTTTTTTTGGCGTTAATTGTATTTATTAAACTTTTTGGCGTTTAATTAAATGTTTTTGTGTCACATATATAATTTTTTGGCGTTATATCGTTTTAGGTTAATTTTTTGGCGTTTGTGGCATTTTGTATAATAATTCACTACGAGTAATTAATATTTGCATAAGATTAAAATAAGTCGAATTTTTCTTTTTGGCGTTTATTGAATTTTTTGGCGTTTTAATACCCTTTTACAAGGTGCTTTGTCAGCAGCTGTTCTCCCAGTTTTCATTCTACTAACGTTTTGGTGTTTGTAGTTTTTGGCGTTTTATATAATAATGTATTTTATATTATAGAGAATTAGATAACAAAACAACATATAACTTGATATCAATACAATATAAAATGAAAACAAAAATAATTAAAAATGGTAATCTAATTTTTCTTTCCAATCTTCAATGTCATCAGCCTCTTCCTTCTTGAATTTGTTTTTGGCGTTTTGAACATTTTTTAATAGTTTAGCTAGATGCCAACTTTCCTTCATAAACCATGTGTTTTTTCTTGTTTGGCGGGATGTCATTAAAGATCAACTTTTGTTTGATGCTATTTGTAATAATGGAGTCCAAAATAGCATTTTACAGTTGTGTTGAAACCTTTCTTCCATGGCTATAATCATCAAGAGCAAAGCTCACATGATGGCATATCACTGTCATTAGTCTCTTTTTCTTGAATATTTGTCCATCTCATTCAGCAAAATATTCTTTAGTTAACCCCTCAGAAAAAGGATCCATTTTAGTGAAAGCTTTGCCATCTTTGGCGTTTTAAAGGGAGTGGTTTCTAGAGGATATGACTTTTTTTGTGTTTTTTCTGGGTGTGATTTATTTCATTGTGTATAGACCCTTCTCTTATAAGAGTTTTTAGGCGCGTAATTTAGGCGAGACTTTTTTTATTGTAATAAATGATAGTATTAAAGTAACTGTCATTTCAGTTACTGTTTTTGTATTTACTGTGTTTATCAGCTTTTATCAGTTTTATAGGTTATACACGTCCCATCGTCTAAGTTTGACGTTTTTTTTAAATGGCCTTATGCAGACCAACATGACAAAATTCAATAACAGAGTAAATAAAATATTAAGCAGAAAAAATATTTTTGTTATTTTTGGCGTTTTGTTAGGGTTAACCATTTTTAGTATTATTTTGGCGTTTTGCTAATAAAGATATAAATATATCATTTAATTATCTTAAAAAAAGATTACATAGAAGAAAAAAAAGAAGAAAAAAAATTAAAATCCTTCGTCAGAAGGTATTTTATCTGAATAGTATCCATCACTTGTGTCATCTTCCTCCTCGGAGTCTTCATCTTGATCTTCATCCATGTCATCACATTCACCTTCATCAGCTTCTTGTTCCTGAAGATTCTGAAGCCTCCACCTAAACATGTCTTGCATTAACTCCAATTTTGAGTCTATTTCTGTGTTGGTACAAGTGGCGTTATGCAATTCTTCCATGAAACCCAGTCGCTGCTTTGTCATGATGTTCTCTAGCCAATAGACTTCCTGCTCTCCGCTGTCGTATGTAACCGTCACCATGTCTGTTTCATCATCAAAACGCCATGATGTCGTGATAGGGTCTGGCTTCACATCTTCTTTGATTGGTCCAAATTTGTTGGTTAATGCTTTCATTAGCATATGCGTTTCATGGCATTCGTTGTCTAGAGCGATGCCAATGGATAAAATTTGCCTCTGTATCTCTTCTTCCATCTTCAGAATTGCCCTGATCGTCTTAACATACACCCTCCTTCTGTTGTCAAAATGGAGGACGTATCTCCTGATTCCCAGAGGGTATCTCCACGAAACGATTGTTTCAATTTTTGGCGTTTTGTTTAAGTTGGCGTTTTTGGTTAACGATTTTTTTTGAAGAAAATGGATAGATTGAAGTGATTATGGAAGCTATGTTTTACGTTTGTTTATATAATGATGTTTTTGGCACGTAATTTAGGAGGGAATTTCGTCTAGTAAATGTTAATAACTTATTTGTGTTGGTTCATCTTCCTGTAATATTCAACGCGTTTTATTATTAATTTTTGGCGTTTTGTTTTTAATGGAGTTTTATTTTTTTGTATGGCGTTTTATCATTTGATAGCGTTTTGAATATGAGGGGTAAAAGTTCCTTTTACCCTTAATGAAGCGTGTCCCACATAATAATATTGATGTTATTTACGAAAACGCCACCGCGCAATCTAGTCCATGGATTCATTTGATCGGACGATCCATAAGCGTTCTCACACTTTCCACCGTTTTCTCTAAATCCCGACCCTATATATATATATATATATATATATACATACGTGTGTGTGCGCGCGCACGCGTATGTATGTATATGTGTGTGTATAAAGAAGAAAGAGGAGCGTCTTGGCCGTCTAGGGGACGACCCGAGGGTGCGGTGTGTAGCCCCGTTCGTTGCACCAGGCCGGCCCGAGGACGTCCCTACACCGAGTAGTCTTAGAACTTCATTTATATTCATTTTTGTAACTTTTGGTGTACGTGGCATACTGTACGTATGTTGATTATTATAAGAACGGCTAAATTTACTAAACTTAAATCTTGTGGACAAAAACCGTCACTAGTTACGAAGGATATGTATATAAATTTTGATACCATAAAGTTGCAAGCAAATTAAATACATCTTTAGTTTAGATGAATGATTTTCTTCACTCTCAAATTGATATTACTATCAACTAATAAATAAACTTATTTAAAGGATATTGTTTTATTTGAAATTTTAATGACATAGGCAGAGTTCGAGTTCGTGTTTTTAAAAAAACATATAGTGTTCTGTAATGATTACCATCCTATATACACACACGCCGTGTTCGGGTTTACGACTCAACCCATAAACATGCTCCACAACTCGAAACTTGTCGGCCCGTCAATCCGGCAAAGATTAACACCCACAATGTTATATGTTATAATCATATTTGGAGGCCAAATACTCCACATAAGTTGTGTTTTACCTAAATCTATTGGTTAGCAAAATATTTGTTGGATCTTATAAGTTCACCGATAACATTCCTTCAAAAGCATCCTTTCTTATCAAAAGAGTTAAAATAGCATAATAAAAGATAATGGTACAAGTCCTGAAAATTAACTTCAAAATTCACTTTGATTATCATGTGTCCCAATCTAGATAATTTTCAAACGTGTGAGTATTTTGATCTATCTTATATGCAGTTAATTAATAGTTTCTCAAAAGGGTGTCATGGTCAATTACGGATAATTAAAGTTAACTCTTCAATGGTGTTTTTAAATAAGACTTTGTAACACCCTATATGTATAAAACTGAATATTTTATTATATTTTTTGACAAATTGAGGTCCCATTTTGTTTCTTTCTTTCTTTTTTTTAAAATAATCATAACTCGCACGACTGAGTTTCACGAATAACTAAATGAACCATCATAATGGTTATCTATACAAAAATTTATAGTTACAATTTTAGCGTATGCGGAAGCTTATTGTAAGGCGGGTGACGTTTCGGTCCTTGTTCGGTTCTTGCCCTCCGCCTGATCTTTATCAGGCATGAATTGCATCTCTTGACTTGTACCTAACATGGTTACACCCACCAAGTCATTAGTTAATCACCAAGTAAAAATAATACGATCAAACAAGTCTACTAATTTGGAGTTTTAAGAAATCAATGGAACAAACAAACATCAAGGGGGCTCACCGTAACCTACGGTGACACCGTAAGTTACGGTGGCAACCTTTGTGCTACGGTGGTTAGCTACTGTCTTACGGTGGACATTTGTGTCCAGGGGCCACCGTAACTTACGGTGACACCGTAAATTACGGTGGTGCCCAGCTCAGCTTTGGTATTTTGTACATAATCTCGATTTTCCATCTCTTGTTTCAATTCCTACACTGTTTAAACGCTATTTTAACATCCCTAGACTTAGAACCTAGGTTGATCTACCCTTCTTTGATTTATATGACGCCTATGGTCACTTTTACCTCTGAATAACACGCCAACATCGGATCCATTTAGAGGTATTCTTCCTCTATACGACCCGTTTGGTTCCCTTCGAGTCTACCTCACTTGTGGTAATCTAAACTATCCAACCACTATCATGTCTTACAATTCTAATTCTTATTGCATAAAACTTCGGTAAATAAAATACATAATAACAATACACTATGACATAGTATCAAAACGTAACTACAAGTTACGTACTAAATTCATACCCACCTTTAAATTTCCAATTTATATCTTCCTTCCCAACCACAATCGTAATTGTGGTTGGATAATTTGTCAAAACTCTAAAATTTCCTTTCCAAGAGTGTTTTAGTCAAAGTTTAGACTTTTAGACAACTCTTAATTCTACTAACCGCTTTACCCCATTATGAGGTGTATATTATGCAAGTCTATTAAACATAAATTGTGACCCAACCATCTATAGCCGACCATGACCCTTCACAAGGGTATCATTATTTATACGTACCTGGCACGGGTCAAGACGTTGACCCGTTAATACTACCTTGCACATTTCTAAATCCAACTAGTAGCATCTCCTACTAGTATTTTGTGCCTCCCTGTAAGTATAGCACTCACACAACACATAATCATTTATGCTAGGGTTCAAGTGGTGTTTTCGTCACCACTTGACCCGTATGACCATTTGGTGATTTACACCATTGGTTCTACTTAAAATCCCTTTGTTAATCACTCACAATGTGGTTAACCATTACTTTGCCCATTCCAACCCACTTGGTGCTTTACATCTTCTAATTCTAATTTCAAGTTATCTTGTTAATCACTATGGTGTGATTAACCTTATTACCCATTTTGACCCGTTACTAAAAAACCTCAATTCCCAATCCTCCAGTAAATCACCAATATTTGATTCACCATTAATTACTCGTTTTGACCCGTATGGTGATTCACAGCATTGGGTACTTTATGAAACACCTTGTTAATCACTAAAATGTGATTAACCTCTTTTACCCGTTTATTATTAAACATGGTATTACATATAAAATTTGCACATCTAACTAAGGGTGTAAGTATTACTTACCTTGCGTTCGCATAGCATTCCTCGCATCTTCAATCCGTTTGACTCGTTCCTCTTCAAGCTCCCATCTAGCTTGATAAGAGTCAAACTAATACATAACATCCATAAGATGGTTAGCTTGATCATTCTACATAATGACCATCATCCTATCCTATGGACCATTTTCACGCTCATATGACATTCTATTTAACATATACAATCCAATTCAATGACCATTTTAGAATGCATACTTATAATATGGTTCTTCCTTTCTATTACTCACATGAGCTTTCAACATTACAATGACTTAAATGGCCATGATTATATTTCTCAATTTCACCTAGGCATTTCATCAAGAACCTAGTGTGCATAAGTTTTTAGCCCACATTTTTTTTTTTATTTTCCATTCCCATGAGATCCAAGATCACCATGTGAGTGGAAATTTTCACATCATATGGTTATATACCTTCCTAAACATCAACTTAACAGTTTCCACGCAATTAAAATGTACCAATTTATCCATGATTTATCACATACTAAGTTACTACCTCATAACTCACTTAGGGCAAGGTTACATGACATAAATCTTCAAATTTATCAAACATGCAACTATATAATTGTGATAAACATCACTAATACAAGTACATAACATCATTAAACAATCAAATTCAGAATCTATCATGCTCCTACATACATAATAATTTGCAAGAACACCTAGCTTCACATACCTTGAGTTGTTTAGGTACTAGAGACTTGATTTCACACTAGATTCGCCTCAATTTCATGTTGAATTCGGGTTTTTAGGGCTGAATCTTGCTTGTTTAAGCTTGAGTTCTTGAACCCCCTCTTTCTCCTTCTCTATATGTCGACCCACACACCCTTGTGTGTGTGTGTGTTGTGTGTTTTCTTTATAAAATGTGCAGAATTTTGTTTATCTTTCTGCCTTTGTCACCTTTGGTCCCTCATGTTTCACTAGTTAGCTTAATTTAACATTTCCCCATGTATTTTTGTGTTAGTAAACACTTAACTAACTAGGTTGTTCCCCACATTCTATGAAATTTCCATATAATTATATGACAACACCTAATTATAATATTTACCAAATATTAAAATATTGGGATATTTTAAAATAGTATTTTTCCAATATTAAGATATTGGGATGTTACAAGTCTACCCCCCTTAAGGAGATTTCGTCCCCGAAACCTTTCTTATTTTGTTATCTCTTTGTCCTTAATACGATTAGTCTTTGTTCAAGGTTTACAACATACCTTGCCTATGTTCCTTTTACAGATAGGATTTCTTGGATCCTTATTCCTACATAGTCCTCTAAGGCCTTACTGGCTTTGATAGACTCTATCTCGTAGCCTATGCTACTGTATTCCAATCTATTTTTTTCTATGACCCGTAGGTCGATTTCTTTTGTAAATGACCCATAGATCCGTTTCCTTTTAATTATGACTCGTAAGTCTATTTCTTTGATCCATGACCCGTAGGTCCATTGGTCCCATTGACCTTATCACTCAATACGACCCAAAGGTCGTGATAATCTCATGAATCATCTTTTATCTGTGTCTTTTTTTTAAGATGTTTTGGTGTTATCCCACCCGTTTTATGTTTTCAGGTTTACTTTCATTTGTCAATCTATTACTCATGGCCCTATTAGACCATGAAAATAAAGACGTGTATGTTTTGGTCATTCCTATCCCATCTTTTCCCGAAACCAAGGTTTCGGATATCCTTTTATGTACTCGTTAATATGCCTTTCTCATTATTAGGGATTAAATGTGAGGGGTACCACACTCATGACTCATCATTCATCCCACGGGTCTCTTTGGACCCGCCTGTTGTATAACAGTTTCTACCACATTTATATACATGGTAACTATACTTCTATTTACTACCACTTTTATACAACCTCATAGGTCGTTTATGGTGCGGTTCACCTTTTCATCATTACCGCTTCTTATACAACCCCGTAGGTTGTTTATGGTGCGGTTCACCTTTTTATTCTCATTTTTTGAATTCCTTGGACCTTGACCGTAGTCTAAGGTTACATTCGTTTTCCTTTTTAAACCAATCTTCCGACTTTATGATCCCTTTACGTCATTTACGCGTCGGTTTGTTCTCTGTTCTCTGTTAATCGGTTTTCGCCTCTATTTTCTTTCAACTCGTTACCCGGGTTCTTTATCTCCATGTTTCAACACTTCTATTCACTGGTTTGCGTTCACATTTATTTCCAACTAAAACGTTTACATGGGTTAGTAACATCAATATCAATAAATTCCCGTATCATAACACAAGGCTTTCCTCTATACATGTCAACGCGCGTAATTTCGTTATCTATATAGATCCTTTATTAATTCCATTGGGGTATCGCGTATCACCTGATAACCCTATATGTTGTTTACAACACTTTAACATGCTAAACCATTAACAAATTATACTTACCGGATTTTGCGATCAAGCCTCGAACCGAATGATATTCGCTAATTTACACATATTTTAGTCCCCCGTTTTACCCCTATTTTATGCGTTTTCGGTCGTAAAACCGTCATTCGGATGCTTAATCATCTACACTTTTGTTTACAGGCCTAAAACAACATACCAGACAAGATGATAGCGAAAACGAGGACTTTCCAGACAAAACGACGAAGCTGCGAACATTCTGTTAAGAAAATTGACCCGGGCGTGTGGAACTGTCGTGCGACCTAATGCACGACCGTGCATCTCCGACAAATGCAAATCAGTCCGGAAATGAACGACCAGTGCGACAAGGCGTGCAAGGCACACAAGGCCAGCCCGGTGACGCACGGTCGTGCCATAATTTGCACCCCGTGCGGATCCGATGATCAGCCAAAACCTCGGTGATGAACGACCAGTGCGACTAGGCGTGCAACAAAAACCCGGAAACGAACGACCGTGCCATCTGAAGAACGGTCGTGCGATATCGAATCTGGTCAAGATCTGATGACGTCATGCAGTATGGTGCACCATCCCTCCAATAATTCAAAAAGTGAACGGTCGTGCAACAGGACGCACGACCGTGCGATTTCGAATTTATATAAAAACAGAACAGAAACATTCTGTTCGTAACTCTGGAATTTTGGAGAGCAATTCAGGCAATTTTCAGGCTCCGGAGGCTTCTGCTTTCACCCGGATTCAAGCCACATTGTCCCGTTTAGCTCGATTACTATCCGGATTCTTAATCTTATGCTTGTTTATGGTTTGGTTTTCTAATCTTTCCATGATTTTGTTAATCTTTCAAGCATTTAGATTAATGTTTATGTATTATTGTAGCCTTTGGGCAACAACACAACAATCCCTTGCTTGATTATAACCATTAGTGTGTTAATCTTTGTTTGTAATGACATTTGGAAGTATTTTCTATGATTATCTTTGATGATTAGTTTGCAACCTTGTTATTGATATTGATTTCTTGATTATAAGTAATTGTGTTGGATGATTGGTGCTTGGTTAGTTAAGATAGTTGAAAAATGAAGCTTAATTAATCTTGTATTAGTAAACTTTAAACTTTGTTAACTAGTTTAGCTTGGTTAAAATGTGTGCATCATGATACTAGAAATGGTTAGTGATTTAATAAAATGTAATTATTGTTAATCAAGAAAGCTTGCCGTCACGTAAGGACCTTAACGGGTTAAATGGTGTCGTTATAAATTCTTGCCATGATTTGTTAGCTTAGTTAGTAGTTTAGGCCAAAATTGCTATCTTTGTGAATTTATGTGCAAGGTTTGTAAAATGAACTCGGTTGTGATTTAATCTAGTTTATGCTTGTCTCGGTGGTTGCATTGTGTTTATCGGTGTCGCTTTCCTTGTTTAAGTGAGGTTAGAAAACTCCTAACGGATGACTAACTTATTTTTAAGAGATTTTCATAGACATTTATCAATTGCACGTTAAAGAACAATTTTAGGTGGTTAAAGTGTGTTTATCGTTTTAACTTTCCGAATGATTGTCATGTTAGGATTCCCGAAAGGGATACTAATTGTCTTAAAATGGAAAATTGACCGAATGCTTCTAGTGCCAAAACCGACTTAGTTGACATGCTTTGGTTGTGTATTAAGCAAGGCTTTTTATCTATTATCTACTATGTTTTATAAGTATTTGTTTATGCTTACTTTAGTTTATTAAAAACCAAATCAACTTATATTTTTACCGGTACTTTAGTGACAAAGGTCTAGTATTAATTCTCCGCCCATTTCCTTGGATCGATACTTGGTTCTTACCGATACTTTACTACATATATGACGGGGTACACTTGCCTCTTTCGTGTGTGTTTTGATGTAAAAGTAATAATCACTTTTATAAATTTAAAACCAAATCGTGTGTAATTTCATTGCAAAATTATGTATATATACGCACACGTCAAGTTTTTGGCGCCGTTGCCGGGGAAATGGCGAGCTTTAGGAACGACCCGAGTCATTGTGTTTTCGGCGTATATACTTGTTAATATTTGTGAATACTTTCTTGATTATTTATTTGTTTAATTATTTGTTAATATTTCTTGTTTTAATTTGATTTATTCGTTTTCGTGTATATTTTTGTTTCATTTATTTATTCGATCCGGATTTATTGATCTATTTGTTCATTTATTCTTTGGGTTTTCGGCACCTAAAATCGTTTTTGTATTAGCCGATTCATACGTTTTTAGTGTTGTAATTTTTATAAATTTTCGGGCCCATTTTCGAATTTTTATAAAATTTTCAGCCCATTTAAAATAATATTTTGTTTCTTTTCGGCCAAAAAAAACAGCATTATTATATTAACAAAATATTCATTGTGTCATTTTTTCGTTTGCAGGTTGATGTTCTCGACCCCCGCTCCAGAAGTTGTTGAACCGTCAGACGAGCCCGAACGCGATCTTAGGAGACGTCTTCGCGTGAGAGCGCGTGCGGTTGGACTACTGCTCGCATCTGGTGAGCAGGAGCAGGTGGTACCCACTGAAGCCGAAGGCTTCGGGGCAGCTGGAGACAGAACCATGGCGGACGATGAGCGACCTTTGAATGAGACAAATCAGCCCGGAAGGGCAGGCCTGGAGCCGAGTATCCTTCAACCTACTATTGATGCACCTACTTTTAAAATTAGATATAGTATTATTAATATGGTGCAGAATTCAGTACAGTTTGACGGACGTGAGCATGAGGATCCCGGACGACATATAGCGGCTTTTCTCCATGTTTGTTCCACGTTTAAGATTACAGGTGTTTCAGAGGATGCAATTCGGTTGAGGTTGTTTCCCGTTCTCGTTACGTGACAAAGCTAGAGCTTGGCTTATGTCACTTCCAGCCGGGTCCATCAGGACCTGGAATCAGTTGGCGGAGCAGTTTATGCAGAAATATTTTCCACCTGGAATCAGTTGGCGGAGCAGTTTATGCAGAAAACAAACAAGCTACGGAACCAAATTGTTTCCTTTCGCCAGGACGAGGGCGAGTCGTTGCATGCGGCTTGGGAGAGATTCAAGGATTTGTTGATTGATGTGCCACATCATGGCTTCTCCAAGAGACAGCTGGTCTTGACGTTCTATCAGGGGCTCAGTTACAACACGCAGGAGCGATTAGACGTGAATGCGGGAGGCGATCTAGGAACTAAGACGCCGACTGAGGCGTATGATATTATAGAAAAAGCTGCGTTGAAATCCAGCTCTCGTCGGGAAGGAGATAGAGGCCGGGCATCATCATCATCTCGCGCAGGAGTTCATGCTGTAGACGACTATACGGCCATTACTGCACAAATCTCAGCTCTTGCATCGAGATTCGACAGGTCCCAGATGATTGCGCATGCTAGCTCGGGATGTGACCAGTGTGGAGTGTCACACGAGCCTGGGGCATGTTTTCAGGGAGTCGTATACGAGGGCCATGAAGAAGTAGATTTCGTGAGTAATCAGGTGAGGCCGCAGAACAATCCGTACAGCAACACCTATAATCCCGGTTGGAGAAATCACCCAAATTTTGGGTGGCGAGCGAATACAGGCAATCAAAATCCTTTGGGATTCACTCTGCGTGCTCCAGCGCAACAGCAAGGTCAGGGTCAGCAGTTCCAGCAATACAACCAACCTTACCAGCAGCAGCGTCCATATTCATATCAGAAGCAGGCTAGTTCTAAGCTGGAGGATATGATGGCTCAGCTTCTTACTAGCTCCTCGAGCGCGAATCAGTTGGCTGAAAAACGCTACCAGCAGAGTGAGGATCGTTTTCTCTCTCATGAAGGAGAGATGAGGAGTCACAAGGCCTCGATTCAGAATATCGAGAATCAGGTTGGTCAGCTGGCGCAGATGATGTCAAAAAGACCCCAGGGTGGTCTTCCGGGCAATACAGAACCAAACCCGGGTGGGCATGTGAATGCGATCATGACCAGGAGTGGAAAAACTACCGGACCCGTCATATCGGACTCAACACCGATCACTGAAGCTGTAACACCTCGAAAATTTACGTCCTATAATGTGTTGACACGTGTCATAGGTTAGAACGTGTGAAAGAATGTTCTAGAAGGACTAAAGTTGACAACCAGTGAAACTGTGTAAATATAAGGGTTCAAAGTGTCAACAATGAATAAATATACTTTACAATAACCCTACATAATGTTTATAACCTTAAACGAATGGATCATGGATCATACGAAGCGAATTGTGAAAGAAAGTGAGAGATTACAAACTACAGGGGTTAAATGTGTCAACATGTTTAAGTTATACCTCTGAGTGACCTTTTAGCAAACCCGAAGCCTTGTAACGCTTAAATATGCTCACTAGAATGTACCATAAAAATTTCACCAAGTTTCGTTACCGTATGAGAAAGTTGTGATAAAATTCGTGTGTGAGGGTTAGAATCGTCAACTTTGAAATTAGGGCTTTTCGGGTGATCACAAAGTTACCCGAGGACTTGACAAAGTGGGTATAAGTATTAAAGCCCCTATATATAATTATCAAAGCCTTAAAATGCAAGAAACATCATGAAAACGACCTTTCGGGGGACTAAGGACCAAAATGCAATTGAAAGAAACATGTTTACTTGATCCGGATGGGCCAGGCGGCCCGCATCAGGATCAACAAAAGCCCAAGCGGGCCGCTTCAGACCTGCAGGTGCAGAAAAAACAGGCAGCTGCCTGTTGATGCATGGAACCGACTCAAATGCCATTTTTTCGATACCTTGGGCTGCCTAAGGTGGTTTTTAGCTAGTAGGGGACTTGTGGATGTTATTGTTTCACTCCTAGACTTAGGTGTTGATGATCCATGCATGTTTGAAGTTATTTATAAAGACCCACATTATGCAACATTGATCATTCATCAACTTCTGAGCATTTCCAGAGCATACAAGCAGGTCACAAGCATTCCACATCATCCATTAGTCGTGTGTAAGTATGCCTAACCTTCTCTAATTCATTTATACTTAGTTCATAGCCTAGAAATCAAACCGTCGTAACTACGGTTTGACTTGGCGATAAATCCCAATCGGTCCAGAGTTTAGTCGAATCGAAAGTTGTTATAAGTTGGTATTTATATGGGTAATAAACCCCTAAAAGGTCACCCACTGATTTCAATCTTAACTATGTCGTTTGTCGAGTCAAACTTCTTCCGAAAAGTCAACAGAAATGTTAATCGCATATTTAATGATACAGAAGGCGTGTAATCTGTTTTATCAGTTATACAACTTGAAAATAAGTATAATAACTTGTCTAAGCTTGTTTGATTCGACAACTTTATGTTTTGAACCGATTCGGAACCGAGAGACGCAAAAGTTTGACTTTTGCTTTGACCTCAGTTCTGACCCGATTTATATAGGTTTAGACATGCCTTAAAGTTCCATTAGGACCTAGTTGCATGTGTGAATAAGCCTCTGCGTTTTTACCACTCGAATCCCTAATCGTCCGATGTTTCCGTTAAACGCCTAAATATTGACCGTAATGCCCTTATGACCATAAAACGAGATTTTTGGAAATGTGAAAGTACCATAATCTTAGTTACTGAGTTTTAGACGTGTACCTAAATTTTCACATCAGTTGGAGGTCTAGATAAGGAGTTATGCTTAATGACGTAATTTGAATGCTTTTAAGTAATTAAACGGCGTCATTAGCGTAAAGCCTATCTAAACCCAATTTTTGGACACCAAACCTTTTACCCACTGATGTAATATAATATTTTGGGATTTTTGAAGATTTTTAATTATTTTTAAACTGATCATAAGCTAGGTTTATCGCCTCGATTCGGTTAATACCAAAATACCCTTTTCGACCATAAAATGAGTTTTACAAACCCTTTTAACGCCAATCCAATTGCTAATGATTTTAAATAATAAATGGAGTATTTTGAGCCTGTTTATTTGATCAGAAAACTCAGAATCGTATTTTAACCCGTACATCGCTTAAAACGACTTTATACGCGTATTTAACGCATAGTTTGGGTTTAAAACTATTTTAGTATATAAGACTTATTACCAAAGGTTATAACCTGTTAAAATAAGCTATTTTACTGATCAACTCAGACCCGGATCACAGGCGTCTAATTAAACCCTTTTATAATCTTTAAAATGACCAAAATGCCCCTGCGGGGCTTATAAAGAGATTAAACTCGTTTTGGGCATCATGAGTGATATCCTACTGATATCACAACTTATTTAAGGCGTGTTAACTTAGAAAACCTGTTTAGGACTCTTACGGATACCCGTTACGCTTCACGCGCGTTCGGTTCGGTTTATGTAACTAGTTTACATAAATTAGCCGAAACGGGTCAAACCTTATCGGTTTTATCTCAAAATCCAGAATGTGTATCATATACCCATATTAAACAAGTCTTCAAACTTGTCGGGTCTAAATCACATTCTATCCGGTCTTCGCTTAATCGTGCGTACGAACCGTATCTTTAAAACTAACCGGTCTAAGCGTAAGCTTAACTAAAGACCCGTTAGGATTCTAATAGGTTATTATAAACCTTCGTTCCAGATTAGGAGAACCAGTAAAAGATACTTGCACTCGCTGATTTTGATCTATACTTACTCAGGTAAATACTTTTAACTTATTTCCCTATACGGGCTTGGGTAAGGTATATAAAATACCGCTTGGTCGGGCGTTGAATATTTAATCTTATTATGGTTAAATTATTGAGATGTCTCCGTTTAATTTGTTTTGTTTGCTTAAAGCCTTTGGGGGGTTAATGACCGTGTCCCGGATATCCCTGGCATCATTTTACGAAATGGCCACGACCTTAGCACTCAGGTGTAGGCGTACACCTGTCAGTGTCTCATAAATAAAGTGGTGTGTTTATTGATCTTTAACCCGGCTCGATCCGGGCTACTGAACGCATAAGTAACATGTAAATCCTTTACAAGTTTATATATTTAAATAATTATCCCAAGTTATAAAATATTATTTGTGCCTTGTGCCTTAAATGCATTTTCTTAAACTCTTTTCAAAATGAGTCGGTTGATTGTATTTACCAGTGTAAACTGACGTATTTTCTTAAAAAGGTTAAGTGCAGGTACTACGCGAAATAGGCTGGCTTGTCTCCTAGCATCCACATTAAGTCTCGCCAGCTTGGATGTCATAAACTGTTGAACATTTGTTTCCTTTTATTTTTGATCTACCTGTGGATTTATATTCTACTATTTGTGATACTTAATATTACAATATCGTTTGGTTGAATTAAATCTATACTTTGCTTCCGCTGTGCATTCAAATATTGTGTTGTTTGACTATTATGTTGCCAACCACGTCACGATACTCCCCTACCGGGCCCACCGGTAACACGTGGAAATTCGGGGTGTGACAGGTTGGTATCAGAGCCAACTCTGAGTGAATTAAACACTAGCCTTTTGTGTTTAATCTCAGTTACACAATTGCACATTCCTAAATCTTCGAGTCTAGACAAAGAACTTAGGAATAATCCAAAATGTTTTTATTTTACTTTTAACCTTGTCCTTTATTTTTCCTTGTTATTACCTTTGTTTATATGGACAGGTTTAAAAATGCCGCCAAGATTCAGGCGAGGAAGTCGAGGAAAGGAGCCAATGAGAGCCCCTAACGACCACGAGGCCGGGCCTTCGGGCCGACGAACTCCTTCATCTGCAAGGAGTGCAGGTCCACAAGAACCTTGGAGGGTTTACGAGGAGCCTTCCAGACGATCTACTTCACATAGCTCCACGCCTCCATATTATTACTCATATGGGCCTCAGTCCGAGAATGAGCCCAACAATCCGCCACCTTCATACATACCTTTGCAACGATCAGCATCACACCGTTCCTTCGACGACCCTACTCCTGTCTTTCAGGGTCAGTTTAACCCAGCAGAGTACCTACCAGAGCACGTCACTAGGACCAGAGGATCACTTTTCTGGTGATCAAGATATGGACGAGGACACAGATCCCGTCGAGGCTTCAACCGGATCCTTGAACCATCCTTTCGTGATCTCAGACGGTTTGTCTTTTCACGGAACACCATACCAGGGTCCGGATAGTCACATGGCACGGTTCGAACGGTGTGAGTGGTACTATACACCATCTGAACACTCATCACCTCACCAGCAGCCGCCACTGCAGCAGCAAGATCCCTCTGGGGATCCACGTTTCGTGCAGCAAAATCCCTCTGGGGATCCACGTTATGAGGCAGTCACGCCACCGCCTCCACCGCCGCCAGTTCATCTAGAGCCTCCAGAACCACCAAGACGTAGGAGGACTGGTGCACGGATCTCAGCACGAGAAGTTGATTTTCGTCTCAACACCCCTCAACACTCTAGCGGCAGCCACTACCCGCCTACATATGAAGGCCCACAGATGGGTGGACCTTCAGTTCCAGTTTCGGAGGTGAATTCGGCACCTATTGCACCGCCATCACCGGGTTTTGGCCACCCTATCCCTGCTTATACGGCTCCGACAGCTTACAACCCATACGGACCGCCAACATACCATGGTTATAACTATGCTGATGATCCTTACAACGTGGCATCAAGCTACCTAGCCCATAATAATCCTGAGGGACCATATGGACCCCCTTGGGGAATGGGATACCCAGCTCGGGGGTATCAAGCACCTGTTCAGCCGCCACCAAAGTACCAGCCACCACGGGCTCCCCCTCCTGAGCAGGAGGATCTCCGTCAAAGACTGGCCAAAGTGGAGCGAGACTTCCAGAAGGAACGTAGGAAGAATGAGGGATTTATGAGTGGCTTGGCAAACTTGCTGAAGGGAAAGAAGAAACGGGATCGTTAATTCCCAATATATATTGTTGTATTTCCTTGTTTAAATCAAGTCCCTACGTGGACATTTATTTATGTGTGTATGTAGTCCCTGCGTGGACATCTAGCATTGTACTTAGTCCCTATGTGGACTTGTCTCTAGTAGTCCCTGCGTGGACATTTACTTTTGTAGACTGTCCCTGTGAGGACATGTATTATATGTATAGCTCCTGCGTGGGCATGTATTGATGTGAAAAGTCCCGTTTAGGGCAAAATGTACTACTTTTAGTTTTAATGGAATGTAAGTTTATAAATTTCATCATTTCTATGTTATACATAATTAAATTATATATGAAAGAAATAAATCAGAATCATTCCTTTTAAAAATCTATATGCCTATGTTATTTTTGTTAAGGATCTTAAAAGTATAACCTAGCCTGCATGTCATTTTAAGACCTGGCCCAGATGGTAAAACTCGTTAAAAAGATTCAAATCCTTGTTAACATCTGAAAACATGTTAACACTCCTGGCAGACATGATTCGTTAAAAACACACGTGTTATTATTATATATGGATTTTTTTCAAAGATTCTAAACCCAACTTAATGATCTCTGAATCATGGGTTAAATCATTAATAAATATGATCAATTCTTTTTACCATCCATTGGTAATGGAATGCCTACGGGCTCTTCTCATTTTCATATGAGACAAAAGACAGTGTTAGTCTGTGACCCTGTTTGATAAAGGTGATGAACTTTGTTCAAACCTTCATGCTTTGATTCTCTGAAATCATAGCTTAAAAATCTATATTGTCCCTGTGACTAGGCGTTATGTGCTAATAAAACTGTTATTGTTTTATAATTAGGATAAATTATATGAGAAGTCCTAAATTTATGTGAGTAATAAATTAACCATATATGGTCTATGTTACCACGGTTAATAAAATTGCCATAAAAGACAATTCTATAATAAACTCACCAATAAATTATTGTCGATATGTTACAGTTCAATATTCATGGCAGACTCAAACGAGGTCAACAGTCACCCAGGGATAGTGAATGATAATGCCCGAGTAAACGTAGAGGGTGCAGAATTGCAAGCAATGATAGATAATGCGGTTAATAGAGCTATGGATAGACAGCTCCATGAATCAGGTGGTACCCATACAAGAACCCAATCTGCACCACACTCTAGAACACCCTACAGGACCCACACTGCCCACAACAGTAATTCTCACCACTCGTTAAACCGAAGGAGTGTTCCATCCCAAAGAGTCATACGGGATCAAGAACCCCGTAATAGGGGTTGCACCTATAAGTACTTTGTTTCATGCAAACCCAGGGACTTCACTGGGGAAAAAGGAGCTGTTGATTGCATGACTTGGATGGACGAAATGGATACTGTGGTGGATATTAGTGGTTGCTATAATAGGGATATTGTGAAGTTTGTCTCGCAGTCTTTCAAAGGAGAAGCCTTAGCCTGGTGGAGATCTTTGGTCCAAGCCACAGGGAAAGTCCCGTTATACAACATGACCTGGGAACAGTTCATGGCACTAATCAAGGAAAATTTCTGCCCTCAACATGAGGTTGAGAGAATTGAATCTGATTTCCTGGCGCTGGTCATGAAAAACCTGGACTGTCAGGCCTACCTTACCACTTTCAATACTTTGTCAAGGTTGGTCCCTTATTTGGTAACTCCGGAGCCTAAACGTATAGCTCGTTTTATCGGGGGTTTGGAACCGGAGATCAAAGCAAGTGTAAAGGCCTCCAGACCAACCACTTTTCGGTCAGTAACGGACATATCGTTATCTCTGACCTCAGATGCTGTCAGGCTGAGGTCACAAAGGAAAAATGATACCGAAAAGAGGAAGCGTGAGGATGACAACTCACGACGATCAGACAAGAAGCAGAAGGGAAACAATGACCAAAAGAAGGGGTCAGGTTTTAGGAAGGATGGTCAGCAGTCGGGTGAAAAAACCCAGATGTAAAATCTGCAAGAGGCAGCACTTTGGGAAGTGCAGGTTTGAATCGAATTCGAACTCACAATCAAAAGCTTTTGCATGTGGGTTGTGCAAGTCCAAGTAACACAAAACCTTGGATTGCAAGAAGATAAAGGATGCGACCTGCTATGGTTGCAGTGAAAAGGGGCACATCAAGAGCAATTGCCCAAAATACGCCAAGAAGCCCGAAGAGACTAGGAAGACCAATGCTAGGGTCTTCAGGATGGATGCTAAGGAAGCCGTCAAGGACGACAACGTGATAACAGGTACCTTTCTCGTAAATGATGTTTATGCGAGAGTGTTATTTGATTCAGGCGCTGATAAGTCGTTTGTAGATAATAAGTTTTGTGAATTACTGAAACTACCTGTTAGAACTTTAAGTGTGAAGTATGAGGTGGAACTAGCAGATGGCACTTTAGAAACCGCTTCAACCTTATTAGATGGATGTTTCATATCCATTAAGAACCACTCTTTTCCTTTGTCCCTACTTCCTTTAAAACTAGCCGGTTTCGACATAGTTTTGGGTATGGACTGGTTATCACATAACCAGGCCCAGATTATTTGCAATAAGAAGCAAGTGATGATCAAGACTTCGTCTGGTGAATCACTTACTATCCAGGGAGATACCCAGTATGGGCTGCCCGAGAAAATGTCTATACTCAAAGACTCTAAGTTTTTTAAGAAGGGCTGTGTCATCTACATGGCACAGGTGATTATTGATGAGCCGAAACCCAAGATTGGAGATATCCCAGTCATTTCTGAATACCCCGAAGTATTTCCTGAAAGAACTACCTGGGTTGCCACCAGATAGGCAAGTAGAATTCAGAATTGACATTATTCCTGGATCAGCACCAGTTGCAAGGGCGCCTTATAGGTTGGCACCAACAGAGATGAAGGAATTGAGAACGCAGCTAGATGATTTGCTAGCCAAAGGTTTCATCAAACCTAGTTCGTCTCCTTGGGGAGCACCAGTTTTATTTGTCAAGAAGAAGGATGGATCGATGCGACTGTGCATCGACTACCGTGAGCTTAATAAGGTTACTATCAAGAATAGGTATCCTTTGCCCAGAATCGACGATCTGTTCGATCAACTTCAAGGGGCAAGTTTCTTCTCGAAGATTGACTTGAGGTCAGGCTACCATCAATTGAAGGTTAGAGATGAAGATGTGCACAAAACAGCATTTAGGACTCGTTATGGTCATTACGAGTTCCTAGTGATGCCATTTGGGCTCACTAATGCACCGGCCGCATTCATGGATCTCATGAATCGCGTTTGCAAGCCGCATTTAGATAAATTCGTCATCGTCTTCATCGACGACATCCTCATCTACTCAAAGAACCAAGCTGACCATGAAAAGCATCTTCACTGCATTCTAGAACTACTTCATAAAGAAAAGCTCTATGCCAAGTTCTCGAAGTGTGAATTCTGGCTTCGGGAAGTCCAGTTTCTTGGACATGTTGTTAGTGAGCGTGGTATCCAAGTAGATCCCGCTAAAGTTGAATCTGTCATGAATTGGCATGAGCCAAAGACGCCTACAGAAATTCGTAGCTTCCTAGGTTTGGCAGGATACTATAGGCGATTCATAGAAAACTTTTCGAGGATTGCTGCACCCCTGACTTCGCTGACACGTAAGAAGATTAAGTTTGACTGGGGTCCTAAGCAGCAGGAATCCTTCGATATTCTGAAACAAAAGTTGAGCAATGCTCCGGTACTAACATTGCCTGATGGAATAGAGGAGTTTGTAGTTTATTGTGATGCATCACACACCGGGATGGGATGTGTGCTTATGCAGAAAGGCAAAGTCATTGCCTATGCTTCACGTCAGTTAAAGGTGCACGAAAAGAATTACACCACCCACGACTTGGAGTTGGGTGCCGTTGTATTCGCACTAAAACTGTGGAGGCACTACTTATATGGAATCAAATGTGTGATCTATTCTGATCACAAAAGCCTTCAACATCTGTTCAACCAGAAGGACTTGAACATGAGGCAACGCCGTTGGATGGAAACTCTGAATGATTACGATTGTGAAATAAGATACCATCCCGGCAAGGCGAATGTAGTCGCCGATGCCTTAAGTCGGAAAGAGAAGGTGAAACCCATCCGAATCAATGCCAAGCGCATGGAAATAAAGAACAATTTGATAGAAAGGTTGTTAGCTGCACAGAAGGAAGCTGTGTTGGAAGCTAACTATCCTAATGAAAAGCTGGGAGTAACTGAAGAACAGTTATCTCTTAGTAAGGATGGAATTCTTAGATTAAATGGACGGATATGGGTTCCGATTTATGGGGGACTCCGTGATGTTATCCTCCAGGAAGCCCACAACTCTAAATACTCTGTTCATCCTGGAGCTGATAAAATGTACCAGGATCTTAGGGCAAACTATTGGTGGATAGGCTTGAAAAAGTCTGTAGCCACTCATGTAGCCAAATGCTTGACATGTGCGCAAGTCAAGGCAGAACATCAAAAACCGTCAGGTTTACTACAACAACCTGAACTTCCTACTTGGAAGTGGGAAATGGTAACTATGGATTTTATCACCAAGTTACCTAAGACAAGGAAAGGAAATGACACCATCTGGGTGATAGTTGACCGACTAACTAAGTCAGCACATTTCCTACCCATTAAGGAGACCTACAGCTCCGATATGTTAGCCCAACTGTACGTTGATAAGATTGTAGCCTTACATGGCATACCTGTAGCTATTATCTCTGACCGAGATACTAGGTACACGTCGCATTTTTGGAAAAGCTTCCAACAATCTTTGGGCACACGTTTGAACTTTAGTACGACTTACCATCCACAGACAGACGGTCAGAGTGAGCGTACTATTCAAACGTTGGAAGACATGCTTCGTGCATGTGCAATTGACTTGGGTGGTAGCTGGGATAAGCACCTACCATTAGTTGAGTTCTCCTACAACAATAGCTACCATACCAGCATTAAGGCTGCGCCTTTTGAGGCATTATACGGTAGAAAGTGTAGATCGCCCATTTGTTGGGCAGAAGTTGGAGATGTCCAGTTATCTGGACCAGAAATAGTGTTCGAGACATCAGATAAGATTGTCCAGATTCGTGACCGTCTCAAAGCTGCCCGGGATAGGCAGAAGAGTTATGCTGATCCAAGTCGAAAGGATTTTCACTTCGAAGTAGGTGAAAAAGTCCTACTTAAAGTGTCACCCTGGAAGGGAGTGATGCGATTTGGTAAGAAAGGTAAGCTAAGCCCGAGATACATAGGACCTTTCGAGGTTATCGAACGCGTCGGGTCAGTTGCCTAGTTCTAAGCTGGAGGATATGATGGCTCAGCTTCTTACTAGCTCCTCGAGCGCGAATCAGTTGGCTGAAAAACGCTACCAGCAGAGTGAGGATCGTTTTCTCTCTCATGAAGGAGAGATGAGGAGTCACAAGGCCTCGATTCAGAATATCGAGAATCAGGTTGGTCAGCTGGCGCAGATGATGTCAAAAAGACCCCAGGGTGGTCTTCCGGGCAATACAGAACCAAACCCGGGTGGGCATGTGAATGCGATCATGACCAGGAGTGGAAAAACTACCGGACCCGTCATATCGGACTCAACACCGATCACTGAAGCTGTAACACCTCGAAAATTTACGTCCTATAATGTGTTGACACGTGTCATAGGTTAGAACGTGTGAAAGAATGTTCTAGAAGGACTAAAGTTGACAACCAGTGAAACTGTGTAAATATAAGGGTTCAAAGTGTCAACAATGAATAAATATACTTTACAATAACCCTACATAATGTTTATAACCTTAAACGAATGGATCATGGATCATACGAAGCGAATTGTGAAAGAAAGTGAGAGATTACAAACTACAGGGGTTAAATGTGTCAACATGTTTAAGTTATACCTCTGAGTGACCTTTTAGCAAACCCGAAGCCTTGTAACGCTTAAATATGCTCACTAGAATGTACCATAAAAATTTCACCAAGTTTCGTTACCGTATGAGAAAGTTGTGATAAAATTCGTGTGTGAGGGTTAGAATCGTCAACTTTGAAATTAGGGCTTTTCGGGTGATCACAAAGTTACCCGAGGACTTGACAAAGTGGGTATAAGTATTAAAGCCCCTATATATAATTATCAAAGCCTTAAAATGCAAGAAACATCATGAAAACGACCTTTCGGGGGACTAAGGACCAAAATGCAATTGAAAGAAACATGTTTACTTGATCCGGATGGGCCAGGCGGCCCGCATCAGGATCAACAAAAGCCCAAGTGGGCCGCTTCAGACCTGCAGGTGCAGAAAAAACAGGCAGCTGCCTGTTGATGCATGGAACCGACTCAAATGCCATTTTTTCGATACCTTGGGCTGCCTAAGGTGGTTTTTAGCTAGTAGGGGACTTGTGGATGTTATTGTTTCACTCCTAGACTTAGGTGTTGATGATCCATGCATGTTTGAAGTTATTTATAAAGACCCACATTATGCAACATTGATCATTCATCAACTTCTGAGCATTTCCAGAGCATACAAGCAGGTCACAAGCATTCCACATCATCCATTAGTCGTGTGTAAGTATGCCTAACCTTCTCTAATTCATTTATACTTAGTTCATAGCCTAGAAATCAAACCGTCGTAACTACGGTTTGACTTGGCGATAAATCCCAATCGGTCCAGAGTTTAGTCAAATCGAAAGTTGTTATAAGTTGGTATTTATATGGGTAATAAACCCCTAAAAGGTCACCCACTGATTTCAATCTTAACTATGTCGTTTGTCGAGTCAAACTTCTTCCGAAAAGTCAACAGAAATGTTAATCGCATATTTAATGATACAGAAGGCGTGTAATCTGTTTTATCAGTTATACAACTTGAAAATAAGTATAATAACTTGTCTAAGCTTGTTTGATTCGACAACTTTATGTTTTGAACCGATTCGGAACCGAGAGACGCAAAAGTTTGACTTTTGCTTTGACCTCAGTTCTGACCCAATTTATATAGGTTTAGACATGCCTTAAAGTTCCATTAGGACCTAGTTGCATGTGTGAATAAGCCTCTGCGTTTTTACCACTCGAATCCCTAATCGTCCGATGTTTCCGTTAAACGCCTAAATATTGACCGTAATGCCCTTATGACCATAAAACGAGATTTTTGGAAATGTGAAAGTACCATAATCTTAGTTACTGATTTTTAGACTTGTACCTAAATTTTCACATCAGTTGGAGGTCTAGATAAGGAGTTATGCTTAATGACGTAATTTGAATGCTTTTAAGTAATTAAACGGCGTCATTAGCGTAAAGCCTATCTAAACCCAATTTTTGGACACCAAACCTTTTACCCACTGATGTAATATAATATTTTGGGATTTTTGAAGATTTTTAATTATTTTTAAACTGATCATAAGCTAGGTTTATCGCCTCGATTCGGTTAATACAAAAATACCCTTTTCGACCATAAAATGAGTTTTACAAACCCTTTTAACGCCAATCCAATTGCTACTGATTTTAAATAATAAATGGAGTATTTTGAGCCTGTTTATTTGATCAGAAAACTCAGAATCATATTTTAACCCGTACATCGCTTAAAACGACTTTATACGCGTATTTAACGCATAGTTTGGGTTTAAAACTATTTTAGTATATAAGACTTATTACCAAAGGTTATAACCTGTTAAAATAAGCTATTTTACTGATCAACTCAGACCCGGATCACAGGCGTCTAATTAAACCCTTTTATAATCTTTAAAATGACCAAAATGCCCATGCGGGGCTTATAAAGAGATTAAACTCGTTTTGGGCATCATGAGTGATATCCTACTGATATCACAACTTATTTAAGGCGTGTTAACTTAGAAAACCTGTTTAGGACTCTTACGGATACCCGTTACGCTTCACGCGCGTTCGGTTCGGTTTATGTAACTAGTTTACATAAATTAGCCGAAACGGGTCAAACCTTATCGGTTTTATCTCAAAATCCAGAATGTGTATCATATACCCATATTAAACAAGTCTTCAAACTTGTCGGGTCTAAATCACATTCTATCCGGTCTTCGCTTAATCGTGCGTACGAACCGTATCTTTAAAACTAACCGGTCTAAGCGTAAGCTTAACTAAAGACCCGTTAGGATTCTAATAGGTTATTATAAACCTTCGTTCCAGATTAGGAGAACCAGTAAAAGATACTTGCACTCGCTGATTTTGATCTATACTTACTCAGGTAAATACTTTTAACTTATTTCCCTATACGGGCTTGGGTAAGGTATATAAAATACCGCTTGGTCGGGCGTTGAATATTTAATCTTATTATGGTTAAATTATTGAGATGTCTCCGTTTAATTTGTTTTGTTTGCTTAAAGCCTTTGGGGGGTTAATGACCGTGTCCCGGATATCCCTGGCATCATTTTACGAAATGGCCACGACCTTAGCACTCAGGTGTAGGCGTACACCTGTCAGTGTCTCATAAATAAAGTGGTGTGTTTATTGATCTTTAACCCGGCTCGATCCGGGCTACTGAACGCATAAGTAACATGTAAATCCTTTACAAGTTTATATATTTAAATAATTATCCCAAGTTATAAAATATTATTTGTGCCTTGTGCCTTAAATGCATTTTCTTAAACTCTTTTCAAAATGAGTCGGTTGATTGTATTTACCAGTGTAAACTGACGTATTTTCTTAAAAAGGTTAAGTGCAGGTACTACGCGAAATAGGCTGGCTTGTCTCCTAGCATCCACATTAAGTCTCGCCAGCTTGGATGTCATAAACTGTTGAACATTTGTTTCCTTTTATTTTTGATCTACCTGTGGATTTATATTCTACTATTTGTGATACTTAATATTACAATATCGTTTGGTTGAATTAAATCTATACTTTGCTTCCGCTGTGCATTCAAATATTGTGTTGTTTGACTATTATGTTGCCAACCACGTCACGATACTCCCCTACCGGGCCCACCGGTAACACGTGGAAATTCGGGGTGAAGAGGCAGAAGAACGATGAACAATACGGTAAGTTCCTTGAGTTGTTTAAGCAACTACACATTAATATACCGTTTGTTGAAGCCTTGGCCCAGATGCCAAAGTATGCGAAATTCCTTAAGGACATCCTCTCGAATAAACAGAAGCTCGAGGATATTTCATGTGTGGTGATGAATGAAACTTGTTCTGCCGTTCTACAAAACCGTCTGCCCATGAAAATGGGAGATCCGGGTAGTTTTACGCTCCCGTGTTTGATTGGAAACATGTCTGTTAGCCATGCATTGGCTGACTTGGGAGCGAGTATCAACCTTATGCCATATAAGGTTTTTACTAAACTGGATCTGGGTGAACCGTCACCTACTAGGATGAGCATTCGGTTGGCAGACCGTTCAATCAAGTATCCGCGTGGATTTGTGGAAAACATGCTTGTAAAAATCGATAAATTTGTTTTCCCCATGGATTTTGTTATTCTTGACATGGACGAGGATTCAAGAGTACCTTTGATACTTGGACGCCCTTTCCTCAATACAGCGAGGACGATTGTTGATGTGGCAGCTGGCCAAATCACGCTCCGAGTGAATGATGAGCACGTGACATTCGATATCAAAAGATAGATGCAGCATCCGCAAAGTCACGATGACAAGCTTTATTATGTCGACATTGTCGATGCATGTGTGTGCTCTCATTTTCAAGGTAGTGTTGACGAGATTGATTCGGACACACGTCTGTCGTGTGGGGACCTTATTGGCATTACGCAGGAGGGCCACGATTTCGAGCAGCCAGTCTATCAGATTGGTGACGATGGTTCTCAGAGTCCGGAGAGATTTCTTGAAATTGTCTATGTAGAAGAAGAGAAAGCAAAACCGTCGGTTGAAGATCCGCCGTCTTTGGAGTTGAAAGAACTCCCGCCACATCTCGAGTATGCATTTCTTGACGAGGAGCATCGCTTACCGGTCATAATTTCGGCATCATTGGAAAAGGTTGAGAAAAATCAGCTTCTTGAGGTTCTAAGACTTCATAAGAGAGCTATTGCGTGGAAAATCATGGATATCAAAGGCATCAATCCTTCTTTCTGTACTCACAAGATTCTGATGGAAGACGAGTATAAACCATGTGCACAGCATCAGAGGCGTTTAAATCCAAATATGCAGGACGTGGTGAAAAAAGAGGTGATTAAGTTGTTGGATGCCGGGATGATTTATCCTATTTCCGACTCCGTGTGGGTCAGTCCAGTGCAGGTTGTACCTAAGAAAGGTGGTATGACTGTAGTCTCAAATGATAGGAATGAGCTAATTCCTACCCGTACCGTCACTGGGTGGCGAGTTTGCATTGATTACCGCAAACTCAACGATGCTACTCGTAAGGATCACTTCCCGCTTCCATTCATCGATCAGATGTTGGAACGTCTGTCGGGGAAGTTGTATTGCTGTTTCCTAGACGGGTTCTCTGGGTACTTCCAAATTCCTATCGCTCCTGAGGATCAGAAGAAGACTACCTTTACCTGCCCCTTCGGCACATTCGCCTACCGGAGGATGCCTTTTGGGTTGTGTAATGCACCAGCGACCTTCCAGAGATGCATGGTTGCAATTTTCCATGACATGATCGAGGATTCCATGGAGGTTTTCATGGATGATTTTTTGGTATTTGGGGATTCCTTCGATCATTGCTTGGAAAATTTGAGAAAGATGTTGAAGAGGTGTGAGGAGACGAATCTGGTCCTAAACTGGGAGAAGTGCCACTTCATGGTGAAGGATGGCATAGTTTTGGGACACAAGATTTCTCATGCGGGCATGGAAGTCGATCCAGCTAAAGTCGACGTTATTTCACGACTTCCGCCTCCCACCTCTGTGAGAGCGATACGGAGCTTTCTTGGTCATGCAGGGTTCTACAGACGATTCATAAAGGAATTTTCTAAAATCGCTAGGCCTATGACCCATTTGTTGGAGAAAGACGCTCCGTTCATATTTAGAGATGATTGCTTGAGGGTTTTTGACCTTCTCAAGCAAAAGTTGATTGAGGCCCCTATTTTAGTTGCACCGGACTGGAGTCTGCCGTTTGAAATTATGTGCGACGCGAGTGATTATGCTATAGGGGCCGTTCTGGGTCAGAAGAAAGAAAAGCACTTTCACCCGATCTATTATGCGAGCAAAACTCTTCACGACGCTCAGGAGCATTACACCACGACTGAAAAATTGCTCTTGGCTGTCGTTTTCGCATTTGATAAATTTAGATCGTATCTAGTGCTTTCGAAAACCGTTGTGTATACTGATCACGCAGCCATCAGATACCTCTTCAGCAAACAGGATGCCAAACCGCGTCTAATCAGATGGATCCTGTTGCTGCAAGAGTTCGATATTGAAATTCAAGATAAAAAAGGTGCTTTAAATGTAGCGGCTGACCATCTATCCCGGTTAGAGCATGGAGACATCGAGGACGCGCGTTGGGATTCAATCAATGACAATTTCCCACACGAGTCTTTGATGGGTGTAGAGATATGTGATGAGTCGCCATGGTTCGCCGACTTTGCGAACTATCTTGCTTGCAGGATTCTGATTAAAGGGTTGACTCACCAGCAAAAGAGGAAATTCTTTTCGGATCTCAAGCACTACATATGGGACGACCCTTTCTTATTCAAGGTGGGTGCTGATCAGGTGATCAGAAGATGTGTATCAGGGACTGAGGCGACCGATATTGTGTTCCAGTGTCATGAGGGACCTACCGGAGGCCACCACGGAGCCAACTTCACCGCGAAGAAGGTGTTAGATTCCGGGTTTTACTGGCCGACCATTTTCCGTGACGCGCAGAGTTGGGTGAAAGCGTGCAATGCGTGTCAGAGAGTGACAAACATATCGGCACGCGACGAAATGCCCCAGAACTGGATACAAGTTTGTGAAGTCTTTGATGTTTCGGGGATAGACTTCATGGGACCGTTTCCCCCTCTCACGAGGTAACAAATACATCCTGGTCGTAGTTGACTACGTATCAAAGTGGGCTGAGGCACAAGCCTTACCCACAAATGACGCCAGGGTGGTCGTGAGATTTTTAAAAAGTTTGTTCGCCCGATTTGGCTCTCCGAAAGCGCTTATTAGTGACCGAGGGACTCATTTCTGTAACACACAGCTTGAAAAGGCTTTGTCCCGATACGGTGTGCATCACCGTTTATCCACGCCCTATCATCCGCAGACGAGCGGGCAGGTGGAAGTCACGAACCGTGGGCTTAAGCGCATCCTTGAGCGGTCTGTTGGTGCAAACCGCAAGGAGTGGTCGGACAAACTTGAGGAGGCATTGTGGGCATTCCGTACAGCTTATAAGACCCCTGTAGGGACCACCCCCTTTAGGTTGGTATACGGAAAGGCATGCCATTTACCGGTGGAGTTGGAGCACAAGGCTATGTGGACTTTGAAAACCGCGAATTTGGACCTTAAAACCAGAGGTGAAGCCCGATTTCTCCAAATTCATGAATTGGAAGAATTGCGACAACAAGCCTATGAAAGCTCCGTACTCTACAAAGAGCGCACGAAGAAACTTCACGACAAACGCTTGAAGGACCACAAAGAATTCCAAGCGGGTGATCTTGTTCTTCTTTACAATTCACGGCTGCGCGTATTTCCTGGGAAGCTTCCTTCACGCTGGACAAGACCATACACAGTTAAGGAGGTATTTCCGTATGGTACTGTTGCAGTAGAGAACGCGGATGGCGTTACATTCAAGGTAAATGGTCACCGGTTGAAGTTGTACGTTGTCGAGCCGATAGAGTCAGCGGTGGAGGTAATTGAACTCCAAACCCCGCACATATCATAAGTGTGGGGAGGAGAGAGTCTACGCTACTGACTCGCGGATCAAAAATGTAGCAAGAGCGTATTTTGCGCTTTAGGGGTAGTATCGTCTTTTTAGGTATTTTTGTAGTTTTAGCGTAATTTAGGTATGTTAGGTAGTTTCCGTTAGTTTGTTTAAGTTTCATACGTACCGGGCGAAGGTTCTATGTTGCAATATTGTTTACACAGTTGGCGTGTTGAAAAAATGGCGAAAAACGGCCGAAACAGTTGCTGGAAATAGCTTCTGCGGAAAATTCTGATCTGCAGCTGTTGCACGGACGTTCCACGAGTCGCACGACCGTGCGTTTCCAAGCTGGCCGGCACGGTGAGTCGCACCCTCGGTGCATCTCCGAGAACATGCTGCAGGGTTTGAAAAATGTAGGTGACACACGACCGTGCGAGCTGTCGCACGACCGTGCGAGAGGCAGGGGTAATTTGGTCTTTTGCACACTATAAAAACCCCCCATCTGCTTCCAAACCCTTCATTCGCGAACCCTAGCCATCTGCAGCCGTTCCAGAGCGATAAAACTTCAAATCGCACGGTTTTTCGCACGGTACGTTCCTTCATGTAGATTATCTATTTCTTCGCTTTCTAGTTTAGATTCATCCGATTCTTCAAGGCTTTTTAGGGTTCTCTTCATAAACAAATCGAAACCCTAACCCTTGTTTGAATCGTGCGTATTGTGAACATCCGGTGGATTTTCTGGCCCTTGTTTGTGTAAAAATTTGTTGATTTTCGGAGAGATCTGACTATTCAAAGATCAGGGGTCGGATTCTGAAAAAACGATGTTGCACGGTCGTTCCTTGGATGGAACGGTCGTGCCATTCTGGGTGTTCACAAATGTTTGCTGTTGGGTCGGAGTTTCACGGTTGTTCCGTTGGTCGCACGCCGTGCAGTTCTGACAGTTTTGGACAGATTTGGGCCACTAGTACTCGATGTCGGCGACGCACGACCGTGCGTCTCGTCGCACGTCCGTGCCATATGCCCAGATCAGATTCACAGCTTCTTCATAATTGGCTGCTCGGCTGTTTTTGATTAAAATTTCTCCTGTTTCTGTCTTTCTAACAATATTCCTCGTATAGATGGATCACCCTTTCCTTCAATTTGACCCCAACGATGAGCGAGAGGCTCTTTGCATTCCGAGACGCGATGCCTTATGGGCAAGGCGGGGGCAATTCGGAGTCCCCCGATGGCTGGATTGGGAAGTTTTGAGGGAGCTGAATCAGTATGATAGACTGGATAACATGATCAGTATCCCGCTTGCAAATTTGGTCGGTATCAACCGACCCGTCTACCGTGAGCTGACAATAGAGTTCTTCTCAACTTATGCCTATGAAAAGCCGGTTACTCATAGAAGACCCAAATTCCGCCACAAGGAGCGGGTAGTTTTCAGATTGGGTAGAAAATGGAATACTTGTTCGGTGGGTCGTTTGGGAAGGAGGCTCGGGATTTATACAAGGGATGACATGGATACCGATGTCTTCACGGATCAGTTCACCTTTCCATCTAATCAAGAAAGGGATGCGTTTTGGGCTGAAAACGCTATAGGTGACCCTTACGACCCGAGGATGTCGAAGGCTTCACGACTGAGAGACCCTTTGGTGCGAGTGATGCATCATGTGTTTAGCCACACAATTTGCGAGCGTATGGACAGTCTTGGGAACTGTCCAACACCAGATTTGCTTTTTCTCTATGCGCTGGTTGATGGAGCACATATCAACCTAGCCGCAAGAATGGCTGAATACTTTGTGAAGTGCTCGGGGCGGACTCCGAACAGTGAGATACACGGCGATCAGTATGTGACCAAATTAGCCTACAACTTAGGCTTGATGACTGAGGAGGTGCTTCAGAGTCTCACTCTGATAACCGCGGGTGTTTTTGTTGATATCAGGTCACTGAAGGCGATGGGTTTGATTGTTGAAACTGATAGGGGGGATAGGTTGAGAGGTCTGAACAACGAGGTCTGGGACCCGTTGCTTCCAGCTGTGGAGGAAAATGAGGATGAAGAAATGGGGGAGCAGCATGATGAGCAGCACGAGCAGCACCAACCACCACATTCGCCGCAGCACCATGATTTCCACCAGCATCAGGAGTGGCCAGAGTTTTACCAGCAGTTCCAGGAGATGCGAGTTACGCAGGAGCAGCATGGTACTTATATCGACCAGATTAGGACTAGCCAGGACCAGATCAGGGCTAGTCAGGATCAGCTCAGGGCCACTCAGGACCAGCTTAGGCAGAACCAGGACAGTCTGTACCAGGGAGTGAGTGCTGGATTTTCATACCTATTCGGGGAGATACATCACGCATATCCCGACTACTTTCAGCATCCCCCACAGTTCCCACCGTGGAACCCGCCTGGTTATGGTGATGCAGGTCCGTCCTTCACGAGAGACGATGATGATGATGACGAGTAGGAGTCGGTGGTGTTGATTGATGGTGGTTGTTTTTATTTCAGTACTTTATATTTAGGGTGTTCATTTTGAGTAGTATTTCAAACACCCTCGGATTGTATTTTATTTTCAAACAATTTACTTTATGTCTTGTTTGGATTTTAGTATTTATATTTATGTACATTATGGTTTATTTATGTTTATTCTGTTTCTGTCCTGTTTTGGTGTACATGTGACATACTTGCAGGTTTTGGCTATCGAATCTTGGACCGGAGCACGTGACAGATACAGCTTCGGAAGTCTCGTTGCATCAACATCATCTTTAGGGGAGTACTATTATCCTTTTCTCTATATTTCGGGTCTCGCATTAGGGACAATACGAAGTTCAAGTGTGGGGAGGGGGTTAACTTTGTTAACTTTGTTTGTCCTCTATATAAAATTTTTTTTCAGAAAATCAGAAAAATCATTCAAAAATACCTGTATTTTGTATATATTTTGGTAAATAAACCGGTTGGTTGTGTTTTAGAAAGCTTCGGACTTGATAAAAACTCGACAAGCAAAATATTTTTGAAAAAGGAAACCGGAAAGCGTGACAAACAAAGAAAGACTTGCATGATAGTTTTCACACTTTTACCCATTCCTTCCGTTACGTGAGCATATTTGAGCCTTGATATTGTTATATATTTGTTCATTTCGGATATAGGAGTGAGCCAGATGTTATGTGTAATTTAGAACTTGTCACTAGTATGCTTGTTAAGACCATGAACTTGCGGAATTGTGTAGAAGTGATAGAGGCACTTAGATTACCCCTTTGTTGTAAACCTTGTTCTTTGTGTTGTGCTTCTCGTAAACCTTATATTACTCTTTAGGATTAACCATGTCGAGCCTTCCCGTTTACCTTTGTTTACCCATATTATCGCCCACTTAGCCAAATTTAGCCTTTTTTATGTTTTAAACCTTTTTAGTGTTGAAACTCGGTCAAAATAATCGTTTAACTAGCGCTTATTATTGTTTATGTTTCATTGTATAAATCCATTAGTTTGAGAAAAAAAACAGAAAATAAAACACCCTAAAATAGGGTGAAGTCGACGAAAATCGAGCAATTTTGAATGCTGAAATGTTAAAATATAGTTGATGAGCTCGATTGCGCAATAGTCGCCTTTTTAAGGCATTTGTATGTATAGTTGCATTGTTTGTTGCTAGTTAAACGCTACTACCGAGTTTTAACCATTTTCGCCACTTTAAATATCCATTTCCATACCCTTCGCCCTAGCCTAACGTTACAACCCGTAAAGACCTCTTGATTTACACTTTTTCGCATGTTAGTTGGTGGAGACGAGATCTTATGACAAGCTTATGATATTACATATTTCATTGACGAGGCGTTGAGTGTTTGCACGTACACATTTTATGTATGTTTCATAAATAAAACCGAGTGTGAGTGAACATTGTGAGTTGTGTGAAGATTAACATGTTGAGTCAATTAAATGTGAAGTCACGGCTTTTTGGTTGTCGCTACATATTTGCATATGCTTGTTGGGTTTGAGTCTATTGATGTTGTCTTTCGAAAAACCGGCTAACCGTTTGTAGTAGTTTCAATAAAATATTGTGTAAATTATCGTTATTGTTTGATTCTATCTTTTATTGCTTTTTAGTTTAGCTTGCTTGAGGACAAGCAAGGTTTAAGTGTGGGGAGATTTGATATTCGCTAATTTACACATATTTTAGTCCCCCGTTTTACCCCTATTTTATGCGTTTTCGGCCGTAAAACCGTCATTCGGATGCTTAATCATCTACACTTTTGTTTACAGGCCTAAAACAACATACCAGACAAGATGATAGCGAAAACGACGACTTTCCGGACAAAACGCCGAAGCTGCGAACATTCTGTTAAGAAAACTGACCTGGGCGTGTGGAACGGTCGTGCGACCTAATGCACAACCGTGCATCTCCGACAAATGCAAATCAGTCCGGAAATGAACGACCAGTGCGACAAGGCGTGCAAGGCACACAAGGCCTGCCCGGTGACGCACGGGCGTGCCATAATTTGCACCCCGTGCGGATCCGATGATCAGCCAAAACCTCGGTGATGAACGACCAGTGCGACTAGGCGTGCAACAAAAACCCGGAAACGAACGACCGTGCCATCTGAAGAACGGTCGTGCGATATCGAATCTGGTCAAGATCTGATGACGTCATGCAGTATGGTGCACCATCCCTCCAATAATTCAAAAAGTGAACGGTCGTGCAACAGGACGCACGACCGTGCGATTTCGAATTTATATAAAAACAGAACAGAAACATTCTGTTCGTAACTCTGGAATTTTGGAGAGCAATTCAGGCGATTTTCAGGCTCCGGAGGCTTCTGCTTTCACCCGGATTCAAGCCACATTGTCCCGTTTAGCTCGATTACTATCCGGATTCTTAATCTTATGCTTGTTTATGGTTTGGTTTTCTAATCTTTCCATGATTTTGTTAATCTTTCAAGCATTTAGATTAATGTTTATGTATTATTGTAGCCTTTGGGCAAAAACACAACAATCCCTTGCTTGATTATAACCATTAGTGTGTTAATCTTTGTTTGTAATGACATTTGGAAGTATTTTCTATGATTATCTTTGATGATTAGTTTGCAACCTTGTTATTGATATTGATTTCTTGATTATAAGTAATTGTGTTGGATGATTGGTGCTTGGTTAGTTAAGATAGTTGAAAAATGAAGCTTAATTAATCTTGTATTAGTAAACTTTAAACTTTGTTAACTAGTTTAGCTTGGTTAAAATGTGTGCATCATGATACTAGAAATGGTTAGTGATTTAATAAAATGTAATTATTGTTAATCAAGAAAGCTTGCCGTCACGTAAGGACCTTAACGGGTTAAATGGTGTCGTTATAAATTCTTGCCATGATTTGTTAGCTTAGTTAGTAGTTTAGGCCAAAATTGCTATCTTGGTGAATTTATGTGCAAGGTTTGTAAAATGAACTCGGTTGTGATTTAATCTAGTTTATGCTTGTCTCGGTGGTTGCATTGTGTTTATCGGTGTCGCTTTCCTTGTTTAAGTGAGGTTAGAAAACTCCTAACGGATGACTAACTTATTTTTAAGAGATTTTCATAGACATTTATCAATTGCACGTTAAAGAACAATTTTAGGTGGTTAAAGTGTGTTTATCGTTTTAACTTTCCGAATGATTGTCATGTTAGGATTCCCGAAAGGGATACTAATTGTCTTAAAATGGAAAATTGACCGAATGCTTCTAGTGCCAAAACCGACTTAGTTGACATGCTTTGGTTGTGTATTAAGCAAGGCTTTTTATCTATTATCTACTATGTTTTATAAGTATTTGTTTATGCTTACTTTAGTTTATGAAAAACCAAATCAACTTATATTTTTACCGGTAGTTTAGTGACAAAGGTCTAGTATTAATTCTCCGCCCATTTCCTTGGATCGATACTTGGTTCTTACCGATACTTTACTACATATATGACGGGGTACACTTGCCTCTTTCGTGTGTGTTTTGATGTAAAAGTAATAATCACTTTTATAAATTTAAAACCAAATCGTGTGTAATTTCATTGCAAAATTATGTATATATACGCACACGTCACCGAACACGCCTTCCCCGAGTAAGAACACAAGGTTTAAGTCCAAGTATAATCCCCACTATACTTGAATCTCTTAAACCAGGGCTCTGATACCAACTTGTAACACCCTATATGTATAAAACTGAATATTTTATTATATTTTCTGACAAATTAAGGTCCCATTTTGTTTCTTTCTTTCTTTTGTTTTTAAAAAAATCATACCTCGCACGACTGAGTTTCACGAATAACTAAATGAAACATCATAATGGTTATCTATACAAAAATTTATAGTTACAATTTTAGCGTATGCGGAAGCTTATTGTAAGGCGGGTGACGTTTCGGTCCTTGTTCGGTTCTTGCCCTTCGCCTGATCTTTATTCGGCATGAATTGCATCTCTTGACTTGTACCTAACATGGTTACACCCACCAAGTCATTAGTTAATAACCGAGTAAAAATAATATGATCAAACAAGTCTACTAATTTGGAGTTTTAAGAAATCAATGGAACAAACAAACATCAAGGGGGCTCACCGTAACCTACGGTGACACCGTAAGTTACGGTGGCAACCTTTGTGCTACGGTGGTTAGCTACTGTCTTACGGTGGACATTTGTGTCCAGGGGCCACCGTAACTTACGGTGACACCGTAAATTACGGTGGTGCCCAGCTCAGCTTTGGTATTTTGTTCATAATCTCGATTTTCCATCTCTTGTTTCAATTCCTACACTGTTTAAACGCTATTTTAACATCCCTAGACTTAAAACCTAGGTTGATCTACCCTTCCTTGATTTATATGACGCCTATGGTCACTTTTACCTCGGAATAACACGCCAACATCGGATCCATTTAGAGGTATTCTTCCTCTATACGACCCGTTTGGTTCCCTTCGAGTCTACCTCACTTGTGGTAATCTAAACTATCCAACCACTATCATGTCTTACAATTCTAATTCTTATTGCATAAAACTTCGGTAAATAAAATACATAATAACAATACACTATGACATAGTATCAAAACGTAACTACAAGTTACGTACTAAATTCATACCCACCTTTAAATTTCCAATTTATATATTCCTTCCCAACCACAATCGTAATTGTGGTTGGATAATTTGTCAAAACTCTAAAATTTCCTTTCCAAGAGTGTTTTAGTCAAAGTTTAGACTTTTAGACAACTCTTAATTCTACTAACCGCTTTACCCCATTATGAGGTGTATATTATGCAAGTCTATTAAACATAAATTGTGACCCAACCATCTATAGCCGACCATGACCCTTCACAAGGGTATCATTATTTATACGTACCTGGCACGGGTCAAGACGTTGACCCGTTAATACTACCTTGCACATTTCTAAATCCAACTAGTAGCATCTCCTACTAGTATTTTGTGCCTCCCTGTAAGTATAGCACTCACACAACACATAATCATTTATGCTAGGGTTCAAGTGGTGTTTTCGTCACCACTTGACCCGTATGACCATTTGGTGATTTACACCATTGGTTCTACTTAAAATCCCTTTGTTAATCACTCACAATGTGGTTAACCATTACTTTGCCCATTCCAACCCACTTGGTGCTTTACATCTTCTAATTCTAATTTCAAGTTATCTTGTTAATCACTATGGTGTGATTAACCTTATTACCCATTTTGACCCGTTACTAAAAAACCTCAATTCCCAATCCTCCAGTAAATCACCAATATTTGATTCACCATTAATTACTCGTTTTGACCCGTATGGTGATTCACAGCATTGGGTACTTTATGAAACACCTTGTTAATCACTAAAATGTGATTAACCTCTTTTACCCGTTTATTATTAAACATGGTATTACATATAAAATTTGCACATCTAACTAAGGGTGTAAGTATTACTTACCTTGCGTTCGCATAGCATTCCTCGCATCTTCAATCCGTTTGACTCGTTCCTCTTCAAGCTCCCATCTAGCTTGATAAGAGTCAAACTAATACATGACATCCATAAGATGGTTAGCTTGATCATTCTACATAATGACCATCATCCTATCCTATGGACCATTTTCACGCTCATATGACATTCGATTTAACATGTACAATCCAATTCAATGACCATTTTAGAATACATACTTATAATATGGTTCTTCCTTTCTATTACTCACATGAGCTTTCAACATTACAATGACTTAAATGGCCATGATTATATTTCTCAATTTCACCTAGGCATTTCATCAAGCACCTAGTGTGCATAAGTTTTTAGCCAACATTTTTTTTTATTTTCCATTCCCATGAGATCCAAGATCACCATGTGAGTGGAAATTTTCACATCATATGGTTATATACCTTCCTAAACATCAACTTAACAGTTTTCACGCAATTAAAATGTACCAATTTATCCATGATTTATCACATACTAAGTTACTACCTCATAACCCACTTAGGGCAAGGTTACATGACATAAATCTTCAAATTTATCAAACATGCAACTGTATAATTGTGATAAACATCACTAATACAAGTACATAACATCATTAAACAATCAAATTCAGAATCTATCATGCTCCTACATACATAATAATTTCCAAGAGCACCTAGCTTCACATACCTTGAGTTGTTTAGGTACTAGAGACTTGATTTCACACTAGATTCGCCTCAATTTCATGTTGAATTCGGGTTTTTAGGGCTGAATCTTGCTTGTTTAAGCTTGAGTTCTTGAAACCCCTCTTTCTCCATCTCTATATGTCGACCCACACACCCTTGTGTGTGTATGTTGTGTGTTTTCTTTATAAAATGTGCAGAATTGTGTTTATCTTTCTGCCTTTGTCACCTTTGGTCCCTCATGTTTCACTAGTTAGCTTAATTTAACATTTCCCCATGTATGTTTGTGTTAGTAAACACTTAACTAACTAGGTTGTTCCCCACATTCTATGAAATTTCCATATAATTATATAACAACACCTAATTATAATATTTACCCAATATTAAAATATTGGGATATTTTAAAATAGTATTTTCCCAATATTAAGATATTGGGATATTACAGACTTTAATATCGAATGATCTTTATTGTAGAGTTAAGTTCATTTATGTTAAACAGTTAAAATACAAGTTTATGAAGATTTTAATTAGTACACAACAAACAACTCCTAATCTGATTGTCTAATTGGTATGGAGATCAATTCAAAACATATTAATTTGTTATACTCTTGTTTTCCTGCTTTTACTTGTTGAAAAACATTCCTCATAAAACACCTTATCAAACACACACAAAAATAACTCTTCTGAAAACATAGTCATTCCATTCCACAAAAGAGACATCTAAGTTGTAATACAATCCAACCATCAATTACAAATGAATGTCAAACACAACAAAAAACAATACTGACATTAAGCAATATTACCAAAAATCACATCTTTAACTTCCCTAAATTCAAAATTCTATACCTCCTGAATCTTTAAACTGAAGTGTCGTCAATTAAACACTTAAAACCCTAATTTCTTGATCCAGGAAACACAACTTTGTAAACCCGAAAAACCTACCAGTTCTAAGAAGCCCCAGATCCATTTCCTTTTCCTTTTGATGACAAATCTTTCCAACCATCACTTTCTTTAGTCAAATCTTTATCTTTGGAATCTCGTTCTTGATTATCATCATCAGTTTCTTGGCATGAATCGATCTCATTACCCCAAATCTACTCCGACAATAGGATCTGTTGGACCATCATCTACTACATTCTTGTCCATGTTTTTCAAGAATCTTTAATGCAGCTCATTGATCTTTTCATCCAGTTATTTCTTGTTCGCATAATCCCTTTCTTCTTGGATCCAGAACTTACAGAAATCTCGCTGATCGTTTAGAGCCGAAAGCGCGTATCGTCCAGTATTGTTGTGTAGATTCTATGGTGGTGGTGGTGGTGGAAGTGGTGGCTAATGGTGGTGGTGATGGTGAAAGTTAGGATTATTAAAATTTAATAATTAGATTTGTGCCACATAAGTAACCACATCAGCCAATAACTAGGTTTGTGCCACATTAGAAAAAGGAACGATCGGGTCAAATTCGTACAATTTGGGAATGTCAGAGGGAATTTTTTAAGTTGAGACTCATGTAGACCAAAAAGGATTATTAAAATCCAAATAATGTTTCGTGGAAAAGTTGTTGCAAGTTGCGACAACTTTGCCGCGATTTTAGATTTTTTAGTTTGTAAAATTGTTTCTTATATTGTATGAACAAATAACATGAGTTATCAAATAAAAAGATAATAATGTGAAGACGGTGAACTTAGTAACGTAAATAACATGAACAAATAACATGAGTTATCAGAGCAAGAACTGTTGATGAAAGGCCCTTGAACTTTTCCATTAGAGAGGTTATTAGCTATATACCAGTGTATCATCAAGTGAGGAATATTCCCTTGAAAAAGACGATGACTCGCAACTCGCAAGAACAAACAGATTTAGGTGGTGATTTAGTTAGGTGAAAACAGTCTGATGTCTGATATCCTGTTGCAAGTATCAAGTCTTTGCAATGCTAATTTTATAACCAAAGGTGGAAGTTGCCCACTAGAAGGATCAACACGTTACCGGGCCACAGGTAGCGAGGATATGGCATTAGAAGTGATATTCCTAAACTTATTGTTGTGATTTTTTCTACAACTTTTTGGTGGTCGTCTAATATTTTGTGTCATGTACAGGTGTCAAGAAGCTTGAAATTCCCGCTTTCAAAATATACATATGCATTACACAAAATATACATAGTTGCATGCATGCATGTATGGGTTGAAACCTCAAAATCCTAATCATAAATAAATCAAATCAAACACAATTTCGAGATCAGTTGGTGAAGTTGTGAGAAATTTGGACTCGATTAAGAATAATTCACCATTCAAAACAACCACAATTTCATTTAGATGCCAACAGGGTAAATAATCAACTTAAAACAAATACTTGACTGCTATCATTTCTATATAAATCTAAAGATTGTGTGTAATCGGCTCATATAATTAACATCATCAGTTTTTTTTTTTCTAAAATACAGGGAACTCCACCAAATTTCATCGTATGTTTGTCACCAAATTGTGCACAATATAAAAAATGCTCCACAGACTCGCGGGGGGGGGGGGGGGGTTTCGTTACGTAAGGGACAAAGAGTATTTACCTGAGTCTCTTGCCAAAGCCGATAATGTTGTCCTGGGCCGTTCCAATGTTTTTGTAGACCCTAAGTGAACTACGAATTGGAGGCTCTTTTGCAAAATTATCATTTTCAACGTATTTAGTAATGAAACCCTCTTCCTTTACCCGGGCTTGGGACCGGCAATTATGAACTAAAAACTTTATAGTTGGCTCTATTTTAGGCGTTGATTCGCTGAATTGGGATGGGGTCGGTTGGTGCAGTTATGTCTGTAGTTTAATTTTGAAGCTGAGCCTTGATTGTGGGCTTTTTTTTCCTAAACAATTTTTATCTATGCTCCTTTAATAAAAAAAACTGATCTAGTTTTGCTTTTATTTGTGCCTAATACATATACAATATATAAAAAATTGGAGGCCTATGGTTTTAGTGGCTCTAGGCTCGTGCATTGGTTGGAAAGCCCAACGAGCCGGCCATGGTGTTGGCAGTCTCTCCAGCAGAAGATGTTTCTTTTGAGGGGAGTCCAATTATTCCACTACAACTTGTAATAAGTAGATGTAAGATTAAATATTTATTTATTTATATTTAATCTAGTAGCCATCATTATCATTTATATAATATAGATCAAAATATATTAATAACCTATTAATAATTAGTTGGTAATTGTTGATGGACCATATTGCCCTTATTAACTAATTGGGTTTCCTCTTGGGTGTATATATAAGGAGATTATTAGAGAGGTAAAAGGTTAGACACACAACCGAATAACATAACATCACAATTTCGTCCCTCTCTCTCCATAACCGAAACCTCCCTAATTTCGGTTCATCACCATCATCACTTTACACCCTAAGGAGGAACCAGATCAAACTGACAACTATGTCGAACTCCGTGGCTGCGTCTATGACTGGATTCTCTACTGATGCAATCAAAGGTATGTTATTACATGTTTTCCATTATGTTTAATCAGAACTGATCAACATGTGGTATCAGAGCATATGTTGATAAATCAGTTCTGATTTTGTATCCATTATTCTGGGATCAAAAAATCTGGAAAACGAAAATTTTAAAGCCTTCATGATCACGGCTGTTTTCGAGTTTTTGTTACCGAAATCCCTGTTTTCGGAAAAATATGTTTGATAAATTGACTCGAAATTATAATGGGTAAAACTAATATTCGAAATCTGATAACATAAATATTAAAATCTAGATTTCGGAACCCAGAATTACGTTTTTTATATTTTAGGGTTCATCATATTGTTCTAAGAGAAAACTCGAAAATTCCCTTATTTTGGAATATAATTTGGATTAGTGGGTGTTTTAATGATTTTGATCTTAATTTTATCTATTAAATTTTCGAAAACTGTTAATAGATTTTCAGTTATTATTTTCGAAATATTTTGATAAGATTAGATCAGAAATAAAATAGGAAATACTATCCCAAAATCCCTTAAATTTCGAGTTTCTGTTATTATCACAATAAACAGCTGTTAACAGAGGATTCGAGACCATCAGACTACGACTCGAGACCATCAGATCTCGACTCGAGACCACAAGGTCTCGACTCGAGACCACAAGGTCTCGACTCGAAATCATAAAGGTCATCAAATCTTTACAACTCGAGAACAGAAGCTTACAACTCGAGACCATCAGGTCTCGACTCGAGACTACAAGATCTCGACTCGAGATCATAAGGGATCAAAACTTCACAACTCGAGACAACAGTCTCGACTCGAGATCACTGCGTTTTCGACTAAAGGCTTCATTCTTCGCCACTCGAGACCATGGTTGTGACTCGAGATCTCAGTATGGACTCGAGATCTCATAAAACACACTAGTCAAAACCACGATTACGACTCGAGATCAAGGTTGCGACTCGAGATCTCATAACTTAGTCGAGACCCAACTCGAAACCTCATTATTTTTTTAAGCTGTTTAATGTGACCTAAAAATTTTGTTCATAACTTAGTCGAGATCTCATAAAAGTTCGATCCGCGCTAACAGGTGGTTTGCTATTAAACACTTGGTTTTGTTTATACTTAATTAATTAATAAGGATCAAATAATGTTTTACAAAACCAAACTAGCTTAACTTGAATGAGCTTCTGGTGTATCATTTCTGGCCAAAGCTGATTTAATACATCTATTTATTGTTCAAGTATTATAAAAGGCTATGTTGAGTATGCATTACAAACGTGAAATGTCTTAATTCTGGCCAAAGCTGATTTAATTCATTTATGTTTAGCATGCTTGACAAGTGCATAACTAAAGTGATTGTCTCATTTCTGGCCAAAGCTGATTTGTCACGATTACTTTGCACACATACTTAAATGATTACACTTCTGGCCAAAGCTGATTTGTCTTTGTTTAAGTAGAATTTCACTAAGTCTATTATTTTGATGTTAGTAATAGACATATCACAATCTCTTCACATAATGATCCTTATAATAATGATCCTTAATTAATTTTATGATCATTTTGTCTGTCTTATTCTTAGTACCCATAATTTTACTCACTATAATTTACTTCTATATTTATATCATCCACTCTAATTCCTAAACCTAAAATGTTTGCTTTATTTAAAGTTTCTATTAGAATTAGCTCTTAAATTAAATCCTTGATTATTTCTTAAGACACGATAATCCTATTGCTCTCTTCTGATAAAGATTATAAAGAAGAAAATTAGAGCATGATGATTAGGACAAATCGAACATGATGTCTCTTATGATAATCAAGAACTCTCTAACATAATGCTATCACTAAAGTTATTTCAGATTAAGTCTTTCCTAAGGCTAATCTCTTATATATGGAATAATCACTAGAACTCCTAAGATGCATGCCTTCTTTTAAAAATTCTAAACTATAAAGTTAAGTGGTATATGTGAGTATATAATAATGTATAATACCATGACCCATAAAGTTAAGGGCTTACGCATGGAAATAAGTACATTTTCCAGTACATTACATATTAAGATTTTCACTTGTACAATTTGATGCCTTATAAATCAACTATAACACTAAAAAATACCGAAGTATAATGAGTGTGTTGATAAGCAACATATGTACAAAGAAATAAATGTTTGAAGCTGGAAAAATAAGTTGTTACTCACCTTACAACCACTTAAAACCTTAAAAGAGGATTGTTCTAAGGTCCATAGACAAATTACAAGTGTTAATTCCACCTCCAAGGTTCTTCAAGGGAAAATCTCACTGCATAATTATGTCATTAGACTAGACATACGAAACGAGACTATCCATTATTCTAAAGAACAGTTGGATGAATTAATTAGATAGTCACTTATTAAAGATATTTAAGTCTACTAATTATAATATTCCTATTAACACATGATTAGTTGACTCTAGTTTTTTTTTAAACGTTTCCTTACCAGAAATCAACAAATAATTAACATAAGAGTTAGTGACAAAATTAAATGTTAAGGTTATAAAAACCATAATAAGCAGTCTTCTAACAACGCTTTTCGATACTTTATATACTCTGAAGATTAATCAGAATATAGTATCATAACTAAGCAATGTTATGAAGGTTGTGAGGTTTGCATAGTCAACATAAAGTCACACTTACCTTAAACTCTCATTTTATTTGTTCTAAATATCTGGATTGAAACATTATTAAGATAAAACTAGATGATACCTTACACTTTCACAATTTTTGTCATCATGCAAATGAAAATTTTGACAAAAGGAAAATGAGACTTACAAATTTCATCCATTATAACCAAAATTCATGAGAAATCATGACATGGTTAATGAGGATGATTTCTTATCTAATCTCATTCTAAGTGATTTAAATCATGACGTTATCGCCCTAAATATTACTTGGCTCAAGGAATAAGTATGGGTCCATCATAAGTCATTCATTGACATTCGTGGAGCTTATTCCAAATGGAATATTCAGACATAATTCATTTATCATTTAAAGACTATCTACTTGTATCTAAATTTTGTCGTATATGGCCCACGGTCTTATAAGAAATCTATTCATATATGTACTTAATAAGATTTCTATTAGATATATCCCTAAAGTTTCTTATGATATCTGGACATTAAAGAAATCAAATAAAGTCTAACGTATATATGATAGGTTCCCACGACACGTACCTCATTGAAACTTCTCTTGTAGCATTTCTAGAGATACTAAAGATCAGTGGGAGCATTAAGTGTCTTAATAATAACTTGCAATAGTTGCAAGAGGTGGGGGAGTGAAAACTTTATATTACTTCAATTTACACCTCTTGTACAAGACACTGCTCCATCTTGACACTGTTCTATCATAACTTGTCTCCTTAAAATCTAAAGCTACTTTTACAAAAGTCTCATTGTTGTTTAATTGTGGGCACACTTAGTTTTCTTATCTAAACTAACATAATCCTCAACAAGAGAAACTACAATGACTAACGTCATTAATATGTTCATTAATATGTTTCCTCTATTTAGAATTTGTTTGGTCGTTAAATATTGACCCTAAGCATGCTGAGTTCCTAAAGTTTTCTAAGGTCAGTGGGAGCAGTCAAAGTCCTTATCATGACTTGCAAGGAATACAAGAGGCGGGGGGAAGAGTGTCATTAAATTTCACTCCAAATTTAACTCCGATTACACCTCTTGTACACCATACTGCACCAACTCTTACAAACTTAGAATCCTGAAAATGATAGCAACATAATCAAGAGCTAATCCATAAAACTGAAACTTCTAACAAACCCAATAATCAACTCAGGAGGTCATCTAGGTTTAAAAATCTACTAACCTTGATGATTACATAACCTCCCTAATTTGAAGTTGAAATGGATTTTGGAAAAGTTTACTGATCCTATCTCTTCTAATTAAGCCATTAGTGTCAATCAATCTTCTGAATGGAATAAAACAGTTTTCTAGCAAAACTGATTTTATGTGTTCGCATAACGTTTGGGATTTGATTGAATAACCTAAGAGTGTTCATAACTAAATCAAATCCTGATATAAACGTTAAGACACAAAGAAGCATGATTGATTGTCAAAGGTTGTACTCAGGAAGAGATAAATTATTAAAGAATCTTTATTACATATCTAACAAAAGATTTCTTTTAGGATCATCACTGTTCTAGTAGCTTATAATAGTTTTGAGCTACATTATATGAACATTAAAACAGCTTTCCCTAACAACTGGCTGACATATTTACATGTTCATAAAACAACCTGAAAGTTCTAAACTTAAAGTTAAAGAACAGTTTGTCTATAAGCTAATAAAATCCATGTATGGTTTAATGCAAACATCATAATGTGATGAAATCTTAACGCAATTATTTTCATCAACAACCAAGTGGATTAATGTACCTACCTCAAGATGAGTGGGAGCAACTAAGATAAACTTGTCTATATAGATGATATTATTTTGACAAGTAGATGTTACATAAGTCAAAGCATTGTTAACACAAACTTTGATATAATAGATCTCAGAGATATCTCTTACATAATAGATATCATAACATGTTGAGATAGACCAAATGGGACATTACTTCCGTTCCATAAGTTTAACATTAAATTGGTCCTTACATATGTAACAAACAATACTGCTCTCCTTTAGAGGATAATAGGATAAATGAGATTATTTCTTACGCTTCATTAATTAGAAGCTTTATGTAAGTTTAAGTCTATACTCGTTTAGATATTACTCACATTACAACACACTAGATATGTCTAGATTAATGTGAAGCATCCAATAGAGTATTACAATATCTTTAAAAGAAACGAGAGACTATGATTTAAAGAAGAAGTGAGAACTTAAACCGGTTTATTACTCTAACTTTGTAATATTCAAATATGACAAAATGTAATTTTGGGTATATCTTTATGTCAGCAGACAAAACCTATTTCATGGAGGAGTCATAATAAACTGATAACAACATAAGTTATAACGACATAATATATTGTTGATCACAAAGCAATAGTCACTAAATGTTGTTGGAAATTTATCAGTGGACTCATAAGTTTATTAACTCCATATAATTAATATATTGAAGACTTGTTGTGATAAAGTCAGCTACCATGTCTCCTTGAACAGTAACAGTTCGAGAGGTGCTGCATTAAATTTCGATACGCAATTAATTATTCGTTTATGAACGAATTGAGGAAACTAAATCTTTGTATCGAATGCATTCGTGATATGCTTAAGGATCCTATAACTTAAGGTCTATTACCCATAAGTCTTATTAAGAGTGCTCATAAAAGAGACGGGTTTTAATTGATGACCATGTACAACTGCATATCGTACTATGAATGACTAACTATTAATCAATTTTCCTCATCAGTTTGATTTTGTATGTCTCTTACATATGTTCTGCCGGTGTAATGACATATAGACAACTATAAATACAAATCAAACGTTAAAGGGCTTACTTATTTTGATCATAACTGTTAGGTTTTAAATTAAGGCTATAGTATGACTAATGGGGGTCCTGAGTCGCATAATGATTCAACGGCTGTATTTCTCTGCTATAGTACTTGTTTAAGGCTAAAATGAGTATTAACTTCTGATCAGACTTATCTAATGCTCATGATAAATGATTATTCGGCTAAGTGGGAGAATGTAAGATTAAATATTTATTTATTTATATTTAATCTAGTAGCCATCATTATCATTTATATAATATAGATCAAAATATATTAATAACCTATTAATAATTAGTTGGTAATTGTTGATGGACCATATTGCCCTTATTAACTAATTGGGTTTCCTCTTGGGTGTATATATAAGGAGATTATTAGAGAGGTAAAAGGTTAGACACACAACCGAATAACATAACATCACAATTTCGTCCCTCTCTCTCCATAACCGAAACCTCCCTAATTTCGGTTCATCACCATCATCACTTTACACCCTAAGGAGGAACCAGATCAAACTGACAACTATGTCGAACTCCGTGGCTGCGTCTCTGACTGGATTCTCTACTGATGCAATCAAAGGTATGTTATTACATGTTTTCCATTATGTTTAATCAGAACTGATCAACAGTAGATTGATTCGAAGACAGAGTCAGCATATACTTAAGGGAAAACACACCACATGAATCTACAATCCGAAGAGACTGAGAATACAAACTTGGTTAACATTGTGCATAACTATTGCATTTCTTGACTTTCAATAGTAGATGAAGGAGGGCCAAAGCCATGCCGTATTTAGAATTAGGGGCGCATCTAAAATGTTTCGGTTTGCTAAAAAAAGCCGATTGAAACTTTGAAATTATCGACATGGAAACTTTCTTCAGTCTGTTGGCTAAAATGATTTTCGAAATTTTATCAATCATTTTTAATTTGTAATTATGTAGTGTGATTCGAGAAAGTTTTAATGAATTCCATACGGGGGCTTTAATTTCTGAAGGACTGAAATGGGCAATGAACATCACCCCATATAATTGTTTCTTTAACTATATATAAAATGCAAATTTAAACTACTATAAACATACCGATTACAATCTATCTATACTTTCTATAAAAGGAGAAAATCAAGTGACATAATAAAAGCTGAGGTGGGAGCCATAAAAGCTGTCCAACAAGGCTTTTCTTATGTCATTACTGCATCATAAACCTTAATATATAAAATCACTTTAATTTTCAAAGGTCTGGCCCACATCTATACTTTCAAAGGTCTGCCCGTTATTAAAAATTGAAACCTCTGCCCACATACAAAAGTGCAGCCGTTTATACACACTTCAAACATCTGCCCATAACTTCTACCCATATTCAAAATTTAAAATCCTTGCTCCAAATTCAAAATTCAAACTACATATGAATCTGGCTCCCTATGAATAACATATATGAATTTGGCTCCACATTCAAATTTCATTTATCTCTATCACTCGTATTTGCGATTATATCTCTCTCACTCAAATGCATAGCTCTCATGATTGAGCCGGTTAATTTCCAATATCATTGTTCCAACATCGTTGTTTCATTGAAGCTCTGTTGAAACACATCAACGTTTCACCTCAGTTTTTCTTATGTCACTTGGTTTTCTATTTTTATAGAAAGTATAGACAGATTGTTGCAGAATGCAGAATTTCCATACTCTCCGATTGTAGATTTTTGTGCTTAACATAATTTTTCCAACATTATTGTTGCAACATCATTGAGAGTATGTTTTTTTTTATGTAATTTGAATCTTAAATTTTGAACTGATCTATTCTAATTCTCGCTTTATCTTTCAGCCTATTCAGAGTTGTTTAAGATTCAAACAATCAGTTGCGGGTTATTTTAGGTTTGTGGATTCTTTTAAACTGTTGATATATGTTGAAAATTTTTTTTTTAGAGTGTTGATATATTTCAGCTTTGTTTTTTTGGAGCGAGCAGTGGGAAATTCTTCTGCACTGTTCTTGAAGTCTGACGTAGGAGACTGGAGGACTGAATGAAGCAATCCGATGCTGCTCCAGGTTTTCTTGTATTTATTATCACTGATGATGTCGATTTTATATATTAGTTCTTCATTAGGCCAGTTGTGTTCCAACAATCTATCTATTAGAGAGGACAGGTTTTTAAAACATAATTCTTGATGTTTTGAATCAGTCTAATCATCAGCCTTTGGGCTGATAGCTATTTCACTACATAATATGATTGTCAGTTCACCTGTTTTTCATCATGTTTTACTACTATAATATCCTTCTTTTACATCAGAGTTGAAGAAATATACAAGTTAAAATGTGATCATACCCTTCTGTAGACTCTGATGATTTAAAGTATCATTTTATCAACCAAGTTGAGGATTAGGTATATGAGGATAGGGCTACTCTTCAAGAGATGAAAAGCAGTTTTGATGGGCTGCATCTTGGACTGATTACAAGAGACCAGGTGTCCAGAAACTTGGAGTTCGGTGTTTAGGGTTGTCAGTATTATAGAGTACGGTGATAGAGACTTGGAGTTCATGGCGATGCTCAAAGATATACATAGAGAGGTTCATTACTCGATGTAGTTGAAGCTAAAATTTCTTAATTTTTTCTGTTAGATTATTAAATTTTGTTGTTCAGTACTCGATGATCTATCGTCATATGTCATACATAAATTTTAATTCTATTAATCTTTGTGTAGCATTTTATTTTAATTAATTTTAGCATCGACAGTTGTTAGAGTTGATATCTGCTATTGTAAAGGTCTGTTAAAGTTAAAAATCTTTGAAAGTCTGTTGAAAACAACTGTTTTTTAAACATCTGTTTGGCTAAAAATTCATCCACTGCTGAAAGGTATTGTCTGTTCTCATAAGTTCTTTTTAAGGTAATCACTGTTGCCAACATCTGCTATTGTAAAGGTCTGTTAAAGTTAAATTTTGCCAAAAGAGAACAACTGGTTGAAATTATCGTCTGCTGATGATGAAAGCATTCTAATGTCTTCAGGACATCTAAAGTCCATTCTTAAAAAATAGCTATTTTTAAAAAATTTGTCAAAAATCTTTAAAAGTCTGTTGAAAACAACTGTTTTTTAAACATCTGTTTGGCTAAAAATTCATCCACTGCTGAAAGGTATTGTCTGTTCTGATAAGTTCTGTTTTAGGTAATGATTGTTCCCAACATCTGTTATTTTCCAACAGCAGTTTCCAAAGAACTGTCATTCATTAACACAACACAAGTTCTGAGGTGGGCAGTTGTTTGAGTTAATATCTTCAATTGTAAAGATCTGTTAAAGTTAAATTTTTCCCAAAGAGAACAACTGCTTGAAATCATTGTCTGCTGATGATGAAAGCATTATAATATCTTCAGAACATCAAAAGTCCATTCTTAAAAATAGCTATTTTAAAAAAAATTGACAAAAATCTTTGAAGGTCTGTTGAAAGGCATTGTCTGTTCTCATAATTTCTGTTTTATGTAACGACTGTTGAGTTGGTACTGTTGCCAATATCTGTTATTGCCAACAGCGGTTTCCAAAGAATTGTCAACCATTAACACAACAGAAGTTCTGAACATCGGTTATTACCCAACTGATCTTTGTAAAATGTCTTCAGAACATCAAAACTCCATACTTAAAAAACAACAGTTTGTGGAAAACAAATGTTGGGCAAACGTCCCTAAAAATTGCGGTGACATAAGAAAAGCTGATGTGGCAGCCTGAGAGGCTATCCGACAATGCTTTTGTGAGGTTATTATTGTATCATAATCATAAGTCTTAATATATAAAATCAATTTAAAACTCATGATCAGTGTCTTCATAGTATTTGTTGATGTTTTGAATTAACTTCTGTTTGGATAAAAATTCATCCACTGCTGAAAGGTAATGTCTGTTTTAATAAGTTCTGTTTATCCTAGCGACTGTTGATTTACCAATGTTTACAACATTTGTGTCCGATGAAGTGGTACAAGCCTGTGGTTGCCATGTATAGTATTGTTGGTGTTTAAATGAAGAGGGTTTTTTTTAATTTTTTGGATGCCAGAGGTTTAAAATTAGTCCTTTTGGTTTCTTGATATTTAATTTAATAGATTTCCCATGAAAATTTATTTTTTAAATGTTTTGCATTAAATGGCTGCTGAAATATTTTTGAGTAAAAATTCAACAGACTGCTGAAGGGTATTGTCTGTTCTCATAGGTTCTGTTTAATCTAAGGACTGTTGACTTACCATTGTTGCCTAACATCTGTTGTTGCCCAACAGTGGTTTCCAAACAACTGTCATCCATTATCACAGTAGAGGTTAGGACGTGGACAGATGTTAGCCATCAGATCTTTGTAACTTCTGATACGTCAACATTCACTTTTTCACTTTACAAAACCTTGTTTCATCCCCAAACAGAGGTTTTACTGTCGTCTCGAATTTAAAATTCATTAAAGCGGTTTCCACCTTCTTCTTCAACACTTCTTCGTCTACCTCTCGCAAGTTTCAATTCCGATCATGGCTCTGGTAATGAAAAAGCAGCATAACTACCTTGCTATTTTTGAGAAAACTGAGAATAATACTCTCTATCATTCAATGATTGATGTTCTTACATCATCAAAATATAAGGGCATTCTTACCGTCGACGCACCCATTTATCAAGAGACACTCCGCGATTTCTGGGCAAATGCGAATATTGAAGAACAAAACAATGTGGCATTTAGTATAACTTCAAAAGTCAGAGGTGAATCGGTTGCTATTACCCCCACTACCATATCAACAACATTTGGGGTAAACGACTTGGCAGGTAAGACATCTTTCCCGAAAAATGAGATTCAAACAGATTTGATTGAGAGGGATATGATGGACAGTTGAATAAGGCAACTATATTTAAAGGTAATTTTCCACCACCAATGAAATTCCTGTTCCATACTCTCTTAACCTGTCTCTCAAATAAAACTACTTCTTTTAATGAAATATCTTTGAAAATTCAGTCATTGGGATATGCAATTTTGACAAATACTGATTTTAACTACTCCCAGGCACTATTTCCTGATTTGGTTGCAAATTAAAAAAAAGGGAAAACTGTTGCTTTTCTTATGTTTCCTAGACTATTATGCTACTACCTGCAAAAACATGTTTCTCAAAAGGCTTTTGCAAAAGGTAAAGCTTTTAAAATGAATAGTCTAACATCTGAAACTTTTACTCGCCTTATGGCTAAAGAGTCAGATGTTTCCAAAACTGAAGCAGAGGGGAATGAGGAAATTTTAGATGAGTCCATAACTGCTCCTCAAACCTCTGTTGCTGAGCCCACTGCTCTTGGTGATCACAACACTACAACCACTGCTGTGAAACCCCCACCAACAAAACCCAAAAAGACCAAAAGAAAATCCAAAAAGCCCACCGAAACCATAAAAACGGGTTCTCTGGAAGATGAGATCCCAGAGGTTAACCCTGTAACAACACATATATCACTACAAACCACTGTTGCTACTTCCTCACAACATGTGGAAAGATCTCAACCCTTAAACCAAACTCCTCATGATTCCTCACAAAAGGAACATGTTGTATTCACAGGGACACCACAATATGATGTCATACCCTTATATGAGAGTTTGCTTAAAAGCCCTTCTCCCGGGGCAATGTCTCTTTCAACAACAATCCCTTCATCTTCTCTTCCACCAAAGTTTGTAACACTGCTTCAAGCTATTGACATTCAGACTCATAACAGTCCCTCCCACGAACACTTTACTAAGAGTTTAACTTCAACAATAGCTGTGTCTGAACCTGTTCAATTAGCTAACCCATAAACAGTTGAGGAGGCTACACCTCTTGAATTTCAGCAAATTCTTGATGGTATTTCAAGTGGAGCAGCTACTACAAATGTCAAATCCACTGATTTACATTTGGACAGTAGTTTCATCAGTCAGACTCCCCTAAAGGCAACCACTGCTGTGTCTACCAAGGTATCCACTGGTGAGTTCAAGTTAACCACTGGTGAGATCACTAAGGTAACCACTGATGCAGAGGGAAGTCCCCAGAACCAAGAACAAGGGGCATCTGCTAATGAAAATTTGGAGATACCTCCTCTTTCAAAAGCAGATACAACCACTTCTGGTGGGAATTCAGATGATCCTATTAAGTTAGGTGATGGATTAAAATATCAGGATTTGACGGAGAGGATATCCAACTTGGAAACAACTGTTGCTGATATGAAAGATCAATTGAAGCAGTTGGTGGATGCTTTCAAAAGCCGACCTATCGCAACCCCCGCCCCTTATCTGTCCCGGGAACGGGCGGCCGCGAACATCAATTGTGGTGGTATCATTTTGTTTATTAATTTGGCAGCGGAAATTTCATCAGGGCCGTAGTTAGGAAATGTTTATCAGAGTAAAACCACCATATTTTATATTAATAACCACATGTGTAAAACCCAAGTTTCTTATTACAATATAGGGATAAACATTATTTTATTGAATTTAAAACATCGTCTTTTAGGTAACTTTTATAGCCACATTTTTCCAAGCCGTCAGTGCTCTCAAGCTGGCTCTTTCCTAATTGGCTTTCACATTGTGTTACCTGAAACGCGTTTTAAAAATATTTGTCAGTGGGAAATACTGGTGAGTGAATCCCAGTTTAATCAAGAAAAGTTTTATCAATTAACACAGTATTGAGAGCGATCACATTGTTTATTTCTGCACAATTACTCATTCAGTACTGTCAATCCTGACTGGTGGGTCATATTACACATTGGCTAACTCGTTGTCCAATTGTAACGTGTTCCACATTTTATATACAGAACCCCAACATACCGGCAGTAATTGAAGAACTACAAAGACTCAATCACTACTTAATCATATTGTAAAGCATTTAAGGTTTTGTAAAACAGTTCACAAAAGGTTTACAAAAAGAGGATAAACTCACATTGTTGTCTTAGACTTCGCTTAAAGGTTTCCTGGTGTTAATCTATAATTTACACAAATGTACATATGTTAGTATAATAACCTTTTATTTATATTAACGATACCCTCCCCGAGACGGCATTCCAACAACTATGTCGGGCAAAACCACGACAGTTGTTACGGAACCCTGGATCAATCGGGCAACGTATCTAATACGTAGCTGGGGTTATAATACTTACAACGGAGCAGAACTTCGTTAATTAGGGGGATATAATACCCGTATGTTATGCCTACTTCTCAGAAATTCGCTTAGAAAGAAAAGAATTGAGCGACGGAAAACGAAATCCCGATGCCTTCTTATATAGGGCCGAAATCCAAGTTTCTCGCGGCCCGCGTAAGATTAGGCTTAGGCCTATGCGACCCGAGTACTAGGGGGTTCTAGGCGTAGGTGATCCGGGTCATGACTAGGTTCAACACGTTGCTTGACACGTGTCAACACCGGGGCTCGCCTGACCCTAGAGCTGTCGCGGCCCGCGTAAGCTCAAGAGAAGGCTTATGCGCCCCGCGTAAACTTCATTTTTCTTGTTTTTTAATTATTTTTAATGATCTTTCATATTTTGGGCTCGGTTTTCACATACGGGGTGTATTTTAAGACATATAGGGGTATTTAAAATATATTAGGGCGTCCGAAAAAAATTTCAGGAGGGTTGTTATACGACCTTCGCATCAGCAGTTATTCCAAGAGCTTGGGAATTCAGTACAACCTATTCTTGCAGCTCAAAGGGAACTGGCTGAGATTCAACTTAATCCCACATGAAGCTAATTAGAGTTATGGTTGAAGCAAGATACAAAGACACACAGGCTGACATCAAGGGCATAAAAGAATGCATTGCAAAGTTAACTGGTACTACCCCTGCACCTGTGTTTGAAAATGACGATGAAGATGATGCTAAAAAGAGGGAAAAGCATTCCATGAAAAACTTTGGCAAGCCAACTCTAAGGAATGAGCCAAAACAAAATCCAAAGCCTACCAAGCAAACTTCTGCAAAATCTGATACTGGTAAGAAAAAAGGGAATTGACGATACCGTTAACAAACATACAGATAAGGAGATTGAACGAAAGCAGAAGAGGAAGGGTACAAAAGAGGAAGATGAAGTGCTCAATATTGGAACCTCAAATAGAAGAAAATCACACAAGCACAACAAATCTCCTATTGTCATATTTCCTAAACCAATAGCACCACCAGAAAAACCAACCACTGTTGCGAAACTTAAAACCACTGCTGAACCTAAGAAGCCAGATTCCGATACACCTAAACCAAAATTCTCCCCAGAAAAACCACCTGTCAAAAAGCAGAATACAAAATCTTCATCACCACTATCAACCTCCACTGAAACAATTGTTGATGCAACAAATGCTTCAACAAATATTAAGACAACAGTAGTTGAGACACCAGTTGTTTCAACAGTTGTTAGTCAATCCACTAATTCTACCCAATTTCAATTCCCATCACAATCAACCCTTACACTCATACCACGTTTTTCTTCCCAAACTCCTCCATCTCCAAAATCTGTTTACACAAGAAAGAGAAAATTCATGGTGCATGAAGAATAGAAGGAACAAAAAGACATACCCGCACCAATTCCCTTATCAGCTACTCCATTCATTCAAACTTCACCCAAACCATTTATTCCACCTCCATCAACAAAAATCAACCCATTGGCAGTAAATTTCCCTTTGGAACTGCTTGCAGTTCAAAATGAAATGACTCAATTTTACACAGAGGATGATCCAACCAAAAGAACCTTCCCATCTCTTCATGGATTCGAAACTCCAAAGAATATTTACAAATATCTGAAGCTAAAGGGCAAGCAAGCAGAATATCAGGCAAAAGAAGAGAGTAAAGGGCTAGCAGACACCAACTTATCAGGTCGCATTGTAACATCCCGAAAATGTGAAATTTATAAATTTGCAATTTGGTTGCAAATAAATTAGTAAAATAAACTGACTAGTAAATGACCCTAACCAAGTTAGTTAATGACCTATGAGTAGTTTAGGGTTAAAAACAAAATAAAAACAAAAGACAAGGGACCTAATGTGCCTAAATTGAAACTAATTTTAATAAAACAAAAGAAATAAAATCTCAAACACACTGATGTGTGAGAGATCGACCAGGCAGGAGGGAAGGGGGCGACCAAAGCTCTCCAAAACCCTAACATTCACAAAACAACCAAATTGAAGGTCCAAATCTGATCAAAAAGGAAATCTGAGCTTAGATTATTGATCCTCATAGCAAGGGGGTTATAAGGTATGTAAAATTTGTTAAAAATCTCCTACTTGAAATTCTCATGAATTTGGGAATTCTGAAAATTCTGAATGCATGTTGGTTATTTAGTTTGATTAGGGATGATATAGTGTCTAGGAGTAAAAACCTAGACAATAACATGTGAAATCATGGCTAATTCCTGAAATTCTCATGAACACCATGAAGGTGATTCATGGGTTTTGTGGAAAACTAGTAAACACTAGGGTTTAGAAGGATTGTTCTAGTGTGATATGGTCATAGAAAGCAATTTCTGAAATTATGATGTTTAAAAGTTATATGAAAGTTTTATTGATGAATAAGTTAGCTAAATAGAAAACTATGAACTTGAATCATGAATGATATAAAATTCTGCCCGTTAAGTGTTTGTAAAAATGCCCCAAAGAAGGCTCAAAACTGAAATTTAAAGTTTAAATGCATGATTGTGATGATTGGACAAATTATACGATATATGGTTTAAATGGAGTTCTAAACAAATCGTGATTTAACTCCATAGGAAAGGATACCGGAGCGTCGAGTGGACAAGCCGGTGGCGATTTGCGTTTGAAGGGTGTGCACTAAAGGTATGTAACTTGACCCGTTACATTGGTTAAATTTGATAACTAGTATATGTGTAGTTGAGTCGTTGAACAAAAGTTATGTTGATCTAAAGCGATGATGTTCGCTAAATTGAATAATAGTTCAAGGATTGATAAGATCTCATTGGTAGTCACCATATTGGAGGATTCCGTAGGTGATCCAAACGGGTCAAATAATCAATTAAGGCATGGATATTGCTTCGTATTATGATTGATTGGTCTTTAGTTATTGATTGATAATTGACATATCAAAATGCAAGAAATTAGTATGTTGGTTTGTTAGAACGAAAGATATGAGGAATTGGTTTGGGCAAGACAACCAAATCATTCAAGGTAGAGGCCAAAAGCCTTACGATGGATTTCCTCTGTATTACGGCAGACCAGAGTCCCTCAGTGTCTACCGTAACTTACGGTAGACACCGTAAGTTACGGTGGACCCAGAAAAATTATATTTTATTTTTCACATTTAGTCGTTGGAACTTGCGTTTATGTACTATATATTAATGTCAAAACTAATATTTTAGTGGTTTTGACCCTAGGTGAAGATGTGGATCTTACGGATGGCGGTCAAGCAAATATCGAAGATTCGAACACGACTTTTGAAGCTTCCGCAATATTTTAAAGCTTTAATAGACTAGGTTTATGGGATGTAAACAAATTTTTAAACAACTTTAAAATGTTTTAAACTTAAACCTTAGTTGACTGAGGTTTTGTCACTTTTGAACTTACTTATGGAATTTATGTTATAACTAAACATCTTTATCTAAAATGGTGTGAATTATTATTAAATTCAAGTAAAATTTGATGGGTGTTACAAGTTGGTAATCAGAGCTTAAGGTTGTCAACAAAGTGTTCGGTTCAAGCTTGATCGATCGTCCGGTAAGAATTAATTGCTTTAATAGACTTACTAGAATACTAGAAAAAAAGGAAATTTGAATTGATGTGCACGGGAAGTGCATGTTTACACACTTAAACCCGGAAAAGTGCACTAAGCATAAATGGTTTAAGCAAGTGGTGAACTTGGCTAGATCAAAATGAATGACGCATATGTCATAAATGAAATGTTTAACAATTAGTGTAAACATTTCAATTTCAAGATGACGGAAAGATGGGAGGAGTGTATGAATATGCTCGAACCCGGGAAAATACACTAAGTAAGAAAGGTAAGGCAAGATATATACTTGACCAAACCGAGAAGGAATAACACGTTATCTATGATTGAATGAGAGTGATATAAACTTCCGTATAATAAGATGGAAATGAATTAAATAATTATTGATAAATCGTGATGGATGTTTCAGTTAAAGAAATGTCTGGAGTAACCGGAGATGATTTGACATCTCAATTGACTGAACAAATGAAAGCTAAGATTTCCGAGGAGGTCGGAAAAGTTCTAGAAAATAGTCTATCACAGTATATTGATAGATTACAAACCACAATCGTGCCGGTGGTAAACGATATGATGACCGAATTAAAAGACAGCATACTACAAGAAATAGAAGAAAGGAGGGTGTTGGATATGAATCCAAGATCCTTAAAGAAGTCCAAGTCTAATAAAGCTCTCAAGAAGGGAGTTACAAAAAGTGTGTTACATCAGTGTAGATTTTGTGGAAAAATTCACAAGGGCACATGTGGTAAGCCAAGACATAAAAAGTCTAAATGTCCAGAGAGGCTTGGAACCAAGGACACAACCGACACAAAATCTGATGCCCAGAAATCAAGGACAAAGTTGTTTTATATAACAGCCACAGAGGCTAAAGCTGAACCTGATGTCGTTTCAGGTATACTCTTGCAAATTAAATTTCAGCATGAATTTTTAATTATTACAAGTGCAAATAAATCGTTCGCTTTATATCGAATTATTTAACATTCTACATTAGTGTTAACGAAATTACCAAGGCTTTGAAAAATAAAAATAGGTAATAATAAAAGTTCTATTGTTTATAAGAGGTACTGAAACTGTACGTTGAGCATCGAGGTAAAAATAAACATGATAAATATTGCCTTGGGAAGGGGTGCGTGCACACTCGATCCCGAGAACGTAATGAAAGATAAGCGTCATAATAGGGAGGAGTGTAATAACATCCGAACCCTGGGAGTTTACAATAGTAATAGATGACAAGGACATGGTTATAGACTAAGCCAAACTAAATGAAATAGATAGAAACATCGTTTATGTCAACAAACGATGTGAATAAATTCCATACAACGATATGAAACAATAACATGAAATGAATTGATTTTGTTATTATAACAATGGGTTAAAGTCCGAAATCAAGAGATTAAGATTTGGATAGGAATATCCTTGAAAAAGAAACTAAATGGACAATATGTATTATTTGTTGCTGTAAATAATGAAATACCAATAAATTTGGATTTAGAAGCTCGGGTATGGGTAGATACCCAAGTAACATGTTATTAATAAGTTCCTCTTGAGGAAGAATGATAGTCACCTTGATGAGGGTGAATATGTAAAAGGAATTAGTAAGACAAACATTATGAAAGCGTTAGAATAAGAACGAGTAAACCCTAAAGGCCGAATAACAATAACAGTAGTTTACCAAAATAAGACTTGAGACATGGGCCTTCGGGACATTTGTAAAAGAAACAGACCTAAGGGTCGCTGACAAAAGAAAGGTGGTGTACAGATTGAATAAAGTATAGTAGTTGATATCCCAAGTAAGCGCAACCTGGATAATGAAAGCGTGAAATATTATTGAATCTATGGGATAAGTTATAAAAGAGTATGAAAGGGAAAACGCAAACCAATGAAACCGGAGTGTTAAAAAAAAAAATATATATATATATATACATCAAGATTAAGAACCCGGGTAACGGGTTGAAAGGAAATAGACGCATAAACCAAATAACGGCATGGGTAAAATAAACCGACGCGAAGGACACATAAGAAGTCATAGAGTCGGAAAGATAATCCAAAAGAAAATGAGTGTAGCCTTAGACTACGGTCAAGGTCAAACGAACAGAAGATGATCCATGGGATCACCATAACCTCCAAATTATAAACAATGTAAAGGCCTACGGGAACAAAATGACCATAGGGTTGCAAATACAAATGGAACATACTAGGGGGGTCTCACCCTAAAAAGGTGAAGACCTAATAGAATAGTCTACAAGGCTAAGTAAAGGAACCTACGGGTCGATAATATAAAGCATGGAGAACCAATTATGATTCCTCGCGTAAAATGATAATTCCGAAGAATAATCCTCGTCGTCAATTCCTTGATATGATTAATCGACATGGTTAAAGAGAAAAAAAACATTAAACTAAAATTCAGTTTTAGTAAAGAAACGATGTTCTAACACCTAAGAATATCGAGAGAGAAATTAGAAAATAGTTAGTATTAAAGAATATAAGTCTAACGCCGAAAGCAGTAAGATAATGCAATCGGAGGAAAGATTCTTAAGAATGAAAGGTCAAGGTAAAACTAAACATGGCGTGATGTTATCACGGACACAAAAGTAATATAGAATGTAATCACGTTATAGTGTGAATGACTAGATATGGAAGTATAAACACGCCAAGGGCCGATGACGGCAATATTGCATACCCGAACGACGAGGTATGAGGTAAAATGGTGACCAATTAGTTTAGGCAATAAAACAAGCTGTAGCCTAAATAACACTGTGACCTAGGTAGAGCGCTTGTTAATATAAAACTAGCGTCAAGTAAGTATGGCTTACACTAGTCTTATATTTTAAAATATTCTCTATCGTATTAGTTACAAATAAGATAAATACATAGTTGAGGTATGATGTTTCGGCGTGTAGACGTACGAAACAAGATAGTTGAGCATGACAAGAAACCATGTGGAGGGTTTAAAAGGAGTTAAATCGGTAATTCGATCATTTTATGACAAATGGAAAATGAACTTTTAAATGATTACCTTATAGGGTAAACCAAAACAAACAATAAGGGTAAAACGGTAAATTGGTCACGCGTCGACCATGACTATTGGTTTTAAAAGACACTTATGAAGTAAGCCTTAATAGGCCGAAAAGTGTTAAGAAATGAATTATAAGTAAAACGACCACACGATGTAAATCGGAGCGAGTCATATAGTCGAGATGAAAATATATGTCATCTCGCTAATAAAATCGGTCATTTAGACCAAACAGGTCAAAGGGTGAAGATACCACCTTTTGATAATAGCAACTAATGATTCTTGTCGGGTTATATGATTTCAGGAATAAATGTAGAAATGATATTTGCATCGCTATTATTTAGCGAATATTATAGCAAGGCATTAAAACAGGTCAATACATTGACCCGAGCCAGGTATGTGTAATAGAGTAATTACTCATTTAGAACGTAAGGTTCAATGAGCATTAAATGAAGTCTTAGATAGACAATGGGTTACTTAAATGGGTAAACCGATTGTTTTAAAAGAGGGTCGTGACGTTTCGAAAAGCATAATGACTTTTCAAACAAGATCATAACTCAAAAGAAGAATTATGGGTCAAACATGCTCTCAAAAGACCTTGTCGTAATTGAAAGACTAAAAAGGACCAAAACGCCCTTGTTAGCTAATTCGAACAAACAACCTTTAAAGGATGTTTGGAAACGAGTTTTATGATTAGGTAAATACTTAGAATAAGTATAGAAGTTGAAAGAGGTATTATATTAGTCAAATGGCACTATTTGAGTTTTTGCCGTAAAATAATGATTCGAGAGGTAAAATTTGGTTTATATAGATCACCACATTAAACCCACCATAAATACAGTTGTGGTGGGAGATTATAGGATAAGAAATGTGGTGATGGAATGCTAGAAGCAATTGCAAAACAAACAAATTGATCAAGTGAAGATCAAATGGGAACATAGAAAGGGTTCGGACATTACATGGGAGTCCGAAGAAGAGATACGACGTCTCTACCCTACACTATTCGGTACGTACTTTGGTTTCGGGGACGAAACCCTTTTAAGGGGGTGGACTTGTAACATCCCGAAAATGTGAAATTTATAAATTTGCAATTTGGTTGCAAATAAATTAGTAAAATAAACTGACTAGTAAATGACCCTAACCAAGTTAGTTAATGACCTATGAGTAGTTTAGGGTTAAAAAAAATAAAAACAAAAGACAAGGGACCTAATGTGCCTAAATTGAAACTAATTTTAATAAAACAAAGAAATAAAATCTCAAACACACTGATGTGTGAGAGATCGACCAGGCAGGAGGGAAGGGGGCGACCAAAGCTCTCCAAAACCCTAACATTCACAAAACAACCAAATTGAAGGTCCAAATCTGATCAAAAAGGAAATCTGAGCTTAGATTATTGATCCTCATAGCAAGGGGGTTATAAGGTATGTAAAATTTGTTAAAAATCTCCTACTTGAAATTCTCATGAATTTGGGAATTCTGAAAATTCTGAATGCATGTTGGTTATTTAGTTTGATTAGGGATGATATAGTGTCTAGGAGTAAAAACCTAGACAATAACATGTGAAATCATGGCTAATTCCTGAAATTCTCATGAACACCATGAAGGTGATTCATGGGTTTTGTGGAAAACTAGTAAACACTAGGGTTTAGAAGGATTGTTCTAGTGTGATATGGTCATAGAAAGCAATTTCTGAAATTATGATGTTTAAAAGTTATATGAAAGTTTTATTGATGAATAAGTTAGCTAAATAGCAAACTATGAACTTGAATCATGAGTGATATAAAATTCTGCCCGTTAAGTGTTTGTAAAAATGCCCCAAAGAAGGCTCAAAACTGAAATTTAAAGTTTAAATGCATGATTGTGATGATTGGACAAATTATACGATATATGGTTGAAATGGAGTTCTAAACAAATCGTGATTTAACTCCATAGGAAAGGATACCGGAGCGTCGAGTGGACAAGCCGGTGGCGATTTGCGTTTGAAGGGTGTGCATTAAAGGTATGTAACTTGACCCGTTACATTGGTTAAATTTGATAACTAGTATATGTGTAGTTGAGTCGTTGAACAAAAGTTATGTTGATCTAAAGCGATGATGTTCGCTAAATTGAATAATAGTTCAAGGATTGATAAGATCTCATTGGTAGTCACCATATTGGAGGATTCCGTAGGTGATCCAAACGGGTCAAATAATCAATTAAGGCATGGATATTGCTTCGTATTATGATTGATTGGTCTTTAGTTATTGATTGATAATTGACATATCAAAATGCAAGAAATTAGTATGTTGGTTTGTTAGAACGAAAGATATGAGGAATTGGTTTGGGCAAGACAACCAAATCATTCAAAACATATATTTGCAGAGGCTACCGTAAGTTACGGTACCACCGTAACTTACGGTAGAGGCCAAAAGCCTTACGATGGATTTCCTCTGTATTACGGCAGACCAGAGTCCCTCAGTAGACACCGTAACTTACGGTGGATCCAGAAAAATTATATTTTGTTTTTCACATTTAGTCGTTGGAACTTGCGTTTATGTACTATATATTAATGTCAAAACTAATATTTTAGTGGTTTTGACCCTAGGTGAAGATGTGGATCTTACGGATGGCGGTCAAGCAAATATCGAAGAACCGAACACGACTTTTGAAGCTTCCGCAATATTTTAAAGCTTTAATAGACTAGGTTTATGGGATGTAAACAAATTATTAAACAACTTTAGAATGTTTTAAACTTAAACCTTAGTTGACTGAGGTTTTGTCACTTTTGAACTTACTTATGGAATTTATGTTATAACTAAACATCTTTATCTAAAATGGTGTGAATTATTATTAAATTCAAGTAAAATTTGATGGGTGTTACACGAATGCAACATTGGCTTAGTCAACTCAAGAGGTTAGAAGATTTTGCTAGAGACCTAAGTAAGAAAATGTCAAATCTGTCACCAAATGCTGAGCTTCAAAAGACATTAAGGAATGATTTCTTGAACATTATCATGGATACCAAGCCCTACGAAGCCTACAGGTCTGATTTCGAAGACTGGCCCCTTGAAGCTCTTAAAGTGGAAGTTAATAGAATTGAAAAGATGAATAAAGATCCTCAAATGCAAAAATCTGCTCCCAACTGGAAACAATACAAAAAGGTTAAAGTGGATGAAGTGTTGAAGTACAAGTGAATGAGGGCAGAACTTGTAGCAGCTAAGTATGGGACTGCTAGACAAATTGGAAAATGGTCTAGGCAGTATCTTGATCGAGCTTACAATAAGCTAGAAGAGTGAAGAAAGACAGATCCATCCCTTCCTAAAAAGCCAGTGTACAAAGATGAAATCACTGTTAGAAGTCGGCAGACCATTACATCTAAAAAGTTGTTCTCATCAGCAGATGTATCCATCGCTGCCTTGAACCAAAGAAAAAGACAACAACTGATGGATGAGGAAGATAAAAAGAGAGAAGCTGAAATTAGAAAAGAGTCTATCAAAAATCAGTTACGATATGGATTGGATGATGCTTCGTTGCAATTACAAGCTCAAGTTGCTCAAACACTTCGGAAGTTGGCAAGCAGGCCTCAATCGCCAAACTCCTCTCAAATAAAACTTCTCCTAAGAAACCCATCAGACCCAAAAATACTAAAGTGGAAGTCTGAAAAACAGACCCATGAATTGACTTTGATCAAGTCTGATGGGAGTGTTGAAAAGATATCAAGGGAGAATGCACTTGGTCTGAATCCAGTTGACCTCTAAGATCTTTTTAACCTTCAGCTTGATAGGGATGAAGATGATACTGATTCCTTGGATTTTGAGCTCCAATTCAAAGGGCAAATCCAGGAAAGCTTGATGAAAGAATAAATATCTGCTGATTTCTAAAGTCTGCTAATTCCTTGATTTAGCTTTGCTGAAAGTTGTTGAGGCAGGTGATTGTGTGTTTGTAGTTAATGTTTGTTGAACCTTAAGTTGTATTCAAATTCTATTAAGTTTTGTTAGACATCTTTTATATGTACTTATGTTTATAAACAGTTTATATTGTCTTTTTGGGTAAACAATTAAATTGTCAATGGGTGGATACGCGATTTTTTGGATAAGAGAATGAAAATAATTGTATGTAACTGATATATTAACCGATAATCTATGTTTATACTTGTCTTTTAGCTATAATAGATAACACGTTTTGGTACAATATCTGTACACATATCTATACTTTCTATTAATATGTGTTATGCATGGTTTTCTAAGAAACCACCCGTGTTTGCACACGGGTCTTACCGCTAGTAGTATATAATAAAATAAACCATGTGAGGGACACATGCCGCTCTATGAGACAGTCTTAATTATTTTTCTAAATATTTATTATGAAAAGTCAATTATTGATAATATCAAATTTAAAATTTAAAATTTGTAGAAGAGATTTTAATGATAGAGACAAAGATAATTGATAATAATATATTAATTATTATAATCATATATTAATTATTAAAATCTCAAAAAAAAAATATAAGCGTTTTAAATATTTATAAAGATAAATATTTTATTTAATTTGTAGTTTTAATTGTTTATATATTTTGATGATAAGGACAAGGATAACTGATAATCACATATTAAAATAAAAATATTTATTTTAATTTCTTTAAAATAATTTATTCAATACATGTAGAACATATATATTTTTTATACATGTGGTATATTTAGAAATCTACTTCTAATAAAGGATACCATTATCCCATTTTACATTCCAATATTTAGAATCCTACTTCTAATAAAGGATCTCATTATCCCGTTTTACATTCCAATGAAATAATAATATTAAATCATAATATGCAGCTTATCTATTGTATATTTAATATTTTTTACTAAAGTATTTTTTTTTTTTTTGCTGATTATCCAACATCAGGTAATACGTAAGTTTCTCTAACCTAATAATAAATAAATAAATAAATAAACAAAGTAAAATGTTATAAACCATGTAATACACAGCTCTCTAATCTAATAAGAAATAAAGTGAGATGTTACAGTAAGTAAATAGTACCTCAAAGTTCATTTTATTAGAAAACACATCTTGATGACTAAATGTGTTAACGGATTACATTATTCGTGTAAGACATGTGTTTATTCAAATCATGCAATACACGAGTTTTTAAAAGATGTAACTATTTTATTACTTAGTATATAAAATTATATTTATTCAACCCGTGTAATACACAGGGTTCTAACCTAGTCTTTCTATATAAAACTTTCAATTTTCATCTTCTAAACTTCATACTATCGTATTACTTTAACTTGTTTTACATTATCAAAACACTAAATATGCTCATATTTTTCACATTATGCATAACATTAATGATTAATATGCTATGTTGGTTACTTTTCAAGTATTTTTCTCTATTTGAATATTATAATATTGTTATAGTATTTTATTATTATAATTACTTTTAAATATATTATGTTTTTTCTTATACATTTCAAGATAAGATGTTTTATATAATTCCGAATATGTCGTGACATCCTTATATTTATCTACATCTAGATATAAATTTTACTTGAAACCGAATTGTGTATAGATGTACAAGTGATTGAAGCACAAACGTAAACGTCAGAAAAGTTATGTTACAGTGAAGTTTTTTTTAAATGACGTGTTGACATTTTTCGTTATTTTAGCCATATAATATAATATTTATACATGCTTATTTTATCTACGATTCGATAAAATCTTTATTCAAACGAGTCAAATATAGTTGATTTTTTTGTTCTTTGTTGTGAAACCGTGCTGATAATATCCGAACAACATCGGTACCAGTATAGTAAACATTTTAAATGGTTTTCTTTATGCGCCAAAATATACTGGTATGGTAACGGTATCGTAATGAATCGAACCAACGTCGGTGCAATCTTCTAATCTAACAATAATTTTTCTATGTGTGATGCCGATAATGAAATCAACTTTTTTTTAATGGCAAATTTGGATCATTGGCGGACCATTGGAGTATCATCGTGCCATCGGCGGATTCACCCGATCATATCCATCTCCACTAGGCATAAGGCTTATACACCAATTCAGGAAGAAACTCAATAAATATGAGAAAAACCCCTTTACGGGAATCAAACCCAAGACCTATTGGTCTAAAGTCTTATCACACCCCTAAGATACCACTAGACTATAAAGGCATGTATGATAATGAAATCAACAATCCAGAAAATTTGGTTATCATATTTGGATATGTGAATTTAAAAACCCATGCGGTTTTTAGTTACTATTTTTGTTGTTCTAAATTATTATTATTATTATTATTATTATTATTATTATTATTAGTGGTAGTGGTAGTGGTAGTGGTAGTGGTAGTGGTAGTAAGTTTTAAACTAATTGAAATAATACTGATAATGGGGAAGGTTCAAATGAAAACCACTTTTAACGCGAAAACTAATTAAAAAAGCCTAAAAAACATATCAACGTTTTTTTTACAATTTTTTTATTAAAAATCGCTATTTTTTATATATATATTTTTTTTGTAATGCACATGTGTAATAACACACATGTGCACTACAATTTTTTTATATACAAAAAATAGCGAAAATTGGTATGTTTTTTTAGTTAGTTTTCGAGTTTTCACGTTAACTAGTTGTTTTCATTTGAAGCTTCCCCAATAATAAGAATAATACTAATTTATTGATATTTGAAATGATTACTTCTTTTGAAAAATAACTAATTATTTTTTTCTGTCCTACGTCATAAAATTTCTTTTAAAAATAGGGCTGTAAACAAACCGAACGTTCAGTAAATAGTTCGTGAACCGTTCGGCGGGAAGTTCGTTTATGTTCGTTCGATTAGCTTAACGAACTAACACGAACAAAAATTTTTGTTAGGTTAGCTTAGCGAACGAACACGAACACAGGTCTCGTTCATTCAACTGCGTTCGTGAACGTTCGGTAATATGTTCGGTTACGTTCGTCCGTGGTGGTGTATTAGACTACTTGTGTTTTGATTTATCATTTGATGGTTGTATTTAACTACTTATATCTAATGTTTAAGGATAACACTATTTTTTTATTTATTTTCAAGTTAAATGTTAGTTTGCATTCTTTTTTATTTGCTTGCATTCGTTTGTGTTCGCTTGCGTTCGTTTGTGTTCGCTTGCGTTCGTTTGTGTTCGAGACCAGTGTTCACGAACTGTTCGTGAACAACTGAATTTCCTTAACGAACGAACATGAACATGAACATAAACTTATGTTCGGTATACGTTCGTGAACAGTTCGCGAACATGTTAATTTTCTTAACGAACGAACATGAACATGGCCTTGTTCATGTTCGTTCGGTTCGTTTACAACCCTATTTAAAAGAGTACCTACTTAGCAGAAACACATGCCTTTTAAAGAAGATGTCTCAAATTTGAGAAAGAAGAATATTATAAATATTTACTGTAAAGTAGATGGAGTAACATTTACCGGTTATAAAAAATAATCGTTTAATTTCGTTCTTTTGAACGACGGGGTTTTATACATATAAATGGCAAACAACAAGAAACTGTAAGCACCTCAGAATCATGCGCAATCTCAAGGCTCAAACTTCAATTCAGCTAATCTGTTAAGAATTTAGGTGACGTGTCGAGGGTGTTGACTTTTTACTATTTAAAGACAAAGCCTCAGACAGTTGACTTTTTTTCTTTTTTTGTTATCATCATTCTATGCATTTAAAATTCAGAGTTAGTTAGTAGGTTGACTACGTTTTCTTACGTACTTGTTGGTTTGTGGGTTAATGATATAAAAGAAGTCAACCACCAGAGTTGAAAATTAAAGTCAACCTTTGGCGTTCTCAAAATCTTTGTTGAACATCCTTGCGCCCAGCGTAGTGGTTTTTTTTAAAGTAAACTTCATTAAGGAAAAAGCCGACCCAAGCTAGGCCGACAAAAAAAAAAGCTAGGCCGACAACACTACAACACACAATTACATATTTATAAAAGAACATCACTCCCCTCATTCAATCCCTCTGTATTTCGAGCTATTAGAGAACCAAAGGAAACCCAGGGCCTTAACCTCGCTGACAATGCTCTCTATCCTAACCGGAATATTGGAAAATTTAGCGTTGTTTCTAGCACGCCCCAAACTCCAGCAAACGATCATGATGATACCTTGAACCGCATCCTTCTTTTTTCTCCGAGACTCATTAACCCAGCGGTAGTGGGTTAATGTCCACATAGCGTCAATGGACGCTAAATGTCATTATGCGTGTGCAGGGACGGACCCACATAGAGGGTCGGGGTCTCCGGACCCCAATGTTTTAAAAAAAATAGTAGATCATGTATATTAAATTTTGAGTAAACTGCTATTTTGGTCCCTGAGGTTTGGTCACTTTTGCCACTTTAGTCCAAAACTCAAACCTTTTGCATCTGGATCTCTGTGGTTTCAGTTTTATTGACATTTTGGTCCAAAAGTGAAATCAGGTCATATTTGTCTTATAAAATCCTACTATTTTGTCTTTTTCCTGACCATTTTGCCCCTGAGGAAAATTACCATTTTTCCTGACCATCCTGCTATCTTATCAAAATGACCATTTTGCCCCTGAGGAAAATGAAAAAATAGCATGATTTTATAAGACAAATATAACCTGATTTCACTTTTGGACCAAAATGGCAATAAAACTGAAACCACAGAGACCCAGATGCAAAAGGTTTGAGTTTTGGACTAAAGTGGCAAAAGTGAACAAACCTCAAGGACCAAAATGGCAGTTTACTCTTAAATTTTTTAAGGACCTCATAAATACAATTAGATGGACATCATTGAAAGAAAAGGAAAGCTATTGTAGTGGTAAACCCTCCTCTTTACCAACAAGAGGTCATGTGTTCAATCCTTGTATAGCCTGTTTTTCTGCTTTTTTTTAAATCTAATTTAAACCTCGCTCTGACCTGACCCGAACGAGGATCAAAATCCTGGGTCTGCCACTGCGCGTGAGTCATTGGAGGAGCAATTGCCATGTTAACAGGCGTGAGTTGAGGGCTAAGTGAGAGAAAGTTAAACTTTTCTTTAGCCAATCATATGTTATGAGACCATTCACAATGGTTTCTTTACACATTTGTGAGTAGGTTACTTATATTATAAAGAGTTAATTACTGTTTTCGTCCCTGAGTTTGTCAAAAATAACGGTTTCAGTTCATTAGTTTAAAAATTGCCATTTTAGTCCATTAGTTTCATTTTCGTAACCATTTCAGTCCACTAACTTAACTCCATCCATTTATTTTGTTAACTTTGAGTTAACTAACTAATTCAGGGACGGTTTGCGTCAGTTTTAGAAACACAGGGACTTAAGTGTAAACTCTAAAACATTAAAACAAAAAAAATAGTAAATTCCAAAAAATCAAAAAAATTCCAAAAAACCAAACAAATTCCAAAAAATTCTAACAAATAATATAAATTCTAAAAAATCATAAAAATTCCAAAAAATCCGTTTCGGCGCGAACTGTTTCGAACCCGAACCGTTTCGAGCTGAACCGTTTCGACGTGAACCGTTTCGACCCGTACCGTTTCGACCCGAACCGTTTCGAGCTGAACCGTCCGTACCGTTTCGACGCGAACCGTTTCGACGCGAACCGTTTCGACCCGTACCGTTTCAAGCCGAACCGTTTCGACCCGTACCGTTTCGAAGTCGAACCGTTTCGACCCGTACCGTTTCGAAGCCGAACCGTTTCAAGCCGTACCGTTTCGAACCGAACCGTGCCGTTTCGAACCAAACCCTTTCGAGCTGAACCGTTTCGAACCGAACCGTGCCGTATCGAACCGAACCGTTTCGAGCTGAACCGTTTCGAACCGAACCGTTTCGAGCTGTACCGTTTCGAACCGTACCGTTTCGATGCAAACCGTTTCGAACCGAACCCTTTGGACCCGAACCGTTTCGACGCGAACCGTTTCGAAGCCGAATCGGTACGGTTCGATACGGCACGGTTCGATACGGCACGGTTCGATACGGCACGGTTCGGTTCGGTTCGAAACGGTTCAGCTCGAAAGGGTTCGGTTCGAAACGGCACGGTTCGACCCGTACCGGTACGGCTTGAAACGGTACGGCTTCGAAACGGTATGGGTCGAAACGGTTCGGTTCGAAACGGTTCAGCTCGAAACGGTTCGGCTTCGAAACGGTACGGGTCGAAACGGTTCGGCTCGAAACGGTACGGGTCGAAACGGTTCGCGTCGAAACGGTTCAGCTCGAAACGGTTCGGGTTCGAAACAGTTCGCGCCGAAACGGATTTTTTGGATTTTTTAGAATTTTTTAGAATTTTTATTATTTTTTAGAATTTTTTGGAATTTGTTTGGTTTTTTGGAATTTTTTTGATTTTTTGGAATTTACTATTTTTTTTGTTTTAATGTTTTAGAGTTTACACTTAAGTCCCTGTGTTTCTAAAACTGATGCAAACCGTCTCTGAATTAGTTAGTTAACTCAAAGTTAACAAAATAAATGGATGGAGTTAAGTTAGTGGACTGAAATGGTTACGAAAATGAAACTAATGGACTGAAATGGCAATTTTTAAACTAATGGACTGAAACCGTTATTTTTGACAAACCTCAGGGACGAAAACAGTAATTAACTCTATTATAAAAGTTGTGAGTTGAAGAGAAATAAAATGTTACTGTTCATCTATAAATATATGGGAACATTGTTCACCCATATTAATTTTTAAATGTTTTTTAAAAGTGATTGTGAGTGAAGAAGAGAGAAAAGGTAATGATAAATGTATAAAAAAATATTATTTAATTGAAAAGGATAGCGAAAGAGTCGTAAGTTTTACTGTAATTTTAGATATTAGGATAAGGTATTGAATGTGAATGCTCTCACACCACCCATCTTTATTTAATTTTTTAGTTAAACCACTGCATTTTTAGTGTTTCACTAGTTAAAACACCATTAGCTAAGTGACACTCACATTACAGAAACTTTTTTTACTTTTTAGTTTAACACATGGTCTAAGTATTGTACTTCACAACTAAAAAGTTGAGAGTTAAAGTGCAAATGTGGTGTGTATATCCTCGAAAATTTAAGAATTGTTATTAAAAGAAAGTCAGTCAGTTTTAGGTTAATGTTATGTTATACATCTGTAGTAATAGTACTAATAATAGTAATAATAGACATATGTGTGTATATTGACGTACAAAACGTATGAATTGAAGAAAAAGTAAAAAAAAAAAAAACTTGCGTTGACAACTTAGTAAATAACAGAAACTCCTTTTTATCTTTCATGTTTGCGATGAAAGTTTTCAAAATCATCTACGCTCATTGAACAATCGAAGCGAATCTTACAAAAAATTGAGAATACAGATAATTTCTACTTGTTATGATGTTGACTTTTAGGGTTTTTTTGTTAAAATGAATCGTGTCATTCATTAGTTTAACTAGGGTCTATTACAAGATTTAATCTTTGATTCTTGATTTCTATAAATCAGATGTTGCTAAAAACGATGAATAAAAAGCGTAATGATTCATCATTTCCAGGTATTGCTGGTTTTGTAGAGTAATTTGTGAAATCTGGTTTGGTTGGTTTTGTAGAGTAATTTGTGAAACTAGGTATGGTTGGTTTTGTACAATAATTTGTGAAACTAGGTTTGATTAGTTTTGTAAAGTAATTTGTGAAACTAGGTATGGTTGGTATTCTTGAGTAATTTATGAAACTATGTATGGTTGGTTTTGTAAAGTAATTTGTGAAACTATGTTTAATTATTGTACTTATAGAATAATTACTCTAGTTACAAAACATAATTTGTAACGTTACGTATTTTCCCGATTCTTTTTCAATTATTTGTAATTCGAATTTCTATTTCAATCCTTATAGTTCGAGACTTGATCATAATAAAATCTTAATCATGCATGCACAATATGCAAACAATTACGAAATACGTGTTTATATTTAAAATCGAGCCATACATCGAGAGTATAATTTCTCGGAATTATATTTATACATATTCATACTTTACACATGCTTATACATGGCTTAAAAGCCCTAAAACATGTTACATATTGAAGATATTGCGTAAAATGACAAACAACCAAACAACAAGGACTAAAATGATTTTTTAGTTTTATTTTTTTGGGTCCTTATAGACCGCAAGCCAGAGGCCTTACGGTCCGCAAGGACTTGGTCTGGCAGCAGGTTCGTAAAGGGCCACCACCTTCACAGCCCCTCCATCACATCCACCCGTCAAAGGGTCACCACCTTCACAGCCGGCGACCTACACAGCCACCATTCAAAGGTTTGTTTTCTGTTTTTTTTTTTTTTTTATTATTATTTCTGCATGTTCATTAGGTGGTGTTTGTGACTTGATCTTTTCTATAATGTTCATTGTTATAAAATGCTTTGGAAATTTTGATTCTTTGATTTAGATGTTATTCATTATTAGCATTTTTTTGATTCTTTGATTTAAAAAAATGTTATTGTGTGGAATAAATAATTTATAAATCAAGGTCCCTGTGGATGTTAACTGAAAAATTTGACTAGATTTTGATTTTGGATGAAAATGACAACAAATTGAAACCACAGGGACCCAGATTTAAAAGGTTTGAATTTTGGACTAAAGTGGCAAAAGTGACCAAATCTAAGGGACCATTTTGGCAGTTTACTCAAAATGTTATTATGTTTTTTTTATGAATATTATTTCAGTATTGTATAACTATTATTTAAATTTGAATGTTGAAAAAATCTTGTAAATTTAAAATATCAGTTTATTTTAGCAGATTACAGAAGTTAAAAAAACAAACAGTCTTCTTCTTACAGACTGTAGAGGTTTGGTCCACATCTTCTGTTACAGATGTCTGCAGATTTAGTTCGCAGACTGCATACATTTTACCTATGAAAAAACAAATAACACCCAAGTCTCCAATGAAACATTATTGGAAGCACTCGTCTTGGTTAACACTCACTTGGTTACTTAGCATATTAGATAGTTATGTATTCATACTGGACTCTAAATAATCTTCAAGCCATAAAAGTGATGAAACCACACCAAGTCTCCAATGATACAATATTGGAAGCACTCGTCTTGGTTAACACTCACTTGGTTACTTAGCATATTAGATAGTTGTTTTTGTATTCATACTTATATTCATGACCATCCGAATCATCTATGGGATGATTTGTGCATTGGTGAAATCTGGTGGTAAATGGATTTATCCGACTATGCTTGACAATACATGGCTAGACTAATACTTGACTTAAACATAATAATATATACATAATATAAATCTCTAAAACTGAACCATGATATCAACCGTACTCATGGTTGAATGTTATATGTTAAGATGGAAAATTTCTTAGTTTCGGATTCCTTAGGTTGGACTTCTAATGGGTGACTTAGTACACATGAAAAACACAATTAACAATAGTGTCTAACTAAAGTGTCCAAAACAAGGTATGTTTTATGTACTTTCATACGCATATAATTCTCATTGACTTTCCAACCTCCAACTCATCAAACTCATACACTTTTGTTTATCCTTTTTAGGGTAATTTGGTGATTCCATCCTCTCAAACCGCTCACTCGCATTTGTGGAACTTATCTTCACAAATCGTGAGTATACTTGACCTATTTTCTGTTTTAATCACGACTTGGGTTGTAACATGTAAACATACTAAATTCACATACAACAATCTTATACAAACACTTAGTCCGTATACATGCTAAGTTGATATGCTTATTGTGAGTCCATATTTGACATTTCATGCTTACTATTACATCATTAACCTTGCAAGCCTCCCTTAACATGTATAACACTATAGGATTAGCACACCACCCGTTTGTCGTTATTGTTACGTTATACTTTACGGTCTTTTTTACTTCGGTGACAAGATTACGCTCACGGTCTTATTCACTTCGGTGATAAGATTACGCTAGTGGAAACTTTGGATTGATGTTTAATTGTGCATGCTAGTATGTAACATGATTAGTATACTTTAACATGTGGACTTGAGAATCAATCTTTTATCTTTTATATGCGATATAGGCAAAACTAGTATGCTCACTGACATTATTTGTGTTGATGGATACTTATTACCCGTTTTAGGAAATTGATGTCACACCCCAACCGATGGCGGAATCATCGGGGCGTGGCACTGAGCGAAACATATTGTTCAAGAGAATCCATAACAACTATTAATGACAATATATTTAGCGTTAATGTCCCATACCACTAACATATAAAGCAAAACAGTTATTACAGATAATAGTCTCAAAAACAAGTAACTGTTCCGACAACTCAGATTTCTTATTCGGTGGGTTTCTAGACATCCTACTTGATTCACCAAAGCATAGCAAGCATAGCATCCTATTCAACCTATCACATACGTTAAAATAAAGTCAATACACATAGTGTAAAGGTGAGTACACAAGTTTGCATAGCATATAGTATAGCTAAAAACGTTTACGCATAACCAGCATGTATCACGTAGAGGTGTGAATCTAGTAATTTATCGACAATGACGCATGCAACCGACATGACTGCGAGTTGTAGAATGCGTGACACATTATCACCACTATAACCATGTGAAGTAAGGCCCTTAACAACCCCTGAACAAACAGGTGCTGAGTCCAGACTATAGTACCATCGTTGCTAAGGTGTCGGGCAAACAATCACTGTGTAAACATAACATACAAGCATTCATCGAGTCACGTATAACATGCGAGAGCGGTTAGCGTTTGTAAAGCGTTTAGTATAGTGTGTGTTGTGTTTTGATAGAGAACGTATATAACACCCAAAAGTGTGTTAAGCGAAAAAGGGTTCGAGTATACTCACAGTACGTGTTTAGCTAGTAAACACAGACTTGGATTGAAGGGAGCGCTTGGAGTTAGCCTGAGCATAGAACAATAGCGTAAGCGTTGAACAGCGTGTAAACAGTGCGTCGGATGAGATAAGTGTCAAATGGGGAGTCGGACGGATGGTCATCCGGACGGATGACCATTCGAACGGTTGATCATTCGAATGAGTTAGTGGGTTTGTAAATCGTTTTGAAACTTTTGAAGTTTTCGTTGTAACATTTAATCAAGTCATCCGGTCGGATGGTCATCCGGACGGATGGCCACTCGATCGAATGGTTATTCGATCGAGAGTTTGGTAGAAGAGTTGAAAGAAAGTTTGAAATCAGTTTAATATGTTTAGATTTCGTTGAGATTTGTGTTAAAAATGTAACACCCGTCCTAATTTAATATGATTTTACTACTAAATACGCAATTAGTTTGCGTAAAATACAGGTTAACAAAAACTTTGTTAAGTTTGATATTCATACATGATTAGAGTATTTAGGATTAACATCCCTACTAGTTTGAAATGTACAGTAAGTGGCATCAAGAGTTACATGATCACATTTAGTTAAAACAAAATATATCATTCGCGGAAGGTTCAAAAGTGTTGTGTTCAGTTCTTGACATTATGCTTGATCACCACCCGGGGTATCCCCAACATCACCTAACATCAAGACCAACTTAAATGTTAGTTTTGATAAAATATAAACATGTATATTCAAGTTCCAATATCAAACAAATGAAAACCAAAAATTAATTTCCGGGAATAGGTCTCTCGCGCCACGCGAGAGACTCCTTAAAATCTTTCGCGGGCCGCGAGCGGCCCCGCGTGTCGCGCCAGGTTTGGTGCTCCCCGTCGCGTGCCCCGGGGGAGTCAATTTTCCAGCAGGTCTGGTTCTGGGTCTGCATTTTCTGCCCAGCTCAAGTTTTGAACAAATTTTCAACTTCAAATTAGCATAACTTTTAATCTAGATGTCCGTTTTGCATGATTTTTTTTCCTACGCATTTGTAATTTAATTCTCCATCTCATGGAGTAAAAACCAGACATCTGAATTCAAAAAATTTTAGATTTCAAGCTCTCAGATTAAAATTCAATGATGACACTTTTTAACCCGTTCGTGATTTTATCAAACAAACTTGTTTATTACCTTTAAAATGTCACGCATATCACGTTATGTCAATTTACTAATATGCAAGGTTCAAATTACGGGTTTTTTATGCAAATCTTAACCCGTTTTACACATCTACTCATTTTGACCCGATAAGGGTATTTAACATTTTCAAGCTTAAATCACGCTTCTTTTTATTTTACATTCTATCTCAGTTTTATACTTTTCCCAAGGATTCAATTTATCAAAATGCTTATTTCTAAACAACTCTTAAAGGTTGTTTTCCCATTTTACCCTTCAAGGGTGTTTTGGTCAACTTTAGTCCCTCATTTTATGACGAAGGACTTTCGCTACCTAATTAACCAAACTCATATGTTTAACTAAAACTTATTTATACGTACCTGGCTCGGGTCAACATTGAGACCCGTTTTATACCTCAATTTAATTAGCCGCTACTTTATAGCGACGCAAATATCCAATTCCTGTTCACTCCTGTGAACATATAACTTAGCAACCAAATGTTAGTCAATATTGTCAAATGGTGTTATTACCATCATTTGACCCGTTTGGCCTATATGACCAAACATTTACCTTTATAACAACCATGTTTTTTTATTACCATTTAACACATCCGACTCATTTAGGATTTTACCACAAGATCCTTTTTCTTACATATTTTACCCATTTCGGCTCACGCCATAGGGTATCTTTTGAACTTAAAACTTACATTTGTCAACACGTGAGTAGTTTACTATTTTACCCTTTTTCTCATTATAAGTTTGTAACGCCTCGCAAAAATCAAGTCCAATGTAATAATGACGCATGTCATAAACCCTAAACGTATAATGAAATGTTTATGAGGGACTAAAGTTGACAAACAAAGAAAGTATGTATGTGGAAGGGTCCAAAATGTCAACATATGAAAACTATGCCTTTCGACAACCCTACATGATGTTTATACTCTTAAACGAACAAATTATGGAACGTATGAAGCCGTTTGTGAAATAAAGTGACAGTTTACAAGACTCGGGGGTTAAACGTGTCAACATGTTAAATTACTACCTCTGAGTGACCTTTTAACGAACCCGGGACTTTGTAACAAGTGATTATACTTTCAAGAATAAGTGACGATAAATTCATGAGGTTTCGATATCGTTTGGTATTAAATACGTTAACTTTCGTAAATAAAGGGTTAAAAGCATCAACATGGTGAAACTAGTGTTTTCGGTTATCATTTAACGAAACCGGACCTAACGGTGTTTGATTATAACCTTAAGATCATCCACATTCTAACTTTATGGTTTAAAAGTGCATAAAATAGAAGTTATTATGTTTTAAAAAGGTTCAGGGACTATTCTTGCCAAGTTTGAAACTCAAAAACAGGTCCCCCATGGGGCTCGCGTTGCGTGACCTCAAAACAGATGTGCCGTCGCGCGACGCGACGGCCTGATGTTGACAGAAAGCATGCACAGGTGCAGGTTCTGCATGTTTCTTCCACAATTCAGCCTTATACTCACATAAACTCGAAACAATGGACTATTTGATGGTTTCTAAAACCACTAGGGACACTTGTTCTCATCTGGAAACATCAATAAACACCTGGGATGATCTGGAGATGTCTTGAAGTAGTATAAATAGGTGCATTTGGGCAGCTTCTTCATTTGCACTTCAAACTTTTCTCAGAATCTCAATTGATCAAGCTTTGGAGCATTCTCTGGAGCATCCTGATCATTAAGGAAGCCCTCTTAAGTTTAATCTTCGTGATAACGACCTTTGTAAGCGTTCGTAGCTTCTGTAGTTAAAGTTTTACTAGTTTAAGGACCGAAAGTCAAAGATAGCGTTATTCTGCTTTGACTTTTAAATTAATCAAAATCGGTCCAGCCATTATTCGAATTGAAAGTGGTTATGTGTTGGTAATTAAGTAGGTGATAATCCCTCAAAAGGGCACCTCCTAATTATCATGTTTACTTAGTAAATTGTCGAGTCAAAGTAATGAACAGAAAAGTCAAACGAGTCAGTTTTTATAAAATAATTCATAATTTATAATGTAGAAGCTATAAAATATGTTTTATCACTTAAATAACTTGGTAAATAATATAAGAACATGTTTAGGCATGTTCAACCAGACAATTCTGAGTATTAGGCTCGGTTCGCAACCGAAAGTCGCAAAAGTTGACTTTTGCTTTGACTTTCAGTTCTGACCCGAATTAACTTAGTTTAGTTATGCCTTAGGGTTCCTTTGTGACCATGTTATATATAAGAATAACCCTCTGAGGTTATACTTCATGGTCCCTTAGAAATCATAGTTCATTGCATGTTTACGTTATTTGCTTAAAAATCGACTATTATGCCCTTATGTTATAAAAACGAGATTTTTGAAAATGTGAGAGGACAAAAAGATTTATTACTGATATATAAGTATGTCCAATAAATTTGACATCAGTTTCTGGTCTCAAACAAAAGTTATGCAAGATATCGTAAAATGAAACTTTTTGTTAATTAAATTGTATTTTGAGCATAAATCATGTTTTAACCTGAATTTTGACACCAAACTCATTACCTACCATTTTAATATAATTTTTAGGGAATTTTGGAAATTTTTGGTCAGATTTTATACTGACCATAACATAGAGTTCTTGCATGAATTCGGTAAATGACGATAATGCCCTTTTCATTAATAAAATGAGATTTACATATCATTTACATGCCAAACCTTTTCCTACTGATGTTATATATTAAATAAAATATTTTAAGCATTCAAGACTGATAAAAATCTCAAAATTTCATAAACATCTCAACTATCGTCAAATATCGACTTTTACGCAAATTAGGCGCATAGTGTGGTTTAAAACCATATTTAGCACCTAAGACATGATACCTACTGATTTTAAAAATGAATTTTAATATTTTAACAGTAAGTATAAGTCTTGAACTCAGACTTCCAATTTGGTCCTTAAAACATATGTGAAATGACCAAAATGCCCCTTCGGTGCATAGTTTGGCCATAAATGGTAACCCTCACATATGTATGATATCTGACTGATGTAACTTGATAAAATAAATATTTTTACTGAATGTTTTAGATCAGAACCTCAGTTTATGATTAAATCTCTTAAATAAACTTTAAAATGACCAAAATACCCCTACGGGACTTAAATTGGTTTTAAAATCTTTTTGGGTATAAGTGTTGATATCCTACTGATATCATATCATATTTAAAGCATATTAACTTGTGAAATTTGTACATGACTCATTCGGTTACCCGTTATGCATATACGCGTTCGATACGGTTTATGTAACTAGTTTGCATAAATTTACCGAAACGGGTCAAACCTTATCATTTTTACTTCAAAATCCAGGATGTATTTAGTTTACCCATTTTATACAAGTCTTCATACTTGTTGGGTCTAAATCACATTCCAATCCGGTCATCGCTTAATCTCGTGTTTCGTACCGTAAACTTGTCTTTAAAACTAACCGGTCTAAGTTACAACTTAAATAAGACCCGTTAGGAATCTAATAGGTTATTAAAACCTTCGTTCCAGATTAAGAGCCCAGTAAAAGCTACCTACACTTGTTGAGTAGGATATATGGCTGAGAATACAAAATTTTACATTTTAAGCTCAGGTAAATACTTTTAACTTATTTTCCCTTATACGGGCTTGGGATACGGTGAATTATTACCGCTTGGTCGGGTATTGAATATTTAATCGATTAGTGGTTAAATCATTGAGATAACCCGTTTTAATCTGTTTTGTTTGATTTAAGCATTTGGGGGTTAATGACCGTGTCCTGGATATCCTCGGCTCATTCATTTGAAATGGCCACACTTAAGCACGGGGTGTAGCCATACAACTGACAGTTGCGTATGTAAAATGGTATCCCACTCGTGAGGATAACTTCTTGTGGGCTTATACTAGTGGTGTGTCTATTAATCTTGTCTCGGCTTCTATCCCGGGCCCTGAACATACGAAAAACATGTGAATCTGTATACAAGATTATTTTATATAATTGTCACAAGTTATAAAAGAACATTTGTGCCTTGTGCATTTAAATCAATTTTTTATAAATATTTTCAAAAGAGTCAGTTAATTGTATTTACCAGTGTAAACTGACGTATTTTTCAAAAAGACTAAGTGGCAGGTACTATGCGAAATTGGTTGGAAGCTCCTGGGCACTAATTAAAGAATCTGGCAAGTTCTTAGTGTTTAAAGTCTGTCGAACAATATTTTACTTTATGTTTTAGATCCGCCTGTGGATCCACTTGTAACCGTTTGTATAATATTTTATTATACTTTGCATTTCGGTTTGTATTAATATTTTCTACCAAGACTTCCGCTGTGCATTTAAACTGTGGTTATTGACTAATGATGATATCAACTACGTCACGATACTCCCCACCGGGCCCACCGGTAATACGTGAAAATATCGGAGTGTGACAAAGTTACCTCATAAGGTAACAATTCCAAAAACTACTAGTTTGTTCGTCATTGCATGACTTAATTACCATTTTACCCCTTTTTACCATTCATCATGGTTTTTCATCATTTTTACTTGTTCCGACCCGTATCAAATTACGTCGGAACATCACATTTAATCATTAGCTTATCATATTCATAAGCCTTGTAGTTGATTAGGCATTCTACAAAAGAGGGTATAAGCTTTACTTGCCTCGTATCCAAACCATGCTTTTCTCCGCGTACTCGATTCTTTTGACCCGCTTCTTTCCCAAGCCTCCATCTAGCTTGTCAAGAGTCAAGCTATCATCATAATTCGTAAGGCAGTTAGATTAGTCATTATCACGAACGACTATTCCATCTTACGAATTCTATGTCGAAACTATTATTCGACTTCATCATTGGTTAATTTGTCTTATAATAGTCATTTACCCTTAATCATACAAAAACGCAATTTGCGTTCAATAACTCATTTAGGCAATCTCATCAATTATCAAAGACACTTTATTCATTCTTTAGACAAAATCTACGGGTTTTCATCTATAAATGAAACTCCTTTTCTTCATGTTATTAGGCATTCCTACGGATACCTAATCAAATCAAGTTCTACTTACAACCGAGTAGACGCGCGATTTCACTTAGGCATTTTAACAAACACCTAGTGGGCATAATTTTTACACATTTACAAACTAGTTCATAACTAGTTATTTCTACCTAACATAAACATAAATTTCAATTCCATTATGTCTAGCATGCATACTATTCTCAGATTCATCTTATGGAAATCAGTTAACACCATTTTGAAAGTCATAATTCTAGGGTTCATCTTATTTCTACAAAACCCATTTAACACATAAATGGATAATTATGAAATTCATATTTTGAACACCAATTTAACAAGCTATTGACTAGGGTTTACTCCTAGACATGATTTCATCCCAAATTTCATCCAAACATCAACTAATCAAGTTCAGATTTCGATTTCACAAGTTTATCAAGAATTTGAAATGAAACTAAATTGTGAATTTTGACATACCTTATGATCCCTTCACTTAGGTGATTACTAATATGAGCTTGGATTTCGATTTGGGACTGATTTAGCCCTTTGATTCGATTAATTTGCAAGAGTTAGGGTTCATGTAGGAGAACCCTTTTTGTCTCCTGTGAAGAACTCGACCAGAACACACACTAAAGTGTGTGTTTTAGTGTTTTGTTTTAATTAAATAAAATCACTTCCAATTTTGTCAAGTCTAGTCCCTTTACTTGTTCAATCTTTTCGTAAGGAGTATTTTAACCAAGTTTTCTTATTATATTAAAACACTTACTAACTAGGTTGATATTCCTAGTTAGTTGGTGGGTTCCGGGAGTTATAACCCGTCTTATTTTAAGTCCTGTTAACTCAGGCCTCTTATGAGCTTTGTTTATTCAAAAGCTTTTATTCTTTTTTTTTAATTAATATTAGGATTATTTATTTAAATCCCAATATCTACCGGGTTACTTTTACCACTAACGGTACTTTACCCGTCTTTTAGTATTAACGGGGTTTGATTACCAAACCCGTTTTCGGGGTGTTACAAAAAAACATGTGGAAATCCTTTAGGTTTGGACCAAACTTGATGGGATGACATCACCAAGTGAACACCATCTTCAAGCAGTCCAAATCAGGAAATTCCGGGAAGAAAATCAGTGTTTTTGATGGAGAAGTGTGTAGTGATGATGATTGTACAAGGTTAGAGGAGAAATACTTACGAAATGGCCTTGAATCGAGAGAAAAGTGCTTGAGATTGACTAGGGAGCGAGTTGGGTCAAATGGGAGCTGTCATATCAATGAACAGTGGAGTGTGGGAGTATTTATAGTGTGAGAGGAGAAGTTAAGGCGATGGAGTAGTGGTGTCGGATGGCCAGTCGATCGGATGGCCATCCGATCGGATGGTCATCCAGACGTATGTCCATTCGATCAGTTGGTCATTCGACCAGCCGAGTTGCGTTTCGTTGATTTCCGACTTTGGTTTCGTGCGATAAGCGTTGCATTGCGTTTAAGCGAGTTACGAGTAAGCGTTTGAGCGTGTAAGCGTTGTGTTGATAACCATAAAACATATAACTAAACATAACCAAATAATCACATAACCTACACACATAACAACTAAGATGCATAAAAGTAAATCCGCGTTTCGAGTTGCGTCGAGTTTGTGTTGCGATAGCGTTGTGATAGTGTTTAGTCTAACATGCGATGTGATATGCGATATAATGCGTGTAAATAGTATGCGTTGTAAACTGTGTTTAATGCGATGACTGCGTTTTGAGTAAGCGTTGTAATCATGCGTGGTAATAATCGTTTAAAGTATAGTTTAAAATAGTTAAACCCTTTGCGATAATCGTAATCTCGAGAGTACAAGTCAATTAAGAAATAAATGACAGATCTGAGTAATGACCCGAAGAGTCGGGTTGTTACAGCCTCCCCCACTTTAGGAAATTTCGTCCCGAAATTAAGTAGCAGGTGTAACAAAGAGATGTGGATATTTAGCTTTCATATCACTTTCGAGTTCCCAAGTGAACTCGGCGCCGCGTTTGCTTTCCCAGCGAACCTTCACTATAGGAATGCGAGAGCGTCGAAGTTTCGTGGTCTCTCGGTCCATGATTTCTACCGGTTTTTCCACAAAGTGTAGAGTTTCGTTAACTTGCAAATCCTTGAGAGGGACATGCAGGTTTTCTTCGGCTAGACACTTCTTAAGGTTCGAGACGTGGAAAGTCGAATGTACGTTGTTGATTTCCTCCGATAATTCGAGTCGGTAGGCCACTTTGCCAATTCTTTCCAGAATCTTAAAAGGGCCAACGTATCGTAGCGCTAGCTTTCCTTTCTTGTCGAATCGGATCACCCCCATCCAAGGTGAAACCTTTAGGAGTACGTGATCGCCAACTTCGAACTCAAGGAGCTTGCGGTGTTTATCGGCGTAACTCTTCTGAGGACTCCGAGCTTTCAAGAGATTGTCTCGGATTTGAAGAATCTTTTCAGTCGTTTCTTGCAATAACTCAGGACCGGTAATTAGCGCATCTCCGATCTCATGCCATACAATAGGCGATCGACATTTCCTTCCATATAATGCGTCAAAGGGTGCCATTTGAATACTAGCGTGATAACTGTTGTTGTACAAGAATTCGACTAAAGGTAAATGCGAATCCCAATTACCACCGAAATCTATAACGCACGAACGAAGCATGTCTTCAAGGGTGCGAATCGTGCGCTCAGTCTGACCGTCGATCTGGGGATGGAAAGCGGTACTGAGATTAAGGGTAGTACCGAGAGCGTATTGGAATGTCTCCCAGAGATGCAAAAAAATCAACCATCGCGGTCAGGGATGATGTCATGAGGCGTACCATGTCGTCAGATGACTTCGTCAGTATAGATCAGTGCTAATCGTTCAACCTTAAAGTCTTTTCATATCGGTAGAAAGTGAGCTGATTTCGTAAGACGATCAACGATAACCCAAATGCTATCGTGACATGATGGCATGCGCGAAAGTTCTGTAATGAAATACATAGCTATACTCTCCCATTTCCACATCGGGATCTCGGGTTGTTCAAGTAAGCCAGAGGGTCGTTGATGTTCAGCCTTGACTTTCGAACAAGTCAGGCATTTCGAAACGTACAGGGCGATATCTTTCTTTATTCCTGGCCACCAATACCTGGATCCAAGGTCCTGGTACATCTTGTCGGCACCTGGATGAATAGAATATCGTGATTTGTGGGCTTCGGTCAGCAAAATCTCTCGGAGATTATTGCGACTAGGAATCCAAATGCGATCGAGGTAGTGAAAAATACCATTCAGTTTATTCACTAGCTGGGTTTCGGTTCCGAGTATCCTTTCTTCCTTCAGAGTGTTCTCGAGAAAACAGGCGTGTTAAGCGTCGCGAATAAGACCTTCGAGGTCGTGTTGGGCTTGAATGTTACGAACACTATGTAAATAGCTTCGTCGGTTGAGAGCATCGGTGACGACGTTTGCTTTGCCTGGGTGGTAGCGTATCTCACAGTCGTAGTCGTTGAGAAGTTCAACCCATCTGCGTTGGCGCATATTTAGTTCTTTCTGGTTCAAGATGTGTTGTAGGCTCTTATGGTCGGTGAAGACCGTACACTTAGTACCATATAGGTAGTGTCGCCAAACCTTCAACGCAAAAACAACTGCACCGAGTTCGAGATCGAGGGTTGTGTAGTTCTTCTCGTGGACTTTGAGCTGACGGGATGCGTACGCGATAACCTTGTCTCGTTGCATAAGAACACAACCAAGGCCAAGGTTTGAGGCATCGCAATAAACAACAAAATCGCCATTTTCGTCGGGTAGCGCAAGTATGGGAGCGTCGCAAAGCATACTCTTAAGAGTTTGAAAGGCATCCTCTTGCTCGGTTCCCCAAACAAAATTCTTGTCTTTATGCGTTAGAGGGGTGAGAGGGACGGCGATTTTCGAGAAATCAGCGATAAATCGGCAATAATAACCTGCCAATCCGAGAAATGAACGAACTTCGGACGGAGTTTTCGGTGTAATCCAACTTTTAACTGCTTCAATCTTCGCGGGATCGACGTGAATACCTTGATTATTAACAAAGTGACCGAGAAATTGAACCTCCTCAAGCCAAAATTCGCACTTGGAGAATTTGGCGTAGAGGCGATTTCCTTGGAGTAGCTCGAGAACTAAACGAAGATGTTGCGCATGTTCAGTTTTCGACTTCGAGTAGATATGGATATCATCGATAAACACGATAACGAAGCGATCAAGGAATGGTTTACACACACGGTTCATCAACTCCATGAAGACCGCGGGTGCATTGGTAAGACCAAAGGGCATAACGACGAATTCATAATGGCCATAGCGGGTTTGAAAAGCGGTTTTAGGGATATCTTCCTCCTGAATTCGTAGTTGATAATATCCAGAATGTAAATCGATCTTAGAAAAATATGTAGCACCTTGAAATTGATCAAATAAATCGTCGATTCGGGGTAAAGGATAGCGATTCTTGATAGTAAGCTTATTGAGTTCCCTATAATCGATGCACATTCGGAACGATCCATCCTTCTTTTTCACGAAAAGGACAGGTGCACCCCATGGAGATGTGCTAGGGCGTATGAAGCCTTTATCAAGTAATTCCTGGAGTTGACTGGAGATTTCACGCATTTCGGACGGTGCGAGGCGATAAGGAGCTTTAGCAACAGGGTTTGCTCCAGGAATGAGGTCGATACGAAAATCAATATCACGAGCAGGGGGTAAACCAGGTAAATCGTCGGGAAAAACGTTAGGAAATTCACAAACCATGGGAACGACTTTCACTCCTTTCTTTTCCTCCTTCGCTACTACAATGTGGGCTAAGAAAGCCAAGTATTCCTTACAGAGATACTTATTTGCTTGGATACAAGACATCAACTCTTTCGAAGATACGTCGCCATAGACACATAGTTGATCACCGTTTGAAAGAGAGAAACGGATCATCTTTTCGAAACAAACGACTTCAGCACAATTCTCATGAATAAAATCCATGCCTACTATGATATCGAAACTACCTAGTTGCATGGGAATGAGATCAATCGGGAAAACGTGATTGTTGAGTTCAAGAGTGCAATCACGAAGAACAGTGTTGACGGTGACGGTTCTTCCGATAACAACTTCTACGTCGATAGTCGTTGGGAGATTTGCGCGTTTACGTTTTAGGAGCTTTTCGAATTCAAACAACACAAAACAGTTATCGGCTCTAATATCAAATAAACACGAAGCATAAATACCGTTAACGAGAAACGTACCATTGACAACATTGTTGTCAGTCTGAGCTTGGAGGACGTTGATATTGAAGGTCCTTCCGCGGGCTCTTGGTGGTTGTGGTTGCTGCTGAGGCGGTTGCTGTTGCTGCTATTGTGGCTGCTACTGCGGTGCTTGTGGTTGCTGCTGCTCTTGTTTCACAACGCGATTTGGGTAGATATTAGCAAAGTGGTTAGGATCACCATATGCATAGCAAGCACGTGCATTTGCAGCTGGTGCAGGAAGAGCTTGATTAACTTAAGGAGCGCGGGGTTGAGTTGGCGGTGGTACAGGAGCTTGAAGAGCTTGCTTGCGAGGGCCAGTGCGACAGTTCACGGTGAAGTGTCCGTAGAGATTGCAGTGGACACAGAAACGACAAGCTATGCCAACTGGGTGATAGGTGCACGTAGGGTACAGAGGATGAGTTCCAGTATACACACGCTTAGACGGCGGTGCGTTGGGAGCAGTAGCTTGTTGAGGCTGAGAGTTGGTCGGTGTAGCGACGATTGCGTTGTTCTTGCTGTTGTTACCCTTGCGCTTGCGATCATGGAGATTAGACTTAGAGGCTTGGGAATCGGGTGTGGCGGTTGCTTGATGAAGACTCTTGGTTGCAGTTTTGAAATAACCAGCTTGAACTCGCTTATCATTGATCTCAGCAGCGAGTTGGTAGGTTTCCTCGATGGTAGCGGGTTTAGCTGCCTGAACAAAGTTAGCTACACAGTCGGGTAGAGCGCGGATGTACTTCTTGATCGTCATGTCAGGTGTTGCCACCTAGCTAGGACAGATGATACTAAGCTGCTTGAAGCGAGCGGTGAGACCAGCGTTATCACCACCTTCTTGTTTAATAACCCAGAACTCATTTTCCAGCTTTTGGAGTTCATGCGGGGGACATAATTCTTTCATCATGACTTCTTTCAGTTCCTCCCATGAGAGGCCATAAGCTGCACCGTTACCGCGCCTGTTGCACTTAGCAGTCCACCAGTCTAGAGCCCTGGACTAAAAAACTCCAGTAGCATTAACAGTACGCAGATCGTCTGGGCATCCGCTTTGACGAAGGGTGACTTTGATGGAATCGAACCACTGAAGCATAGCACTGGGTCCATCTTCACCAGTGAAGTCTTTAGGACCACAAGCTTTGAATTGCTTGAAGCTGAACTGCGTTTTCGGAGTGTCGCTCTTTGATTCAACAGAGGAGTTGCTCTTTACCTCGTTGATCTCACTGACGATCTGATGTATGACTTTAGCCATTTCCTTTACGACCAATGAAGCGATACACTTATCAGCATGGTTTCGGCGAGTTGCGTGTGAGGTGTGGGATCCAAATGACGACATTGTCTGCAGCAGACATCCTCATAGGATTCAGACGAGATTCGACTATATGGGGTTTCGTAAAGTTTAGCGTTTAACCACCATACTTACTATTATTATTATTATTATTATTATTATTATTATTATTATTATTATTATTATTATTATGTAAAGCACATAACACATAGTCACGTGGGCCCATAACCCACAGGTCCCAGGATCGAAACCTGGCTCTGATACCAATTTGTCACACCCCAATCGATGGCGGAATCATCGGGGCGTGGCACTGAGCGAAACAGATTGTTCAAGAGAATCCATAACAACTATTAATGACAATATATTTAACGTTAATGTCCCATACCACTAACATATAAAGCAAAACAGTTATTACAGATAATAGTCTCAAAAACAAGTAACTGTTCCTACTTGATTCACCAAAGCATAGCAAGCATAGCATCCTATTCAACCTGTCACATACGTTAAAATAAAGTCAATACACAGAGTGTAAAGGTGAGTACACAAGTTTGCATAGCATATAGTATAGCGAAAAGCGTTTACGCATAACCAGCATGTATCACGTAGAGGTGTGAATCTAGTAAGTTATCGACAATGACGCATGCAACCGACATGACTGCGAGTTGTGGAATGCACGACACATTATCACCACTGTGACCATATGAAGTAAGGCCCTTAACAACCCCTGAACAAACAGGTGCTGAGTTCAAACTGTAGTACCATCATTGCTAAGGTGTTAGGCAAACAATCATTGTGTAAACATAACATACAAGCATTCATCGAGTCACGTATAACATGCGAGAGCGGTTAGCATTTGTAAACCATTTAGTATAGTGTGCGTTGTGTTTTGATAGAGAACGTATATAAAACCCAAAAGTGCGTTAAGCGAAAAAGGGTTCAAGTATACTCACAGTGCGTGTTTAACTAGTAAACACAGACTTGGATTGAAGGGAGCGCTTGGAGTTAGCCTGAGCATAGAACAATAGTGTAAGCGTTGAACAGCGTGTAAACAGTGTGTCGGATGAGATTAGCGTCGAATGGGGAATCGGACGGATGGTCATCCGAACGGATGACCATTCGAACGGTTGATCATTCGAATGAGTTAGTGGGCTTGTAAATCGTTTTGAAACTTTTGAAGTTTTCGTTGTAACATTTAATCAAGTCATCCGGTCGGATGGTCATCCGGACGGATGGCCACTCGATCGGATGGCTATTCGATCGAGAGTTTGGTAGAAGAGTGTAGAAGAGTGTAGAAGAGTTGAAAGAAAGTTTGAAATCAGTTTAATATGTTTAGATTTCGTTGAGATTTGTGTTAAAAACATGTGGAAATCCTTTAGGTCTGGACCAAACTTGATGGGATGACATCACCAAGTGAACACCATCTTCAAGCAGTCCAAATCAGGTGATTCCGGGAAGAAAATCAGTGTTTTTGATGGAGAAAATATGGAGAAGTGTGTAGTGATGATGATTGTACAAGTTTAGAGGATAAATACTTACGAAATGGCCTTGAATCGAGAGAAAAGTGCTTGAGATTGACTTGGGAGCGAGTTGGGTCAAATGGGAGTTGTCATATCAGTGAACAGTGGAGTGTGGGAGTATTTATAGTGTGAGAGGAGAAGTTAAGGCGGTGGAGTAGTGGTGTCGGATGGCCAGTCGATCGGATGGCCATCCGATCGGATGGTCATCCAGACGTATGTCCATTCGATCGGTTGGTCATTCGACCAGCCGAGTGGCGTTTCGTTGATTTTCGACTTTGGTTTCGTGCGATAAGCGTTGCGTTGCGTTTAAGCGAGTTGCGAGTAAGCGTTTGAGCGTGTAAGCGTTGCGTTGATAACCACAAAACATATAACTAAACATAACCAAATATTCACATAACCTACACACATAACAACTAAGATGCATAAAACTAAATCCGTGTTTCGAGTTGCGTCGAGTTTGCGCTGCGATAGCGTTGTGATAGTGTTTAGTCTAACATGCGATGTGATATGCGATATATTGCGTGTAAATAGTATGCGTTGTAAAATGTGTTTAATGCGATAATTGCGTTTTGAATAAGTGTTGTAATCATGCGTTGTAATAATCGTTTAAAGTACAGTTTAAAATAGTTAAACCCTTTGCGATAATTGTAATCTCGAGAGTACAAGTCAATTAAGCAATAAATGACAGATCTAAGTAATGACCCGAAGATCGGGTTGTTACAATTGATAATAATTCTTCGAGAAATTTACTTAGGATGGAATAGAAACTCACCAAAACTTTATTTACATATTTTGTTTGTTAGTATGAAATTCCCACTTGTTGTACTTCTTTTCCTTGAACAATGTAACGTGTTATTCGATGAATAAAATGGAATTTGAACTTTAATATATTGTCACAATTTTAGCGTTATGTTGTCTTTGAGCAATCTATTACGTCTCGCCTCGATGTTTCCGCCATCGGTTGGGGTGTGATATAATTACTCTACTTTTAATTTGTTATTGTCCAATTGCAGCCTAATGATCAGTATGAAGACACAATAACAGATCAAACAAGAAAGTAAGTCTTTGCTAGGAACATGGACGGAATGGTATAATAAATAAACCAAAAAAATTATACGACATGTGGAAACTTATGTGGGTGGAGAGCCATGGAAAGAAGATGTTTAGCAACAACAACTCAATGATCACAGGCACAAGTTCTTATCCAAAATAGCGTTTTCAGATCTCAACCAAGCAAGACATACATACTGAAACTAGTAGACAAGGCACTGGAATGTCAAGTAATGGATCAAAAAGAAAAGGATACATTAAAGAAAAATAGCCTAATGAAGATAAAAGAAAGGCAAAACATCTAGAATTGTTTTGGAGTAGTTTACTTTTTTGTGGAACAAGATACGAAGTTGTGGTTTTTACACAATTGTACTTTGCTTTTTTTTTTTGGAAATATTACAATTGTAGAACATGCTTTAACCGATTAAAATAGAACGATTTAGCTAATGTGTAACCCCTTTTGAAATTACTTTTCGAATTGTACATTGTGATGTTGGTTTGTTTCAAAGTCAATTAAATGTGAATATCATGAATTTGAGCAAGCAACAGACATATTCATAGTTGCATGCCATGTTACATTGTGATGTTGGTTTGTTTCAAAGGTATATTCACATTGCGATGTTGGTTTGTTTCAAAGTCAACTAAATAGGAACATGCATATAGTTTGAGCAAGGAAGATGCATAATTGTAGTTGCATATCTTAATAAAAGTTATAAAAATAAGAGTAAAATGCACGGATAGTCCCTGTGGTTTTGCAAAGTTTCAGCTATAGTCCCCAGATTTTGGAAATTACACTCATAGTCCCTGTGGTTTGACAGTTTGTTACGCTGATAGTCCCTGGAGTGGATGTGGGTTAGTTTTCTCAGTTAAGTCCTTGTGAAATTACAAAATTACCCTTGCTTTTATTATATTCATCAACATCATCATCATCATCATTCAACAGACACTCATCTTAGCAAGAACACATTAATCATTCATCCAAAAATCCAATTCTAAGAACACATCTTCAAAATTCAAAAAAAGTAATAAATATAATATATAAATAAACCCAAAATCCCCCTCTTCTCTCTCTAAATAACTTGTTCTCCGGCGGCGATGTGAAGATCTGGCTCAGATTTGGGGCTACAATAGATCTCCGGCAAGATGGTTGTTGCCGACTCGATCCTCCATATACCATGTGATAATTAACTAAATTAATGGATATATAAAAAGAGATATTGCAATGCTTTACTCTGCACATCTGAAATTATTATAACTGGAAGTGGGATGGGGAGATGTGTATAAAAAATAAAAATAAAAATGACAAAGAAAACTTGAAAGCAAAACACTGTTCGAGAAGGAACTATCAGAGGAGAAGTAATTCTCCTACTCCTTTTTCTCTTTTATTATGTTTTTTCACAAAATCATCCTTTCAGCTTATCTCAACTCTGATGCGAGTTTAATTTCACAATATATTGTAGTTTTGTATCTAACATCAACTGGTTTCTCAAGTAAATATAATTCCTACCATTGCTACTCTCACTTTAGCTATAACATTTTTGTGAATATCCTGTTCATAAAGGTGTGATTTTTATAGGATTTATGATCAAGTTGGGGTTAAAGATTTGTGGGTTTTTCTTGATTTGTCAAACAATGGGAAAATCCATCTGGGTTTTGAAGGGCTTTGAGAGTGGTGAAATGGGTATGTGAGATTTACCTGAAATTATACTTTCTGTGCTGAGTTCAAGCACAAATTGATGATGAGATTTCTTGATTCGTATGAAAAGGTAGACATAACGAGGTTGGCGATTGTTGGGTGGTGGTGATGTTGTCGATAATCGTATGACTTCCGGTAGTGGTGGCCTAGCTGATGAAGAGATACATATTGTCCAGATCTGTTGAATGATGATGATGTTGATGAATATAATAAAAGCAAGGGTAATTTTGTAATTTCACATGGACTTAACTGAGAAAACTAACCCACATCCACTCCAGGGACTATCAGCGTAACAAACTGTCAAACCACAGGGACTATGAGTGTAATTTCCAAAATCTGGGGACTATAGCTGAAACTTTGCAAAACCACAGGGACTATCCGTGCATTTTACTCTAAAAATAATTACTCTACTAGTTATTCAAACCAATTATACAGATTAAGATAATTACTCTACTACTATAATTCATCTACTAGAAGTTATTAAGATAATTACTCTACTAGTTATAATTACTCTAATAGCTATAATTCCAATAATATATCTTGACAAAAAAAAAAAAGATATATCATTAACCTAACAAATACTCTAGTTATGATTGAATAATTACTCTACAGGTTCTTAAGATAATTCCTCTAACAATGCAAATAATTATTCTACTTATGCAAATCATTTTGCACCTAATGAAAATAATTACTTTACTATTTATATAACCAATTATGTACTTGATAAAGATAATTACTCCAATACTAGAACTACTCAACATAAGTGTAACAACCTCGCAAATTCCATTCCTAAAAGGCACACTAAGAAACCCTAATTGGAACCCCAAGCGGCGCGGTACGCCCCGAAACCGGAAAAACAGACAAAACTAGCAACAGGGCCCCCTAAAACTTAAAGGGGGATCCCCTAAATGTTTCCGCGACTCGCGATTGGAGTTTTGAACACGTAGCATTCGAGTTTGACACCTTTCTGGGCTATACACGAGACAAGGCTAGGCTAGATCGACCAGCCCCGCGACTCGCGCCAGGTACGGCGGAGCCGTGCGCGACACGCGGTCGGGTCAAATTTTGGCTATAAAGCCAGGGGCTTGGCGATATAGTCAAGGCTGCTAGACCTCGGACCATCGACGATGCAGTCGAATTGGCCAATACCTTGACTAACGGATTGGTGCATACGAGAGAAGAGAATAGGAAGAAGGAATTAGCTCAAAAGATTACCCAAGGTTTTCGTTTGGGTAATAATAGTAATTACAAGAAAAAGGGAGTCGGGCAGTCTTCTACACCGCCATTTTACAGCAACTGTAAAAGAAAGCATTTTGGAAAATGTAAGGGATACTGTAATTTCTGCAAAATACTGGGCACCAAGAGGAGGAGTGCAGAAAGAAGTCCACGATCTGTTACAATTGCGGAGAAGCAGGGCATTTTAAACCAAATTGCCCTAAATTAGTCAAGACAGCGGACAACAAAGCAAAAACGACCGACGGAACTACCAAGAAGAATGCAAGAGCTTTTCAGCTTACAGCGCAAGAGGCGGCCATGATTCCCGACGTGATAGCCGGTACGTTTCTTATCCATGACGTCTATGCAAAAGTATTATTTGACTCTGGTGCCAACCAAAGTTTTATAAATACTGCATCTTGCCAAGCTCTTAAACAACCATTAACCAAGTTAAGGCAAGCTTGCACAGTAGAATCGGCCGAAGGAAATCCTATCGAGATATGGGACGTACTTCAAGAAGGAAAAATAGAACTACTAGGACATAAGTTCTCGGCAAATCTTCTACCTATGAATTTAGCAAGATTCGACGTAGTGTTAGGAATGGATTGGTTAGTAGCCAACCATGCTCGAATCCTATGTGATCAGAATTCTGTAGAAATTCGTGCGCCAACCGGAGAGATGATTCTGATTACAGGAGATAAGCCAAACAAACCAATGAAATTCATTTCAGTAATGAAGTTGCTAACTACAAACGAAAGCAAGGCATAGTGTATATGATTTCAGTAATCATTAACACTAAGAGCAAAGAGCTTAAGGAAACTCCAGTAGTATCTGAATACCCAGATGTATTCCCAGAAGATCTACCTGGATTACCACCAGATAGGGAAGTAGAATTTAGAATTCATCTAATACCAGGAACTGCTCCAATTGCTAAGGCACCTTATCGTTTAGCACCAACGGAAATGTTAGAACTAAAAAAGCAATTAGATAAATTGTTAGGAAAATGATTCATACAACCCAGTTCATCCTCTTGGGGAGCACCTGTGTTGTTCGTGAAAAAGAAAGATGGGTCAATGCGAATGTGTATCGATTATAGAGAACTAAATAAGGTTACCATTAAGAATCGATACCCATTACCTAGAATTGATGATCTTTTTTATCAACTTCAGGGAGCTAGGTATTTTTCTAAGATAGATTTGCGCTCCGGATACCATCAACTGAAAGTACAGGAAGAAGACATTCTTAAAACTGCTTTCAGAACTAGGTACGGTCACTATGAGTTTACAGTCATGCCATTCGGATTAACAAATTCTCCTGCAGCATTTATGGACATGATGAATAGAATCTGTAAACCGTACTTGGATAAATCTGTAATTGTCTTCATTGACGATATACTTATTTATTCCAAAAGCAAGGACGAACACTGTGAACACTTGCATGCACTTTTAACCCTGTTAAGAAAAGAAAAGCTTTACGCTAAATTTTCTAAGTGTGAATTTTGGTTACAAGAAGTACAATTCTTAGGTCACATGGTGAATCACGAAGGTATTCACGTAGATCCTTCAAAGATAGAAGCTATCACGAATTGGAAAATTCCAAAGTTAGCTACAGAAGTCAGAAGTTTTCTAGGATTAGCTGGATACTATAGACGTTTTATCCAAGACTTTTCTAAGATAGTTGTTCCACTAACTAAAAAAAGGGGTAGGTGCACGGTACCCCTGACCGCAGAGGGGATCCCCCCTCCCAGTTCACCACCTGACAAAGATCCCTGGCGGAAAATACCCTCCCAACACTTGGGGTTCGAGAGAGGTGGGGTTGCCACGTCTCGAACCCAAGACCCCAACGATCCAAGTGTTAGAATATGGGTGTCGGTGGCCAACTGAGCTACCCCAGTTGGTTTGTTCCATTAACTATGTTAACATGTAAAACTGTTAAGTTTGAATGGGGACCTAAGCAGGAAGAAGCCTTTAGAATTCTGAAGCTAAGATTAACAAAAATGCCCCAATTCTTGCATTACCAGAAGGAACAGAAGATTTTGTAGTTCACTGTGACGCTTCTAAGTTAGGATTTGGATGCGTATTGATGCAACGTAGGAAAGTGATCACTTATGCATCAAGACAATTGAAAAAGCATGAGGAAAATTACACAACTCATGACCTAGAATTAGGATCAATAATTTTTGCCCTTAAGATTTGGAGACATTATCTGTATGGTAGTAAGTTTACCAATTTTTACAGATCATAAAAGCTTAAGATATGTTTTTGGGCAAAAAGAATTGAACATGAGGCAAAGAAGGTGGATGGAAATCTTAAGTGATTACGACTGTGATATTCAGTATCACGAAGGAAAAGAAAATGTGGTAGCAGATGCCTTAAGTCATAAGTATCATGGGAAACAAAGACGAATACGTGCTCTTAGGTTAAATCTGCAATTAGATTTAATGAAACAACTGGAAAATATTCAAGAAACAGCAATCCAGGATAATACTGAAGGAATGAAAGGAAGAATAAAGGAATTAGAACAAGGAACTGATGGAATTTGGAGATTCCATAAGAAAAGAATTTGGGTACCTAAACAAGGAAATCTACGAGATAGAATACTAGATGAAGCCCATAAATCTAGGTATACGATGCATCCTGGTAACAACAAGATGTATCAAGACCTGAGGAATATTTTTTGATGGATAGGAATGAAAAAGGACATAGCTAGTTACGTTTCTAAGTGTTTAACTTGTTCACAAGTTAAAGCAGAACACCAGAAACCTTCACGGTTACTTCAACAGTTGGAAATGCCTGTATAGAAATGGGAATTAATAACAATGGATTTTGTTACTAAGCTACCCAAAACCAAAAAAGGTAACGATGCAATTTGGGTGATTGTGGATCGATTAACCAAATCAGCACATTTCTTTCCAATGAAGGAAACCTTTAGCATAGAACGATTAGCTAAGCTATATGTAGATGAGATAGTATCACTACATGGAGTTCCACTTTCCATTGTATCTAATAGGGATAGTCGTTTCACTTCACATTTTTTGGAAAAGTTTCCAACAAGCAATGGGGACACGGTTAAACTGAAGTATAGCATACCATCCCCAGACTGATGGACAAAGTGAACGGACGATCCAAACCTTAGAAGACATGCTAAGGGCATGTGTTATAGATTTCAGTGGAAACTGGGACGACCACTTGCCATTAATAGAATTCTCCTACAACAACAGTTATCACACAAGCATCAATGCTGCCCCATTTGAAGCACTTTATGGACGAAAGTGCCAAACTCCAGTATGTTGGGCAGAAATAGGAGAAAGTCAATTATCAGGTCCCGGAATTGTACAAGAAACCACCGATAAGATAACTCAAATCAAGGAAAGGCTCAAAACGGCTCGAGACCGCCAAAAGAGTTATGCAGACAATCGAAGAAAGCCGTTAGAATTTCAAATTGGAGACAAAGTACTATTGAAAGTTTCTCCTTGGAAAGGAGTAGTCCGCTTTGGTAAGAAAGGAAAGTTAAGCCCAAGATATGTCGGACCTTTTACAGTCATCCAACGAATAGGACCAGTTGCTTATTAATTATAACTACCAGAAGAATTAGCCGGTGTACATGATGTATTTCATGTATCTAATCTTAAGAAATGTTTATCTGATGAATCATTGCTAGTACCTCTTCAGGATATAGAGGTAAATGAAAATTTTAAGTTTGTTGAAAAACCTCTGCAAATAGAAGACAAAAAGGTCAAGAATCTCAAATACAAGAGATTGATACTGGTCAAAGTAAAATGGGATTCAAAAAGAGGACCTGAATATACGTGGGAACTAGAATCAGAAATGAAAAGAAAGTATCCTCACTTGTTCCAGTAAATCTCGAGGACGAGATATTAAACAAGGTGGGGAGGATGTCACTACCTCACAAATTCCATTCCTAAAGGCACACTAAGAAACCCTAATTAGAACCCCAAGCGGCGTGGTACGCCCCGAAACCGGAAAGACATACGAAACTAGCAACAGGGCCCCCTAAAACTTAAAGGGGGATCCCCTAAATGTTTCTGTGACTCACGATGGGAGTTTTGAACACGTAGCATTCGAGTTTGACACCTTTTTGGGCTGTATACGGGACAAGGCTAGTCTAGGCTAGATCGACCAGTCCCGCGACTTGCGCCAGGAACGGCGGAGCCGTGTGCGAGGCCTGGTCAAATTTTGGCTATAAAGCCAGGGGCTTGGCACTTGATCAGATTTTGTAATTCGACGTAAAAATTCGTTCGTTTCACTGCTCAATCGACTGTTTCTTTCACAATTACAATCAGAGTCTCAAAACTCTGCTACGATAACAGGGTAATAACTCGATCACTGCTACGATACTATATCTGATCGATTAAAACCGATCCGATGGATGTTTAAGTGCTGCCTAAATTAGGCTATACTTTGTCATTCGTCGTGAGGTTTCGATCTCGTGATTATCGTAAATGTTGTATTAAGTTACTAACCTAGTTTCGTTTGCATTATATATTTAACTAGGTTTATCCGCTTAACCAGTAGGCAAGCTTTGACCGTCTAAATCTGCAATGTGAGTCATTCTCTTTTTACCAAAATTGTTTCCAAAACCCTAAATGTTTTCCCGTTCTACTTATAGTGATTAAGTCTTTGTTTATCTTAAATTACTGACGGTACGTGCGGTTTTGTATACATTACTTATCAAGCGTCACTTTTAGGTGAACGGACCTAAATAGTGATATGACCACAGTCACAGATCCGGTCGAGTGACAACTTGGTCAGATAATTACAAGATAGAAGCAATTGTAATCGCTCTTAATACTGTATACTATAATAATGTGTCTTTTATATAATTGGAATGAACTCGCCAGTATTTTTCGCTAATAAAACCTTTTTAAAACATATTTCAGGTGATTTACCGTGAAGAAGGAACAGTGCCGCGTAGCACGCCAACTTAAATAAAGTGGCTCAGTAAATAAGCAATAACATGTTTTCTGTAATTAAAGGATTCCCAGTGAAATTCCTTTCATGTAAAATACGGGGTTTGTCCCGAAATATACAATAAAATAATACGGTGTTTTTTTTTAAACTCTGATATTATTTTCTGACAAACGGTCATGTAAAAATATGTGGTTTTGATTTTGTTGCTTTGTCATAAAGGTTGGCAAACTTCGTTGTAGTTGGCCAGAATTATGAGTTACTTTCAAATGTTTTTTGGTTTTTGCTTTGTTAATGACGATGTGGTTACGTATTGTTTGTAGTTGGTTTTGTAAGTTTTTGGGATTTGATTGTTGTATTGTATCCTTTTTTCTTTTTTTTATGCATGGTATATACAAGTGTTATTAAAGTAAGACTATCATTTGCATGTTTTCATGAGATTGGTTTGCACCCAACAAGTTGACCCTATGCAATCCGATTCACCTATTTTGTGTGTACTTTGTATTGTTTTTGTTTTATTGGAGTCATGCTTCGTTTTGTTTTGTTTTCGTATAGAGTCGTTTTCCATTTGTCTTTTGTGTTATGACCTTGGAACCGTTATGAATATAAAGATTGTTTCATGTTTTACTTACGTATATGTTTTGTTTTGATTTTACCGAATGCTGTCTTTTAACGAAGAAACAATTGTTTTCATACGCATCCAACATATATGGGACATTATTCTCTCATTAGATTTTTAGAATGCCCGCTTGAAAAAAAAAACATCACTAGAAAATAACTGTCGAGTTGGAAATAGAAAAGTTGAAAAGGCAATTAAATGTCATGAGTCACATTGGTGAAGATGACATGGAGACTCTAAAGAAAAGAAGGCAGATGAGTCGATGACCTACAAAAGGATTTTAGAGAAAGAGCATAATCATAAGATAGCGGACTAGGTAGGATAGATTATGTAGCTAAGCACTTCGAGAGGGTATGCAAACTGTGAACCCGCTTAATAGGTTGGAAAGCATTAAAGGGCTAATGGAAAGGCAAAGCTTGATACAAATAGGGTACGTCTGTTTTTTTCCAGTTATAAAACATCGCCAGTCTATATGCATTGGGTTGTCGTGTGTTATAGTGTTGTAGTTTGTTATTATTAATTGTGTCATTTTCTTTGTCTCGATCATCATTTTTTTTTTTTTTGTATTTAACGTATTGTTGTTACTATTTACTATTGTGTAACGCTTCCTCTCACAGTGCGGGGCGCTTCATACTGGTTTGTATAAAGTGTTAAATCAAATGACCTAAATGGAATAATTATATCTTTGATAATATTTAGGTACTTTTTTTCACATTTACCTAGTATTTCATATAAATTTTGAAAAATATAACCACTAAACAATAATCATATTTCATAACCATTCTATTTAGATCACCAAGTATTTATCATTTAAAAAAAAACTCATAGCAATGGAATAATATTTAAGTTGGGTAACTTTTAATCTTTTATAGTTGAGAAATGTTTGATGCAAACTACAAATGAGTATATGCACGGCCTATGTCCCAATTGTTGAGTGTTATGTGTCTTATATCCAAGGCTTGATGCAAACTACTATCGAGTCGGGGGTCTCACTGGAAGTAGCATCTCTATTCTACGGGGTAGAGGTAAGGTTGTATACATCTTACCCTTCTCATATCCTACCTCAGATTTCCTATTGGTGGGATTTACTGAGTGAGATTTATCGAGTATGATGATGATGATGGTAGTTAAGAAATGTTTGAATAGGTTTAGTCAAACATTTTTATTACAATCAATACAAAGATATTGGTTTAAACACTTTAACTAAAATAGTCAACGCGTTTTTCACATCTACACAATAATGTTACAAATATTACATTTGAATTTTGGTCACTAACATCCTTATGTTGATGTTTAGTCAACTAGTTTATTGATGTTTCGTCAACTACTTTAATAGTTTCTTCACTGTAGCATTTACTATTTATTTATCTCTCAGTCACACACACACACCAATTTTGTGGTTTTCTTCTCAACAGAAACTGGACTCATTAAATCTCCTTCTCTCTATTGAAATAAAGACCATAAATTCATCCAGCTCCACACCACTACTGCATTAGTTGTAGAGAGAGAAATAAAAATAATATAATTTTTTTTTTTAAATAAACTTCGTTAAAACCACCTCCGACCCAAACGGGCAAAAACCCAAACAAACAACAGTACTCCCGACCCAAACGAACAAAGCGCAAGAAAAATTACAAATAATATAAATATATTGATAGTGATCTTTATGAGTTTAACTGGTTTTTTGATTTTGTTTTGAATTGATGATATCTCCCTTTCCACATTTTCTTTTCTTTTCTTCTCTCTCATGAATACAATTACAATGACCTCTGTTTTTGCATTAATGACTGACATTCATATCAAATTGCTCAAAGTAGTAGGAAATAGTCAAACACCCAGCAATTTATTTCTATCTTCTCTTCTTATATAAATCACACCTCTGTTACCCCTCATTTGTGCTCATCTCTCTCTCTTCCCCTGTTTCTCTTTGTTCTTGAAGCTTTCTCTCTCTAAAACTACTTTTTTTTTTCAAGTTTGAGAGAAACCCATAAAAGTTTGAAGTGAAATCTGATCTGGGTCTTGTTGATTTTCTTTAAAAAAAAGTTTTCCTTTTTGAAGAATTTTGGCGGGAAAAAAGGTGATAGATACAGGATGGATGTATCTATGGCTTTGTTGTTGTTTACTGGTGTGACAGCTTATCTAATGTGGTTCACCTTCATGTGTCGGTCATTAAAGGGTCCACGTGTATGGGCTTTATTTGGCAGTCTACCGGGCCTGATCGAGAATTCGGATCGGTTGCACGACTGGATTGCTGATAATCTCCGGGCCTGTAACGGGACTTACCAGACGTGTATCTGTGCAGTCCCGTTTCTGGCCCGGAAACAAGGGCTGGTGACGGTCACTTGTGACCCAAAGAATCTTGAACACATACTTAAAACCCGATTCGATAATTACCCGAAAGGCCCAACTTGGCAAGCTGTTTTCCATGATCTGTTGGGGAAAGGGATCTTTAACTCCGATGGTAACACGTGGCTTCTCCAAAGGAAGACAGCCGCACTTGAGTTTACCACACGAACCCTTCGACAAGCCATGGCTCGATGGGTGACTCGAGCCATCAAGAATCGGTTTTGTCCGATTTTGGAATGGGCTCAAGTCAAGGGTGAGCCCGTAGATCTGCAAGATCTTTTGCTACGGATCACTTTTGACAATATTTGTGGTTTGACTTTCGGGAAAGACCCTCAAACGTTAGCCCCAGAGTTGCCCGACAATAGCTTTGCGTTGGCTTTTGATCGGGCAACTGAGGCTTCGTTACAACGGTTTATTTTCCCAGAAGTTATTTGGAAAATGAAGAGGTGGCTTCGGCTTGGCTTGGAGGTCAGCTTGAGCCGAAGCCTTGTACATGTGGAAGAGTACTTGTCCAGCATCATCAGTACACGTAGGCATGAACTGTCCAATCAGCTTAAAGATGGAAGCTTACATGATGACCTGTTATCAAGGTTTATGAGGATGAAAGAATCATATTCTGACAAGTTCTTGCAACACGTGGCACTTAACTTCATCCTAGCTGGACGTGACACGTCATCGGTCGCTATGAGCTGGTTTTTCTGGTTGGTGATTCAAAACCCAAGGGTTGAAGAAAAAATCCTAAAGGAAATATGTAGCGTGTTGTTGGAGACACGTGGCGATGACGTGGAGAAATGGCTCGACGAGCCATTAGGGTTCGACGAGGTGGACCAATTGGTTTATTTGAAGGCGGCATTGTCTGAAACTCTTCGTCTATATCCGTCAGTGCCAGAGGACTCAAAACATGTGGTTTCGGATGATGTGTTGCCGGATGGAACTTTTGTTCCAGCCGGATCATCGGTTACTTATTCAATATATTCTGCAGGTAGAATGAAGTCAACTTGGGGTGAAGACTGTCTCGAGTATCGGCCAGAGAGGTGGTTGTCACCAGATGGTACAAAATGCATAAGATACGATTCGTATCGATTCGTTGCATTTAACGCGGGACCAAGAATATGTCTAGGAAAAGATTTGGCTTTTTTGCAAATGAAGTCCATAGCGGCAGCGGTGCTGCTCCGCCACCGTCTTGCTGTGGTGCCAGGACACAAAGTGGAGCAAAAGATGTCGTTGACATTGTTCATGAAGTATGGGCTAAAAGTCAATGTGTTTGAAAGGGATTTGAGGCCAATCATGGATAGTGTGAAGGGGGCGAGGGTGGCAACTAGCGGCGGTGCAGCGGCAACAGCGGTTGGGGTCGTTTAATATAAGCTTTAATTTTGGTTGTTGAGTCGATTTTTATAGATATAAAGTATGATGAAGTAGCTTGAATTTTGAATACCATTAATTTTATATTTTGGGCCAGGTCAGGTCAGGTCAAATTTATGCTTTACATTTGGCTCACATGGAAATTCAATACTGTGGGTACAATTTCATTTATCATTGTGCTATTATAGTGTTGATTCAGATTCCTTTATTGGAATATAAATAGTAACCGTACACATTTTTTACCATTCTCATAAAACTATATATAAAATATAAGCATTACATTATACAACAACATATCAAGGGTAAAATCTAAAGTGTAAACAAGTTAAGAACGCAAAATACTTTCGACTTGCAAATAATTGTTTAGAAGACGAAAAATTAAATTAAATGGGCTGACCAGTTACAGCCCCAACCCGCCCTACCTGGAGATCAGCCCGTTGCACCGAGGATACTTAAGCCTCATATTAGGGTCCGATTGGGTGAATGCGGTTTTACCTTTTGATTATCTACTTTCTCTAATGTGTGGTATATTCAATCAAGAATTTTCTCACCGGTAGAAAAGAGGTTCCAAACAAGAGTTCCAATGATGTACAAAACAACAGCCACTTTGAACACATCATCCCAGGAACCTGCCACGTATGATTGGTTAAGTGTAAATAGTAGGGATGAAAATGGGACGGGTTTTATGATCATACCATTCTGCAATATATAGCCTGTTGCAGCTGTACCGAAAACTCCAGCAAGTACTCCAGCTGTGTTTGACAACCCCAACAACACTCCCTGTAGTATGAAGAAAAAAATAAAACCTTTCTTTTAGCTTATAACAAGCAGGTTACATTCTTTATATCAAAAAACTAAGCAGCTAACCATGTCGTATTTAGGTAGCAAATATAAAGGAAGCTATAACGGCATTGGCGACTTTTATATTATGGATGAAGAAATGCTAGAAGAGAAAGTACAAACCGCATAACGGGGCCCAATGTCTTGGTGATTGGAGTAGAGGCCAGACTGTGAGAACGCATCAGATCCCTGGGAAGATGGACATAATTGTATTAGTGAAACTGTTGGCTGTTGAAAGCTAGAAAAAAAATATTAAGAGTAAAATGTCATTTCCGTCCCTGAGGTTTAGCCAGGTTTGCGACTTTCTTCCAAAGGTTTGTTTTTCCGCATCTGGATCCAAAAGGTTTGAAATCTTGCCATATTCGTCCGACTCGTGAACTCCATCCATTTTTCTCCGTTAAATGATGGGCGTTTCCGTCTTTTTAGACGTTTTTATTAAAAATGCCTTAATCATCACAAAAAATGCCTTTAATCATCACCAAAAATGCCTAAAAAGACAAAAATACCCATGACTTAACATTAAAAAATGGATGGAGTTTACGAGTCGGATGAAAATGGCATTTTACTCAAAAAAATACCCATGATTTCAAACCTTTTGGATCCACATGTGGAAAAACAAACCTTCAGCGATGAAAATGACATTTTACTCAAAAAAATAATTAAAAAAAAAACTAATCTTCTTGATTATTCTGTGAAAATATGTATATTACCCCAGGGATATATCTTTGTATCAATTTAATAGACCCTATTGGATGACTAGTTGACTACAAAGCAATAATCTCTTAGCTTTGTGTGACACAATATGTACTTTTATCTTATTCGAAAGGATAATATATGTTATACGCCACCCAAATATATAAAAGGTTACACTAAGACTATCCAAAATCCAAATATCAAAATAACATTATAGGCCACCCAAGCTCAATTTGGTTTCATTTATGTCAATTTCGGGCATAACCCTGTGGGAAATTATAAAACAACAAAGGGGTTATGGTAAGTCAGACCTGACTGCAAGCCATACAAAGCACCGCCATAGCAGGCGTCTTGACGTGACTCAGTTGAGTAAGAAAGAAAGCTGGGCCCAAGAATCCAATTGATTGCATTATCTGCAAGGTTCACAATACCAGTGGACTGCTGGTTCATATATGGAGGGTAATTATGTCATTAATGCATTTGCAAAAACCAGTATAGTTAGTTACCTTACGAACGTTAGTGACTGATACACCTCTACTAACAAGTGTGTCGGCAATCCAACCTCCTATGTTGGCAAAGACAGCCATAGTCAACCATGGCAATACACATAATAATCCAGATTCAGTAAGGTTAAACTTCAACACCTGAAAAAATATAACCAAATGTGCTTATCTTAGTTCATCTGAAAACATATAATTTTGTTCAACCCGCCATATTAATCAAATTCGTCCAACAAAACAAAGTATACTTACGTGTCAGTTGGGGACAAAAAAAAAGTATAATTACCAGAAGGGACCAACAAGTCAAGTAGGTTGCTAATATATTTGTAATATTATAGATGAAAAAAACCTTTTAATAGAACTATATAGGAAGCATAAAGAGAGACAAAGGAATCATGTAACTTTATGTAATACCTGGTTATAGTAGGTAGGCATCCATGTTAAAAGAATAAATGTTCCCCAATTATGGCAGAAGTGGGACACAATGAGAGCCCATACAGGTGCTTTCGATAATATAAGTTTCCACGGAATGGAAGTGACGGGTTCCTTCGAGACGCTACCACCCAAAATATGCTTCTTTTCCTCTTCACTAAGGTCGGGGTCCTCAACTGGTGAACTATGAGCCTAGAAGAAAGTCAAACAAATAACGTGTGCCATTAAACAAATAACGCGTAGCACTAAAGGTTTTGTGTGAGGGAAAAACTTACTTTGCTTAGCCAAAAAGCAAACCACAAACTTCCAAGGGAACCGAATGAGTAAAACACAGATGGCCATGCAAACTTCTGGATCAAGATTGGAGAAAAGGCTAACCCTATCACCGAGCCTAGATACATTCCGCTATATACCAGTGCCAGTGACCTACTTCTCTCTGAGACAGGAATCCACTTGCTAAGTATGTTATTCATAGCAGGCATCGCAACACCCTGACACAAAAAGGCGGCTCATTTAAGGTTAGTCTAAGAAATTAAAAAGTGAGCAAAGCAGGAATTATTAATATAACGAAAGAGGGTGTCTTACGAATAGTGCCTAAGACACAACCTCTATTTTTTTATTGTTTTTCTTTGCCAAATTTACAACAATGCCATTCTTTTTGTGTATTCAACCCTTCAACTTTTAGTATTGCCACTTACACCCCCTCAGCTTTCTAAAAACTTTGTAAAATGTCATTTTGACCCCCCTCGAGTTTTACGTGCTTATTTATATGTGCGTTTTTGGTTGGTCTACATTTTGTTCGGAAATGAGTCGGGTCAAATATAATACGTTTTCACTAGGAGGTATAATTTTGAGTTAATTTACGTTTCGATTCCGCCGCAACGCGTGGTACCATTCTTTAACGTAGAAAAAACACTATTTTCTTACGTGCTTATTTTTAAGTATGTTCCGTTATAAATCCAAGTAGGTTTATGTTTCGACGTAAATTTTCTTGGTAATGAGTCGGGTCAAATACAATACGTTGTCGTGCTTATTTTCATGTGCGTTTTCAGTTGATCTACATTTTGACATAAATTTTGTTTGAAAACGAGTCGGGTCAAATATTTGACGGTACAAGTTCGAGTTACTTTAAGTTTCGACGCCGCCGCCGCGGCCTCGGGTCAAAATACAAGTTAGATGTTAAATTGAAGAATCAGTGATAAATAGTGCAAAAACCTGGAGCAAACAGACGTTATAGCAAAATCAGTTACGAACCTCGCCAATCCCCATGAAGGCACGCATGACAAGTAAGAAAGGAAGTCCAATTTTGGCAGCAATAGGTGTCAAAACGGTTGCAATTGACCACCAGATAACCCCAAAACCTAGTACTTGCTTACCACCAATTTTGTCTGCCCATATACCACCAACAATCTACTACCATAAAAACAATAAACAAAAACAGTAAAATCTTGTTAAATGTCAGTTGGGTAAGAAGAAAACACGTGTGGGCAAGTACCACAGTCTTTACAGATAGATAGCATGATCATATGAGCAAATAAATGGCATGGAAAAAAGATTTGTTCATATTTTGTGATTCCTTGCAAGGATGCCAAAACATATAATAAACTTCGTGATAAAAAAAATAAAAACAGACTACCACAATTTAGAAACTGATCACCTACAAGAACAACCACTTTATCTCAAACTTGTTAAAGAGCAAAACCAACCTGAGTGAGCAAATAGCCCCAGAAGAAAGAAGATTGAATTAGACCCACGGTAGCACTGTTCCAATTAAACTCCTTTGACATTGGTAGTATTGCTATGCTCATATTCACCTGAAGGTAGTATAGACATAAGCAGTAAGTATTATTTCTAACAAAAGGAAAGAAGACACACATAAAATTATTCAGTATCCAGTTACATAAGGGACCCACATGTAACTTGGACTAATATTAGCCTTGAGATGTTTAGTAAAAATGGTTAATACGATACGAATATAATAGGAAGTTAGAAACAACTTACACGGTCCATATTGCATAGCAGAAACGCAGAAAAACAAAGCAGTACTATCACCCAACGTTTTGGAAACTGCTCCCACCAGGGTTTTGTTTCACCGATCAGAACCACCTCACTTGCTCCTCCATCTGATGACACACGTGGCTGCAGAGTTTGACTATTAGATATACTGGTGTTCTTTAGCTGTACCGGTTTAATCCAATTGTAGCTCTCAGAAGGTAAAGAGACAGAACATCTGCATATTCCTTTTACTCTTTGCCTGTGATTTGTCATATGGAACTTTTTGTTTTCTCCAGCATATAAGATCATTGCTCTGGATCTCAACGCGTTACCAGCAACAGGATCAAGACCATGAGAAGATATGGTATTCATGTATCCAGAAACAAAGTATATCTTCTTTAAACTGTGTATATTTTCTGAATAAGTATTCCTATGCACATATTGTGCAGAAGAAAAACTTAATTTCTCTGCTCCCTGATGTGCAGTAACTTGTTCAAGTTGAATAATTTTACCTGAAATAAATGATCAAAGAAGGATTGGCATAATATTCAAAGTGATTATGAACAAGCATTAACCATATATTAAGCATGTTACTATTATGAAATAAGTATCCTGCTCTAATTACAAACACAAAATTTCTGCAGCAAAACTAACATAAAATAGTGAGAAACTCAAGCGCCAACGGCACCATGTTATTATTATGAAATAAGTAACATCCAATATCTCAAAATGTGAAGAATTCGTCTTTCCAATAAATAATAAAGTCCTAATGGCACCATGTTATTATTATGAAATAAATAACATCCAATATCTCAAAATGTGAAGAACTCGTCTTTCCAATAAATAACTAAGTCCTACATCGGTGAGGATGAACAAAATCCAAGCAACAAGCAAATAAACAGTGAGTTGCAATTCAAGTTCCAGAAGCCAAATAGCATGCTCCACTATGTTTAACGTATCAAGAATACAATTCTACCTAGTTTCAACAACAAATTCTTATAAGAAATAACGCGTACAGAAAGTGTAGTCAACTCAATAAGAAAATCCTCAACATTCACACTACATTAAAAGCATCAAACCTAACAAAAAAAAACACAAAAACAGACATCACAAACCAAAGCAACACAATAACAGCGGAAAACGATATGAACACACACAAGCTGATGAAAGAAGTCAAGCTCTGGCAAGACATTACGGCGCCTATGGCTATTATCGACCGAATAATCTGCATAAAGCTCGAGTTAGAAGAACATACATCATAATTACACCACAATCTCTCCATCTTCTTATTTACACGAATCAGACTAACAAAAATCTAGATGTACAATTACAATGACATCAAATTCATCCTGACACGAAGAATTCATCTTATTAACAACATTCAACCCTAATTAACAACAATATAACTCTAGAAAGTAACCTAAACTGCCACAGAATGTGTAACTGAAACGATATCAAAGTCCTAATAAGCATAAAACCTAATAACAATCAGCAATCTGAAATTACGAATGCTAAAAATGCAGACAAGTAGATAACAAAAACGGCAGTTGTGGATATTATTACCTGAGGTGATCGGAGAAGTGAAGTTCCGGTGAGAAATAGCGGCACCGATGGCCATTGTGGACCAGACAGATAATTAAGAAACAGCTGGAGTTGCGATATTATGTAGCGGATTTACGCCATAATTTCACTTTCTCGCTTCTCTCTCTCTCTCTCTCTCTCTCTCTAGGTTTTAGAGTGAGAAGAAGAGGATAAACCCTGCAGAAGAGATGTTCTTCATAAAAAATAAATTGAAATTGTTTTTGTTTTTTGTTTAATATTTTCTGGTATTTGAAAAAGTGGAAACCATGATATTAACAAGAGGCTCAGGTTGCGGACAAGTTGCGGATACAGACATACAAAATGGTAATTGGTGGTGGGATGGGAAACATCAAATCAGGTGCAGTTTTTAAGTGGTAAAATGTATGAAGAATGCGGATCACATGCAGACATACGTAGGAAGAGGTGGATTAAATCTCTGCAGTTTTTAATAAAAATGTTGTTTGTTTTTTAACGTATGCAGACTTCTAAAATAAAATGATGGTGGTGTATGGAGTGTGGTTGTGGGTAGTGGTGGTGGTGGGTGGTGGACAGTGGTTAGGTCAAGTCTGCACCAAGAAGAGCTCACGCAAACGTTTGTTAATGAAACGTCTTCGAAAAATACAAACAGTCTGCGCGTGGCAATGTCTGCGCGTGGTCTTCGCAGCACAGACATAAGAACTTGCGCAGAGTTTTTCAGAAAAAACAAACAACACCTTAGCTTCCAGTGGTTAGAAAGTATTTGTAGAAACTCTTAAGTGAGTGAGTGAGGAGAAGTAGAGGCAAGCCGAATCTGACTTAGGAAGAGCGAGTTAGAAAGGAATTGTTAGACTTACACTACTCTAAGAACATGGTTGATGATAAGTGTTAGTAGAGAGTAGGATTAAAGTTAAAATACTTGTAAAGGGTTTCATTTTGTAATACTTTCTTGTATAAGGAGCTTTAGCTTTTGTAGTTCTTTTTTGGGTGAGATTTTAAACCCAATATGTTTTTCTGCTTTTTTTTTCATAGATGTGTGCATATGTATGCTTTTATGACTCGTACATCTTGATATGTCTTTGGAATCAGGAGTCTCACAGGACGTAACCTCTATATCTCATATGATAGAGGTAAGGTGCGTCTACATCTCACCATTCTCAGACCCTACCAATAGCTTTTAATAGCTATAGGTGAGATTAACTGGGTAGATTTGTTGTTGTTGGGTAAAACATAGGTCGAAAACGGTGGACTTAATATGGTCACAATGGTGTTAATTTAGTTTTAAAAGTCGTTTGAACAATGCATGATGTAATTTTGGCCATCTAGCAACTTGCTACCATCTTATCTTAATTTCCAAAAAAAAACCAAGAGGCTCATGATCTCTTTGAAATTTTAGTATAAAATTGACAATGATTGTTGCAATACTTACTGTAAGTCCAGAAACTAAATCGGATATCACAAACATGATCAAAAGTGCGGAAAACTAATGAAAGTAATAAGAACAAGAACGATCGAAATGATTAGATTGCACACGAGTATGAAACTCCTCTAGTACAACTATCATACAAACTCGAAAATGCTAAGAAGAACATCCACGCTAACAACAACCCCTATTGACCTAGGCTCACCCTATTTATAGTTACATAGAGTGACCTAAATACAAACTAGGCCAAGCCGACATGCACACTATTAACTAAACAAGCCCAAAACTTCAATTAGCCCACATGACTTATCCCAATACTATCTAACTCACTAGAAAACTAAGTCTAATAGCTTATACTTGTGTTTGATAAAGATAAGCGTAAACCTACTTAATTATATGGCCTTACACTTACGTTGACTTTGTAATGGGATATGTACGAGTCTGTTGGTGGTGAGTTAGTAGAGTTTGTCTCGTTAAAGGTTTAAAATAAGTCAGAGTTTAAATTTTAACTCATTCGGTAAATGAATCCAAGTCTGAGCTTTGCATATTGAGATTGGATATGCTCACAAGTCCAAAATAGCCTATTATTTATATAATCTAATATTTATTTATATTATATATAAAGTTATATAATATATATTGTTATATATAAAACTATAATTCATAATTAAATAACATATATGTATGTTGGGTGGATTCAAAGGGGAACCTCAAAAAATAGAGAACCGGATAATTATATACTTAACATGAATATATGATAAAAAAAATTCAATTTAACATGTAAAATTTATTTTCTTCAAAAAAAATCGGAGTCATATAAATATATATAGAAGCCTTTCTAATAAAGAAACTCAAAAACTAAAAAAAAAAGCAACTTAAAAACAATTTAAAAGGTAAAAAAAATAATTTTTCTATTAGAAAGGCTTCTACTCATCTTTATATGCAAAAGCTTTGATTTTTTTTTTGAGAAAATCAAATTTTTACATGTTAGATTGAAATTTTTATATATATTAAACATGTTAAATGTATTATTACCCGATTCCACATTTTTAAGGTTTCTCTTTAAACCTCACACTATGTATGTATTTTTAGTTGTACATAGAAATAAAAAAATAATTATATATGTATATTACTAAAATGGTTATATATCAAATAAATAAAGAAACGAGACGAGTTTGAACATATATCGAGCTTTAGCTTCAACGAGACGATTTTAAGCTTGAACTCTTGTAAATTACAAGAACCGGATTTAAGCTTAAACGGGCTCGAATCGACTAAACTAAATTTCAACCTTGGTATTTTGTAATGCTCGCATGGAAAGGTGGAAATGAAGTGAAGGGTGGTTTAGACTTTAGATATGGATATTCCAAAAAAAAAGGATATTCCTATTGTACTAGTGTTTTTATTTGCAAAAACAATGTCCCCAATTCATATTCATATTTTGTAAACTTATTAATAAAATCATTTAGATTGCATTCATTACAATTGCTTTTTTAAAGTGATAATGAAAAATATTTTTAATAACTAAGGTTGTGTTTGGTATGGCGTAATGGAATAGATAAGGTAATGAAATGGACAAATGAATTAAATGGATCATTACATTCCATAGTCTTGTTTGGTTACCATGCAGGAAAGGAATAAATCATTACATTGTATTGTTTGGTAGGTAAGAAAAGAGAAATGAATTAAATTGGTGATGGTGGTGGCGGTGATCGGTGGTAGCAGTGGTGAGTGGCGGTGGTCGGTGGGTGATGGTTGTTAGCCGTGGCAGCGGCGATGGTCGGGGTTGACGGTGGTCTGCGGTGGCAGGTGGCGGCGATGGTTGTGGCGATGACGGTGAGTGGTGGTGGTTGAAGGTAGCCGGTGGTGGCCGCGGAGGATGGTGGTGGTGGTCGACAGATGGTGAAGGTTGTTGGTGGTTGCGGGTGGCGGCGATGGTGGTGGCGACGACGATGGTGGGTGGTGGTGGTCGACGGTAGCAGGAGGTGGCCGCGGAGGATGGTGGTGGTGGCCGGCGGAGGGTGGCGGTAGTGGTCGGTGGTGGCGGGTGGCGGCGATGGTGGTCGATGGTGGTGGCGACGGGTGGTGTTGGCGGCGACGACGGTGGGTGGTGGTGGTCGACGGTAGCCGGTGGTGGCAGCGGAGGATGGTGGTGATGGTCGGTTGTAACACCCCGAAACTCGAATTATTAAATTCGTTAGCATGTTACCATGTTTAATAAACTGAGATACAATAACTAAGTTATTAAACTTAGTTAAATGCCTAATAAATAAGTTAAGGAATGAAACTTGTGGCAATTATGATGGTATGTTAAACTTGAGGGACTTAGGGTGCCAAAATGGAAATTTAATTTATTAAAACAAAATATCACACACACACCAGGTGTGTTCGTGACATCGATCAGGAGAAGGGAGTGAGGGGTGTAAACCCTAACCCTCAAGAAACCATCAAATTGAAAGGGGATTCAGCCCAATTCTACTGCATGAACAAGGATTCTTGATCACTTAGCCCTATAAAATCACTTGGTAAGTTGTAATTTATGATTTGATAATCTTGCTATGAAGTGGGTTATGATCAATCCATGAATTTGTATGAAATTGATCATGTATATGTGTTAGAATCACCATATAGAACATGAACTATGCAAGATTCTAAGTAATTTGGTGATTTTGGATGAAACCTACTTGTAGTAGTGAAGATGATGATATGGATAATCATACATGTTCAATAGTTGTGTAAAATTGATGTATGATGTTGTATGTAATGAGTAATTGTTAGTTAAATTGGGTATAGTATGAAAATTACATGATTCTAGTGGAATTTGATGATCTTGATATGAACTAGTAATATTATGCATAAAATACTTATACTATGTGCATAGGAAGTAGTATGCACACCAAGTGTATGATGAAATGCGTAAGTGAAGTTAGGATGTGAGATTTTAGGAAGTGGCTTGACATATGTGAATGACGTATGATAATGATGTAATTAGTAGTAGACTAACTTAAATAATGTGCTTTAGATGGAACTAGTACAAGAATTCGGGTTGAATGTATGTGTTGGTCAAGATTATGCATTAGAGGCTTGTACATTGTGCTTGAACATGCGATGCTCGCCATGTGTTTTTATTAATCACTTAATTGCGATCAAGAAGTGAATGTGTACTAAATGTATAACATATGACCATACTAGTAAAGGATGATGTTATGAATTACGTTAAGTTGTCTAACTGAACAATGTGGTTGTAACACCTCGTAAAAATAGTGTCCAATGATGTGTTGACACGTGTAATAAACCCTAATAAAGTCAAACGTTGACTATGAGGGACTAATTTCGTCAAAATCGAAAACCTTGATTTTAAATGGACTGAAAATGTCAACATGCTTAAACTAAGCCTCTGAGTGATCTTATACGGTATCCGTATTCTCAAATGAGCCATTTGTTGGACGGGAGGAGCCGTTGCGTAATTATGTAAAAGTTTGCGCATCGAAGGGTTAAAAGTGTCAAGATGTTAATTCTTACCTCTGAATGACCTTTTAACAAACCAAGAGCTTCATAATGTTTGATCATATTCTCGGGAATGCCTATTATTGGCCATTCAAGGATTTTATGCCAATAAGTGAAGTTACGCGCAAGTTTGCAAGTTAGAGGGGTTAAAAGCGTCAACATGTTTAATTATACCTCTGAATGACCTTTTAACAAACCCGAAGCATTTCAATATGCCATCATACTCTTAAGAATCTTTAATATGGGCTAAATAGGGCTTTGATGCTATTAAATGATGATACGCGCAAGTTTACGCGTTAAAGGGACCAAAAGCGTCAACAAGCGAAACTACGCTTTCGAGTGACCTTTAAGAGAACCAGAGACTCCGTAATGCTCGGTCACGTTCTCGAGAGTCCCTATATGGGCTATGCAAGACTTTGATATTAATAAATGATATTACGCACAACTTTGTGTGATAAAAGGACTAAAAGCGTCAAAACTGCGAAAGTATGCATATTCGCGCATACTCTGCATTCTGACCATATCCGTACATCCATAAATTTTTGTAATCATTAGAATATTATATTTTAGTGATGGGAATGCAAAAATACCATCCGTCACGAAATCTGGATTGTTTTCGCGTCCGTTCGAACGTTCGTCGTAATTAAGCGAAAAACCCGACCGTACTACCGAACGAACTGGCATCCATAATATTTTTGAGCATGGTTCAAGTTAAATATACTTTAAATTCCTTATAGAGCCTAAAAATGGGGTTAACGGGTGTTAGATGTACCAAAACTCAACAATACGCGTTTAGGGGCCAAACCTGCCAACTGATGAAACTTCAAGTATGCTGACCAGGTCCTTACGGACCGTATTCGGTGGACCATACGGTCCGTATGTTGGGATTGAACCCTACCAGAGGAACAGATAATCTAAAGCCAAAACCAGGTCACAACAGAGGATTCACAATAAGCAGCAGTTTACACTTTGCTCTCCCCTTGACAGTGATTATCTATCAGCTGATGAACCTTAAGTACTGCTCAAAAGAACAACTGATGATCCAAATGCTGATATAATCCTAAAGACTGCTGAAGACAAACTCTGTTCGCTCTATCTATTGCTGTCTCTTAAGTGCTGCTGAAGACACAAACACTGCTCATTCAAGGACTGATCACCTTTGAAGAAAGCACTGATGTTGTTGTTAAGCATCAGTGCTTAGGCTACAACAGTGGAACGTGAAGCAGTTGTTTCCTCATGTTTTGTATTTTATCTACAATCAGTTGTTAGACATCAGTGTTTGTGTAAAGGCAGTAGATACAGGTTGTTAGGCTGTTAGACGTCGCTTTCATGGTGACGTCAGCTGAGATACCTCAGTGGTTTGGTTTGTCTATAAATGTAACAGTACCCTGTACTGTTACATTTGATTGACTGAGCGGGTTCTTCTCCTCATGTCTAATCCTTTCATCTTGTGTGCAACCAACCTTGGGGCATCAGGCTGAGGGGGAGTATAGTTTGTAAGCATATATGTAATCTTTTGCTTTGATTTGTAAATCTTTTGACTCTATGAGAAGCAATCGTTTATCAAACAATTTTCTCCTTTGATTGTGTTTACAGAGTTTGTTTTCATTTCCGCTGCACCTAACATGTTTTCATATTCATTGATTATTCATTGTAAACAAACAAACACTATCATGAGAGCCTCCGATCCTAACAATTGGTATCAGAGCATGGACAGTCAAATTCGATCTAACAATCAATTTGGCATAACAGTTCGGCTCAAAATTCATTGATACTAAGGTTGGTTGTATTCTGTTGAAAAACAGAGTATCGAGTAAATCATGTTCAAAGTGGTTATTTAAAAACTCTGTTTATCAACCAAGATGTCATATGACACACAAATTTCATACAACAAGTGATATCATGCACAAGTCACTCATAGTTTTCAGATCTGTAAACATATCTGATAAATTATGGGATTGTTCTATATTCTCAAAATTGATTTCAATTGTTGTTTTGATATTTGTGATGTTTTCATTAAATACTAAAGTATGATCCTCAGAATAACAAAACCGATTATTCATAAGACATTAGTGTTTTGATTTTCTATAAAGAGGGAATTAAAACTTTAGTTATTTAGATCTTATGTGTAGTAAAACAGGTTGAGATCCTCAAAAGGATCAAATCAACTTTGTCTAAATACACTAAGAAAAACAGGGGTCAACATAGTCCGTATCGTATGTAGTGTGAGATTGGTTGAAAAACTTGTGCAAACATGACCAAGTCTCTCAAAACATTACTGCAAAATGATTTTGGACTAAAAATCACAAAAACTCGAAAGTGTGTTTATCTCAAAACTTTTGAAGTCAAAAGAAAAGAGTATAAACGTAAAACACTTAAGAGTCAAAGCTTGGGGTAATAATGGTCATTAAGCAACTATGTGCATTCATCTGTTCAGAAAAAGGTTTTTATGCCAGTAAATGAACTCCAAAGAGGACTAGACAAATGTTCAAAAACATATCCATGTGTCCTCAGGTTTGCAATCAACTGACAAAGAAAATGGTACCAAACAGTGGTCAAAATGTATTCCAAAAGTTTTCTACCACTGTTGACAAACTACTGACCATTTTTCAAAAATCTGTGAGTGATGTGATTATATTCTCTATTGAAATTTTACCAGATCTTTTTGATACTATTTTTAGAAAATCCTTTAACCATTTTTTTTTGTGTTCAAAGGATTTTCTCGAATAATCAGGATATATTATTCATTTTTTTTTGGAATAATATATTTGAAACCGTTGCTTGTTTTTGTTGGCAATTGGTTTCAGCTCCTGTCAGGATATAATACCTCTTTTTTTATGGTATTAGTGTCCTCATAAATGGGTCAAAAGGAAATGGTACATATGTCATGATGGCATGATCATGCCATACTCAGGTTTGCTCCTAAATTTTTATCAAAGGTTGATTGCAAACTGTGCTTAAATTACTAAGTTACTCATGTGTTAATTGAATATTAAACGAAAATGAGTTGCCTTAGTAAAAAGTTTTCATCATCTGGGGTACTAAACCACTGTCTTTCAAAATTGACATGTGGTAAAACCTTGAATGATATTTTCAAAACTATTGCTGAAACACCTGTCCTTCAGAATTGTACCATTTACCCTAACCACTGTTTTGTTCCAATGTCTGATCTCTAAACACTGTCCACTGCTGAAAGTTAACCACTGATCCCTCATTTTCTTGAAAAGCACTGATGTTCAAAATCAGTGTCTTATCCACTGATATGCTATCTACTGATAGTAAAAATCACCCACTGCCCAAAAATTTTACCGTTGTAACCTCTGATGCTTGATACGTCAGTGGCTCTTAAAACAACTGTTCTCCATACTTAATCCATCTCATCAGTGTTTGACACGTGGTCAGCTTTTAGCCCTCAGATCAAAATAACCGCTGCCACATCAGCGATCATTTTTTTTCAAATAAAACCCTGCCCTAAACCCCAAACAGGGTTTTACACTGTCGAATTGAATTCCAAAATTCTCTTCTCATAGCAGTTTCCAACCCTTCCTCTCAAAATCTCCAAAATCCTCCTTCATTCTTCTCCGCAAAAAATGACAAAATCAAAATCAAAATCAAAACCAAAACCTAAATCACCATCACCTTCCAAAGAGGTCGCTCAAACGACCGAAGAACCCATCGAAATACCATTCAAACAATCTCACAACTATCTGGGTTTATTCACAAAACCTACTGATAATCACACCTTTGACACCATCATTGATGCATTATCTGCATCAAAGTACAAAACTTTGTTGACAGCAAATGCTCCTATCTATCTGCAAACCCAGAGAGAGTTTTGGAAAAAGGCGTCGCTTGAAAAACAAGACGGAAAAGTCATAGCCATTAACTCCTCGATACAGGGAAAAGAGATCATAATTACACCAAAATCGATATCAGAAGTCTTCATACTCGACGATCAGAACGGTAAAACCTCTTTTGACAAAAACGAGTTAAAAGCTGATTTTCTGAAAAGGGGTTATGCAGAAGAACCAAAGGTAGATACCCTACAAAAGGGTTATTTTCCATCTGCACCCAGGTTTTTATTTCACACACTCTTGATGTGTGCTTCAAATAAAACAACATCTTTCAACGAAATACCATTGAAAATTCAAAGCCTGGGTTACGCTATATTGAATAATAAAAACTATAACTACTCCCAGGAGATTTTCAATGACATGGTGAAAAACGTTGAAAGTAAAGCATTTTTACTTTTTCCAAGATTTTTGAGTTATTATTTTGAACAAAAATTTGAAAAGAAAAATGTAAATTTGCTCAAACAAGGTGTTCATTGTCAAATAAAAAGCATAACAAAAGAAACATTTTCAAGGATGATGGCACCAATAAAAACAAAAGCAGGGGTACCTGAGCAGACTTTAGCGGTTACAACTGCTCCTCAGGTATCAGCTGCTGAGCCCACTGCTCCAGGTGATCATAGCAGCACTCCCACTGCTCTGAAACCCACACCTGCCACCACCAAAAAGACCAAAAGAAAAACATCTAGAAAACCCACCAATCCCAAAACAAAGGCAACTCTGGAAGATGAGATCCCAAAGGAAATGCCTGTGACAACACAAAAGTCACCACAAACCACTGCTGCTACTTCCTCACAGCAGTTGGAAGAAAGATCTCAACCCATAACCGAAACTCCTCCTGCATCCTCACAAAAGGATCAGGTTGTAAGCACAGGGACACCACAATATGAAGCTCTGAATCCACTCGGATCCATCTTCCTCAGTCCTGATCCCAAGGACATGTCTCTTTCAACCCCCATCCCCTCACCAATAATAATGCCACAATCCATGCTACCTCTGTTGCATGCAGCTGCTATTTCACAGACACAAACCAGTTCCTCTCTATCACCTATCACTGAGAGTATACATCCACAAGTGACTGGGTCTGATGCTATTACTACTGCTATCCCAGCAACAGTTGAGGAGGTTACACTGCAGGAGTTACAAGTAACTCTTGTCAGTAGTTCAAGTGGAGCAGCAACTACAACTGGTGGATCAACAGATCCTCAGTTGGACAGTTGTTTCATAAGTAAGACTCCCTTGAAGACAATTTCTTCAATAGCAACTTCGGTGACCACCAGTGAATTAGATCTAACCACTGGTACCATCAAAGGTTTATCGAGTGCTGAAGAGAGAAGTCCCCAGTACCAAGAACAAGGGGCATCAATGGGTGATTTTTGGGACTCTGTTCCTAAGTCACACGTTGATATAACCACCACAGGTGGGGATTCAGATGATCCCAGTAAAATGGGTGATGATTCAAGATATCAGGAATTGACGGGCAGAGTGGAAAAACTTGAAGAATCAGTTTCTGAAATAAAGGAGATGGTGCAAGAGATTTTAAAAGCTCAGAAAGCACAATCCTCTGCTGTTCCTGCTCAAGCACCTGCTCCACAACAAGCACCTGCTGCAAATGAGCTTTGGAATATTTTCCAATCCATGCTGGAAAAACAGCAACAAATGGCTGATCAAAAGCATGCTGTTCAAGTACAACTGCTGTCCAACATGATGGAATCAAGGTTCAAGGATACTCAAGCAGATATCAAGGCTATTAAGGCCAGTATCCAAACTGCCACTGGCAAGGCTCCTTCAACTTTACTATTCTTTGATGACCCCCTTGCAGATAATGCCAAAAAGGGGGAGATAATGAAGCAAATGAAGAAAAAGGGAATTGAACATGGCCTTCATATTGAACCTGAAAAAGAAAAAGAAAAATAGGTCTCAAAACCTGTTAGCCAAACAACTGATACAACAGTAGTTACAAAAACTGCTGTCAGTAGCCAAACAGCTGCCATGTCATCAACACACACCACTCTACCACACACCACTACAACTACTGCTCCATCACCACTGCCTCCTGTCATAAAACAGAAGACAACAGATGTTACAACATCTGTTGTAGTGACAACAGTGATTGAAACACCAGTTGTTTCAACCACTGTCAGTCAATCACTGCCACAAACCACTGCTATCCAATCTACCACCACTGATCCACCCAAAACATCATCTGCTTCTTCTTCATTAAAAAGGAGAAGAAATCTCATATCAGATGATGATTCACCACCATCACCACCAACATCACCACGTCCATCTCCTGCTCAAATGCAGAAGACAACTGCTGACATATCAGCAGTTGTAATGACAGCAGATGTTGAGACACCAGTTGTTTCAACAGCTGTTAGTCAGTCATCCACCACTGCTCTCACCTCTCTTATTTCACAGCCAAAGCTCTTCAACAGAAAAAGAAAGCCAATCACTGCCGATGAGGGTATGCATGATCCTAATGCTGCAAAATATCCACTGGAACTTGAAGCTATCAAAAATGAGATGAGACAATTCTATACAGAAGAGGATCCTTCAAAAAGAAGATTCTCCTCACTCATAGGCTACATGCCACCAGAGGATATGGATGATTACCTCAAACTCAAAGCAAGGCAGGCTAGAGCAAGAGCTAAATTTGAAAGTGAACGTGAAAATCTAAGCGAAGAAGGCATTGCTAAAAGACTGGATTTCTTCCTTGAAAAAGTTAAGCAGATGGAAGAATTTGCACAAGAACTAATCAAAGAAAAGGCTGAACAACGCAAAGAGATAAGAAAACAATATCTTGCCTACATTATGAAAGAAAAATTCTATCCTGCTGAAGAAAAACAGTTTGAAGAATGGCCAATAATCGCTCTAAAGCATGAGGCTGAGAGAATTGACAGAATCAAGAATGATCCTACAAAGAAGAAAAATGCTCCAAACTGGAAAAAATTCAAAAAGCTCATTGCTGATTTCACTGCTGAGTATAAAAGAAAGAAAAAGGAGCTGGTGGATGCAAGAATGGATACTGCTGAAGCCATATCAAAATGGTCAAGACAGCAGACTGATGAAGCCTACAAAAGGCTGAAGAAAAGAAAGATAACTGTTTCAGGCACTTCTAAAAAGCAAGAACAAATGATGAAGCTTGAACAGAAGATGGGAAACCTCGACACACTGTTCCGGTCTACTTTTGCAACAAATCAAGAAGAGGGAGAACAGTTGACTGAAGAAGAGGTAATAGAAAAGGAAGCAGAGTACTTCAAAGATACCATCACGAAAATGGGTCTAAAAGAAGAAACTTCAACAAAGCTTCAAAGCCTTTTTAAGGCATTAAACAAACCTGCGTCTCCAAACACTGCTAAAGACAAGACAGAAGCTAAACGACAAGAACTTATTGAACAAGAAACTGCAGAAGATATAGCTGCAGCTGACAAAGTCTTTGAAGAAGCTTTCAAAAGAATGTCTGAAAGTTTGCAGTTGTTTTCAAGGCCATTATCCCTCAACTCATCATCAAATAAGTCTCTCCCAAGAAACCCACTTGGCTTAAAAATACTAAAGTGGATGTCTGATCAAAAGACTCACGTATTGACCTTGGTCAGAGCCAATGGCGATGTGAAGCACATATCAAGGAAAGAAGCACTAGGCCTTAGTGTTCAAGATTTGCAGGATCTCCTTGGGCTTTCACTGTGTAGGGATGAGGATGACCAGAGTGCAAAGGAATTTGAAGCTGAATTCAAAGAACAAGCTAAGGCACTCTTGATGAGTAATAAAGGTCCTGAATAATGAAAGGTTTTGGCATTATCTGTTCCAGGGGGAGATTGTTGGGATTGAACCCTACCAGAGGAACAGATAATGTAAAGCCAAAACCAGGTCACAACAAAGGATTCACAATAAGCAGCAGTTTACACTTTGCTCTCCCCTTGACAATGATTATCTATCAGCTGATGAACCTTAAGTACTGCTCAAAAGAACAACTGATGATCCAAATGCTGATATAATCCTAAAGACTGCTGAAGACAAACTCTGTTCGCTCTATCTATTGCTGTCTCTTAAGTGCTGCTGAAGACACAAACACTGCTCATTCAAGGACTGATCACCTTTGAAGAAAGCACTGATGTTGTTGTTAAGCATCAGTGCTTAGGCTACAACAGTGGAACGTGAAGCAGTTGTTTCCTCATGTTTTGTATTTTATCTACAATCAGTTGTTAGACATCAGTGTTTGTGTAAAGGCAGTAGATACAGGTTGTTAGGCTGTTAGACGTCGCTTTCATGGTGACGTCAGCTGAGATACCTCAGTGGTTTGGTTTGTCTATAAATGTAACAGTACCCTGTACTGTTACATTTGATTGACTGAGCGGGTTCTTCTCCTCATGTCTAATCCTTTCATCTTGTGTGCAACCAACCTTGGGGCATCAGGCTGAGGGGGAGTATAGTTTGTAAGCATATCTGTAATCTTTTGCTTTGATTTGTAAATCTTTTGACTCTATGAGAAGCAATCGTTTATCAAACTATTTTCTCCTTTGATTGTGTTTACAGAGTTTGTTTTCATTTCCGCTGCACCTAACATGTTTTCATATTCATTGATTATTCATTGTAAACAAACAAACACTATCATGAGAGCCTCCGATCCTAACACCGTATGCAGGTGCTAGATACGAATTTTTGCTTGATCCCCACTCTAATCATTCTTAACCAATCAAAACCGAATCCTTGGGCTTCAAGACAATTTTACAGTTGTCCCAACGCCTGTAATGATCTTGTAAACCCTTCTAACACTTGTCTTGATCTCACGATTCACCCAAAACTTATAAATAGGATGAAAGTTCATCCATTTCATTGCTCACTTCATCCTATCATCTCCTCTCTAATATTCTGGAGCTCTCTGATCTAATTGGGAACTCATTTTTAGTAGAAAAGATAGCTAGGACCCTTTGTAAGTGTCTTAGCCCTTTCTTAGTTCAGTTTATTAGTTTAAAAACCGAAAAGTCAAAGATATCGTAAAATGACTTGACTTTCGGTTTAATCATAAATGGTCCAGGCACTGTCCGAAATAAAAGTGATTATGTGACCATAGTTAGGTAGGTGATTAACCCTCAAAAGGGAACCTCCTAATTATTTCTTTTGCTTAGTTAATTGTCGGGTCAAACTATTTAGTTAAAAAGTCAAACTGGACAGATTTGTAAATAATAATTAAAATTAATAATACGGAGGTTATAAATTATATTTTAACACTCTAATAACTTAGTAATTACTATTAGAACATGCTTAGGCATGTTCAACCCGACAATTCTGAGTTTAGGGTCGGTTCGCAACCGAAAGTCGCGTAATTTGACTTCTACGTTGACTTTTGGTTATAAACCGAATTAGACTAGCATGCTACTGATTTTAGGTTCCGTAATGATCATAATACAATGTAGCATAACCCTCTGGGGTTATATTACACGATCATACTAGTAATCCGAGTCTTATGCAAGTTTCCGTTAAAATGCCATACTTTGACTATTATGCCCTTTTTAGCAAAAATAAGGTTTTAGACACCAATAAGCTTTCAAACAACTTAGGTACTGATATGTTAACATGTTTAACATATTTAGATGTTACAAATCTGATCATAAACTGAGTTTGCGTATAATGTCGTAAATTGTGCTTTAAAGTGACCAAAATGCCCTTTAGGCGCATAGATCCGTTTTAAGCATAATTTCTCATACCAAAATCATTGACTACTGATGTAATATCACAATTAGGATAATTTGGGATATTGATTCAGTTTATAAACAGGGTTTACGAACAAGTTCTTGAATTATGTCCTCAAATGACGATAATGCCCTTTCGGCACTTAAAATGGTTTTAAAGCATGATTTTCATACGAAACCTTTTACTACTGATATGTCATATTAAATAACATATTTTAGTCATATAAACCTGACCATAACATCAGTTTTCCTAAAAGATCGCATACATCGTCATTTAACGACTTAAACGTCGTTTCGGCGCGTAGTATGGTTTTAAACCATAACTACCAACCAAGACTTGTTACCTACTGATTTTATAAATCATTTCAATTATTTTTACAGTAGGTATATGTTATGAATTCAGATTCCCAAATTAGCCTTCAAGACTATGTGTGAAATTACCAAAATGCCCCTACGGAGCATAGTTTGGTTTTGAACTATGAAACACACATATGTTTGATATCATACTGATATTATATCATAAATAAAATGTTTTCAAAGAATGTTTATGATCGTAACATCAGATTGTACTCAAGTTCCTTTTATACGTCATAAAATGACCAAAACGCCCTTACGAGGCATAGTTTGATTTTAAAACCTAAACAGGCATACAAGTTGATATCCCACTGATATTATAACTTGTTTAAAGTATATTGGCATATGGAACTTGTTCATGACTCATCCGGTTACTCGTTATCGCTTATACGCGTACGGTTAGACTTATGTAACTAGTTTATGTAAGTTTGCCGAAACGGGTTTAACCTTATCAATTGAACTTCAAAATCTAGAATGTACTTAGTTTACCCATAATATATAAGTCTTCATACTTGTTGGGTCTAAATAACATTCTATTCCGGTCATCGCTTAATCTAGCGTATCGTACCGCTTTAGATATTTTAAGCTAGCCGGTCTAAGTCTACGACTTAAATAAGACCGTTAGCATTCTGAATTGGTTATATATTACCATCACTCCAGACTAGAGCCACCCGGTAAAAGCTACCTGCATTTAGATAGATTGGATACGACTGAGTTATTTTGCTGTGAATCAAGTATTAGCTCAGGTAAATACTTTTAACTTATTTTCCCTTATACGGGCTTGGGATATGGTATTATAATACCACTTGGTCAGGTATGAAATCATTTAATCGGATTGTGATTAATAAATTTACATAACCCGTTTTAATCTGTCTTGTTTGATAACATAAACATTGGGGGTTAATTCGACCGTGTCCTGGATATCCTTGGCTCATTTCATTTGAAAATGGCCACGACCTATGCACGGGGTGTAGGCATACACCTGACAGATGCAAATGCTAAAATATAAACCCACGTGTTGGGGATAACTCCTTTGTGGGTTCTATAAGTGGTGAGTCGGTTAATCACGGCCGGCTTCCAACCGGCCCCAATTGTATGACAAACATATAAATCTGTATACAAGATTATCGTTAAATAATTGTCCCAAGTTATAAATGATTTGTGCCTTGTGCACTTAAATCCATTTTCATAAACTATTTTCAAATGAGTCAGTTAATTGTATTTACCAGTGAAAACTGACGTATTTTCCAAAGACTAAGTGGCAGGTACTACTCGTAATAGGCTGGGGGATTGCTCGGTGTCAAAATAGAGGATCTTGCAAATCCTTAAAGATGCCTTAAAGTCTGCTAAACTTCATTTTATAAATTCTGTGAAGATCCACCTGTGGATTTGATATTGCAGACTCGTCAATAATAAAAACTTTGTTATTTTCAGACATTTGGGTTTGTAATAATATTTTATATTCCAAGACTTCCGCTGTGCTATTCTGTGTATGTTTGACCATGATGATATCAACTACGTCACGATACTCCCCACATGGCCCATCGGTAATATGTGGAAATATCGGGGTGTGACAGTGGTTGACAATTCATGTCGTATGCGTGTTAGTGGAAGTCAATGTCGCAACCCCCGCTTCCTATCTGTCCTAGGAACGGGCGGCCGCGAACATCAGTGTCGGTGGTATCGGTGTTTATTATTTTGGCAGCGGAAATTTCATCAGGACCGTAGTTAGGAAATGTTTTATCAGAGTAAAACCACCTTATTTTATATTAATAATCACATGGGTAAAACCCAAGTTTCCTATTACAACATGTTTATAGGGATAAACCCTATTTTATTGAATTTAAAACATCGTCTTTTAGGTAACTTTTATAGCTACATTTTCCAAGCCATCAGTGCTCTCCAGCTGGCTTTCTTCTAATTGGCTTTTACATTTTGTTACCTGAAACGCGTTTTAAAAACATTTGTCAGTGGGAAATACTGGTGAGTGAATCCCAGTTTAATCAAGAAGAGTTTTATCAATTAACACAGTATTGAGAGCGATTACATTGTTTATATCTACACAATTACTCATTCAGTACTGTCAATCCTGACTGGTGGGTCATTTTACCCATTGGCTAACTCTTTGTCCAATGGTAACGTGTTCCACATTTTGTATACAAAACCCCAACATACCGGCAGTAATTGAAGAATTACAAAGACTCAATCACTGCTTAATCATATTGTAAAATATTTAAGGTTTTGTAAAAACAGTTTACAAAAAGAAGATTACTCACAAAAAGGTTTACACAAAAGAAGGATTACTCACATTGCTGTCTTAGGTTTCCTTTAAGGGTTTCCTGGTGTTTATCTATAATTTACACAAATGCACACATGTTAGTATAATAACCCATTATTTATATTAATGATACCCTCCCCGAGATGGCATTCCAATGACTACGTCGGGCAGAACCACGACAGCCGTTACGGAACCCTGGATCAATCGGGCAGCGTATCTAATACGTAACCGGGGTTATGATACTTACAACGGAGCAGAACTTCGTTATTTATGGGGATATTATACCCGATTATAGTGTCTACTATCAGAAAATTCGAGTGAGAAAAAGATTTTGAGTGATTTGAGACTGAAGCCCGAGCTCCCAATTTATAGGGACTGAAATCGAGTTTTACGCGGCCCGCGTACAGTGTAGCAAAGGGCTACGCGGCCCGCGAGGCTCCCTAAGGTAGGCCCTAGCTTGTCTGACTCAGCCCTAGCTTCGATACGCTGCACGACACGTGGCAGCACCGGGTGCGGCCCTGACTCCTTGATGTCGCGGCCCGCGTAAGGTCATGGGGGTGGCTTACGCGCCCCGCGAGAGACCTATTTTTCTTGTTTTTATTTAATTTTTATAAAAATAAAGGTATTCGGGTTTGGTTTTTACATACGGGGTATATTTTAGGACATATTAGGGTATTTTAAATATATTAGGGTGTCGGAAAAATATTTTGGAGGGTTGTTATATCCTCCCCACCTTGTTTTAGAGCTCGTCCTCAAGATTTATTGGAACAAGTGTGGATATTTCCTTTGCATTTCTGATTCAAGCTCCCATGTGTATTCTGGTCCTCTTTTGGAGTCTCATTTCACTTTTACCAGAACTAATCTCTTGTGCTTGAGGTTCTTAACTTTCCTGTCTTCAATCTGTAGAGACCTCTCTATAAATTTTAACTGTTCATTTACCTCTATATCTTTAAGAGGTACTACCAGTGATTCATCAGCTAAGCATGTCTTGAGATTAGATACATGAAATACATCATGTATTCCTGCCATTTCCTCTGGCAGTTGTAGCTGATAGGCTATTGGTCCTATTCTTCTAATAATCTCAAAATGTCCAACATACCTGGGGCTTAGCTTTCCCCTTTTGATGAATCTTACCACTCCTTTCCAAGGAGAGACTTTTAATAACACTTTATCTCCTACTTAAAATTCCAACGGCTTTCGCCTGTTATCTGCATAACTTTTCTGTCGGTCACGTGCTGCTTTCAGTCGTTCCTTGACTTGAATGATTTTGTCTGTTGTTTCTTGCACTACTTCGGGTCCAGATAGTTGCTTTTCTCCAATTTCTGCCCAACAGACTGAGGTTCGGCACTTTCGTCCATAAAGTGCTTCGAATGGTGCGGCGTTGATACTTGTGTGATAACTGTTATTATAAGAAAATTCTATCAATGGTAAATGATCGTCCCAATTACCTCTGAAATCAATTACACAAGCTCTAAGCATGTCTTCCATTGTCTGGATTGTCCTTTCGCTTTGTCCATCCGTTTGAGGATGATAAGCTGTGCTTAGATTCAACTTGGTTCCCATGGCTTTTTGGAAACTTATCCAAAAATGAGAGGTAAAACGGCTATCTCTGTCAGATACAATTGATAAAGGAATCCCATGTAATGAAACTATTTCATTTACATACAATTTAGCTAATTGTTCCATACTGAAAGTTTCCTTCATTGGTAGGAAATGAGCTGACTTAGTTAGCCTATCTACAATCACCCAGATTGTATCATTACCTTTCCTGGTTTTGGGTAATTTAGTAACAAAATCCATTGTTATCAATTCCCATTTACATATTGGCATTTCTAACTGCTGTAATAAACCTGATGGTTTCTGGTGTTCAGCTTTCACTTGTGAGCAAGTTAAACACTTAGAAACATAAGCTGCTATATCCTTTTTCATTCCTATCCACCAAAAATTCTTTCTTAAATCCTGATACATTTTATCATTTCCAGGATGCATCGTATATTTAGACTTATGGGCTTCTTCTAATATATGGTGGCGTAGGTTTCCTAATTTAGGTATCCACATTCTTTTCTTATGGAATCTCCAAATTCCATCTGTTCCTTGTTCTAATTCCTTAATCATTCCATTTAATTTCTCAGTATCGTCCTTGATTACTGATTCTTGTACTTTTCTAATCTGTTCATTTAAATCCACTTGTAGATTTAATTTAAGAGAACGTACCCTTTGTGGCTTTTCGTGATACTTTTGACTTAAAGCATCAGCAACTACATTTGCTTTTCCTGCATGATACTGGATATCACAATCATAATCACTAAGCATCTCCATCCAGCGTCTTTGTCTCATATTCAATTCCTTTTGCCCAAAAACATACCTTAAACTCTTATGGTCTGTGAAAATAGTAAACTTACTACCATATAGGTAATGTCTCCAAATTTTAAGGGCAAAAATTATGGCTCCTAGTTCTAAATCATGGGTTGAATAATTATCTTCATGATTCTTAAGTTGTCTAGATGCATATGCTATAACCTTTTGGCGTTGCATCAACACACATCCATAACCTAACTTAGAAGCGTCACAATAGATTACAAAATCTTCAGTTCCTTCTGGTAATGCTAGTATGGGTGCGTGGGTTAATCTTTGCTTAAGAATTCTAAATGCTTCTTCTTATTTTGTTCCCCATTCAAACTTAACAGATTTACAGGTTAGCTTAGTTAAGGGAATGGCTATTCTAGAAAAGTCTCGAATAAATCTTCTATAATAACCGGCTAGTCCTAAGAAACTTCTAACCTCGGTTGGTGACTCAGGGGTTTTCCATTTGTAGTTGCCTTGATCTTGGTAGGATCCACATGAATTCCTTCATGATTAACTAGATGTCTAAGAAATTGTACATGTTCTAACCAAAACTCGCACTTTGAAAACTTAGCATAAAGCTTTTCCTTTCTTAATAAACTTAGCAGTGCGTGTAAATGCTTTGCATGTTCCTCTTTACTTTTAGAGTAAATGAGAATATCATCTATAAAGACAATTATGAATTTATCCAAATATGGCTTACATATTCGGTTCATCATGTCCATAAATGCAGCTGGGACATTGGTTAAACCAAATGGCATGACAGTAAATTCATAATGACCATACCTTGTTCTGAAAGCGGTCTTAGGAATGTCCTCTTCTTGTACCTTTAATTGATGATATCCTGACCTTAAATCAATTTTAGAGAAAAATCAAGCTCCTTGCAACTGATCGAACAGATCATCGATCATTGGTAATGGATACCGATTCTTAATCGTGACCTTGTTCAATTCACGGTAATCAATGCATATACGCATGGATCCGTCTTTCTTCTTAACGAATAAGATCGGCGCTCCCCATGGGGATGAACTTGGTTGTATGAATCCTTTCTCTAATAATTCGTCTAACTGTTTCTTCAGTTCCTGTATTTCTACGGGTGCTAAACGGTAAGGTGCTTTGGCAATTGGTGCTGTTCCTGGTAGTAGGTGGATTCTGAATTCAACTTCTCTGTCTGGAGGTTGTCCTGGTAATTCTTCTGGAAATATATCTGAAAACTGGGATACTACTGGAATATCTTTTAGTTCTTTTCCTTTAGTGTTAGTAATTATAGAAATCAAATACACTAATGACCCTTTTCGTATATAACTTGTTGTTTTCATCACAGAGATGAATTTTGTGGATCTAAAAGGTTTATCTCCTTTAATTGTGATCTTTTCACCCCTATGTGAATTTACTTGAATTGACTTTTGATCACATAAAATACTGGCTTTATTAGCTATTAACCAATCCATTCCTAATTCGATATTAAATCCTGCCAGATTCATTGGGTAAAGGTTTGCAATAAATTCCTGATTTAGAATTTCTATTCTTGCTTCCTGCAAGATTTCAGAAATCTTAATGGTTTCTCCATTTGCTGTTTCTTCTAAGCATTCTTGTGGGAGTTTAGTTAATGATTGATTGAGAATTTTGCAAAACGAAGTATTAATAAAACTTTGGTTCGCACCAGAGTCAAATAAAACTTTAGCAAAAACATCATTAACTAAAAACGTACCGGCGATCACATCCGGGATAATCTTTGCTTCATCTGCAGTCAGAACAAATGCTCTAGCATTTTTAGTATTCTTGTTAGTTGCAGTTGGAGCTAGCTTTGGACAGTTTGGCTTGATATGACCTTGTTCTCCACAGTTGTAGCATATCCTGTTGTTAAATTTCTTCTGGCAGTCTTCTTCCTTATGTCCAGATATTTTACAGAAGTTACAGTATATGGAGCATCTTCCAGAATGCTTCCTTTTGCAATACTTGCAATAGGGTGCAGAGGTAGAACCTACATTTTTCCCACGATTAGAATTTCTAGAGCGAAACTCTTGGGTAAGCCTTTGAGCTAGGTTCTTTCTTTGATCCTCTTCCCGTGTACGCACTAATTCATCTGTCAAGGTATTGGCTAGTTCTACAACTTCTTCTATAGTTTGTTTTCTAGCTGCCTTGACTACATGCCTTATCTCCCCGATTAATCCCTAGATGTAACGGGAGATTAATACTGGTTCAGGTGATGGAAGGGTTGGCACTATTCTAGCATATTCAAAGAATAACTTAGTGTACCCCTTACTATCCACTCCATTCATCCTAAGGTTTAGGAATTTATTTGCTATCTGTTCCTTTTCATTGGGAGGGCAGAATTTCCTTTCTACCATGTTCTTAAATTCCTCTCATTCCATATTGTAAACCCTATCACTTCCCCTAGACTAGAGGATAGTGTTCCACCACTCTAAGGCTGAATTCTTGAACAGATTAGAGGCAAACATTATCTTATCTTCTTCTGCGCACTTGCTTATTCTTAAGACTGCATCAGTCTTCTCTATCCAGCGTAGAACTGCAACGGCTCCTTCATTGCCCGAGAATTCCATTGGTTTACAAGACCAAAATTCTTTATAAGAACAACCATAAGGCATGGTTCTTCTTCTTTTGGGAATGAGCGCTTGAAGTACGGGTCCATTGTTTGCGCTGTTTTCAGGTTCAGTTGGTCGCTTACTGCTATGCTTACTTTTATTATCCGCCTCCTTAACAGTTTGAATAATAAATGGCATTGCATCTATAATTCCTTGTGCCACTATGTGTTGAATGACACTGTTATCCACTTGGTTTCTGTTGTTATCGTTGTTTGGGTTTTCATTATTCAGATTATTGTCATTCTGGTTTTCCGGGTTATTATCCGGGTTTTCTTGATTCACTTGGTCGGCCATCTGAATTTTAAACAATTATCACGTATTAATATCACAAGATAATATGTAATATAACCAATCACATAATACTCATTTTGGTCAAAAGCGTCGATCATTGCGACTTACTCTATTTTTTTATATATATATATAGTATGCATCCACTACAAATCAGAACGAGAAATTAAAAATTACAATACAACTGAAATAAAATTACACTACTAGTAGGCATCTATAGTTATGATTTTTTTTTCAACGAACACACATAATATATATTATTATAGTATTATTATTATTACCATCTCTACCATCACCTTCACGGATATGGATTCATCCAGAAATCCATATGACACTCATCATACTTCCAGACGAGTCGTTCTCCTACCTGTCTCATCCTCTCGCTACTCTCTAAAATCTCTTTTTCGAAAGTTCGGAGCTCTTGCACATTTTCTGCACTCATTGGGGGTGCAGGTGCTGGTACGGGATCTGGGTACTGTGGCATGGGTTCTTCCTGAGGATATGGATTCTATAAGATCTCCCTAATGTATTCATCATTATCGTAGTAGGGATCTAGAGGGTCCAGACCTGGGTAAGCTGCTAGGTTTGGCATGGGTAGGTCTGTCAGTTGGTAGCGTTGCACATAGTCCCTATGATCATCAAACCACGGATCGTAGTCTGGGTCTAAGGGATTGGGTGCTGGTACCCTAGGTATCTCCTCAGGATTAAAATCATGCATTTCTACTTGATTTTCAGGGTTGTTTTCTATCTCCATCGGTTGTAATGGTTGGGGTGCTATCAGTTGTTCCAGGTTTGGGTCGACAGCTATGGTTGCTAAAATATGGAAGTTTGCTAAACTCCTATTAAGCATGCCTTGGGTATGGGCATCTGTCTCTCTTTTAGTTGCTGCTAGCACTCGTTGTTCTTGCAACTTTTTCATTCTCTTCCTACACTCATGTGCTCCCTTACTGAACCATCCTCTCTTTTTCTGAGGGAATGGCTCTTCAGACTGAGCCTTAAACACGAATATTCCTTCTTCATGATCAGCAGAATACCCTGAGAGGGCCGGCTGTGAAGAGGTGCCTTCGCTTCTAGGCGAACCAGACAACTGACGATACGCGTCGGATGGTCCTTGGTCGCTCATACTGTAAACTAACAAATAGTCAAATAACACATAACAATAACATACAGATATGCACGTATTTCTGTAATTTATTTCCTAACACTTTAAATAATATCTTGGTGTCAGCAGAACACTTCTGTGGCTGAATCAGTGGCTTAGCTCTGATACCACCTTATGTCGCAAACCCCGCTCCCTATCTGTCCCGGGAGCGGGCGGCCGCGAACATCAGTGTCGGTGGTATCGGTGTTTATTATTTTGGCAGCGAAAATTTCATCAGGACCATAGTTAGGAAATGTTTTATCAGAGTAAAACCACCATATTTTATATTAATAATCACATGGGTAAAACCCAAGTTTCTTATTACAACATGTTTATAGGGATAAACTCTATTTTATTGAATTTAAATCATCGTCTTTTAGGTAACTTTTATAGCCACATTTTTTCAAGCCGCCAGTGCTCTCCACCTGGCTTTCTTCTAATTGGCTTTTACATTTTGTTACCTAAAACGTGTTTTAAAAACATTTGTCAGTGGGAAATACTGGTGACTGAATCCCGTTTTAATCAAGAAGAGTTTTATCAATTAACACAATATTGAGAGCGATTACAATGTTTATATCTACACAATTACTCATTCAGTACTGTCAATCCTGACTGGTGGGTCATATTACCCATTGGCTAACTTTTTGTCCAATGGTAACATGTTCCACATTTTGTATACAAAACCCCAACAGACCGGCAGTAATTGAAGAATTACAAAGACTCAATCACTGCTTAATCATATTGTAAAATATTTAAGGTTTTGTAAAAACAGTTTACAAAAAGAAGATTACTCACAAAAAGGTTTACACAAAAGAAGGATTACTCACATTGCCGTCTTAGGTTTCCTTTAAGGGTTTCCTGGTGTTTATCTATAATTTATACAAATGCACACGTGTTAGTATAATAACCCATTATTTATATTAATGATACCCTCCCCGAGACGGCATTCCAACAACTACGTCGGGCAGAACCACGACAGTCGTTACGGAACCCTGGATCAATCGGGCAGCGTATCTAATACATAACCGGGGTTATGATACTGACAACGGAGCAGAAGTTCGTTATTTAGGGGGATATTATACCCGATTATAGTGTCTACTATCAGAAAATTCGATGATGATGTATTCTCAATCGTGCCCCTCCACGTGAGTTATTGTTTTCTTCCCCCAAAAATCGTGCCCCTCCACGTGATGTCTTGTATTCTCAATTTTTAGGATGATGATGCCATGCTGCCAATAATTGTCTTATGTTTCCCAAGGCCTTGAATGACGTCTTGACTTCTGTGTCTCCAAATTGTGATGATGAGGTGATGTCATCAAACCTCAAGTCCACGTAATGATGATGATGATTCTTAATTCAATTGATGTCCTCTTATTTCTTTGACGGCGTGATTATGATGTTAGAAACATCAGTTCGTTTCCATGCATGTGCCGTCCACAACAAGTCCTCCAATCTTCTACACAATGATGTTGTTGGCTGACCTTTTATGTTGGCTCAAAAGAATTCCACGTGATGTATCTTGGTCCATCTGATGATGAGATTATTTTAGAAAATCCAAGCCTCCAAAAATATGCTTATATATTTGCTCCAAGTCCACGTGATCAAGCCAAAGTGAATTCATGATGTTGCCTAATTCCTTCAGCCGTAGCCTACGGTTAAAGAACCGTAGGTTACGGTTTACATTTTCTGTCAAATTGTGTTCCATCTGACCGTACATTACGTTCTTGTACGATCGCTCATGTGCTGCCCAATTTTACATGCATTTCAACTTTGAACAAATGACCCAAAGGTCCCTGCACTTTATTCGTTCATGTTTCTCTTACATTCAAGCTACATTTCGACTCGTAACGGCTCACGAATAATGTAGCGTGTCTCGACTATTATCCTTGATAATTCTGCTTCATCACTAAACTCTCCAAACTTCACCGAATTACGCCGATTAACCTGTAAAACCACATACTTGCGTGGTTAACATATTCAAAGCATATAATTACGTAAACGGCAATAAATCACACAAGATAAACACTTTAACAACCAGATTTCACACTCTCCATCACATCCCCACACTTAACATTGATTGTCCTCAAGCAACCATTACAAACATTACTTACCTTATTAACAAATCACAATTGAATCCCTTACCGAATTAACAATTTAAGGTCCCAAGCCATACCAGTCCCATAGACTGACACAATCGAGGTTGACAATCTGACAAGTAAGTGATATGCATTTAAAACAACTTAAGACTTGCCTAACTAAAACTAACATGCTTATGATACTACACACATGCCACACGCCCCTCACAATAATCACTCCTCTCGGCTTAATCAAGACTAGCATGTAATGTGCTAGTATGTATTTCGCTAAAAACCAAATACGCTACCTTGCAATCATAAGCTTGTATAGCAATCATACCTCCACTGTATCAAGTAACGTAACACATATCAAAAGAACTTTTGGGTTTTGGGTTAAAGGTAAAGGTAAGGAAATATTTTTGGCTTTTTATATTTATTTGGCGAACACAAATGAACATACCAAACCATGAAAACTTATTCATAATAGTACTAACACTTTGGGTGATTTTCAACCCATTTATTTAACACGAACATAACAATGATTTTTTTTCTTTTTCTTCTTTTTTTTTTCAAACATCTAACACATACTTGTCATTCATGGTTGGTAGTCAAACAGGTCAAACAAGGTGTAACAAACGAAGGGTAAAAGGCTCAACATGGTTCCCTAAGTTAAGATGGATAAACAATCAACATATGAAACAATGAAGGGATTCTAACGCCTTTATCATCTATGTGTCAACGCTAAAGCACAGTCTCGGCACGTATCAAACCACGCAAGTTCTAACACAAAGCAACATATGGCCTACACTCATCAATTGAACATTTATTGCAATTTCAACTAACAACTAAGTAGGCTCAAATATATCACCGAACAAAAGGAATATAGGTTGCCGACACGTAGCATGTGTAATTCCTAAAGCACGCTACCCCTAGTTAGGCATCTCTTTTCAACTATTCTCTAAAACTTGTCAGAAATACTCTCATGAAACTTAAAGGGACAACCATGACTAGGGATCTAAGTTAGTTTAATACCGGTAAGAAACCCATAAGCGATTGAAAATGTTGGTTTTCATGTAGTTCAAGCATACTCGAGAAACAAAAATTTTCAAAATTTTTCAATTTTTTTCCAATTCAACCCTTCACGCATTTAAGATCAACATTTATAACAACCCTCTCTCGAGTTACCGCATCCCCACACTTGGGATACATTGTCCCCAATGTATGGTGCAATTTATAATCTAGACTCGAGAGATACCACCCGCAAACCATGAACGGCTAACAACTAGACGACTCAACACAAAGAAACCACTCCCAACACAAAAATTTCACACCACCAAGTACACAAAAACAAATAAAACACAGGATAGATAAACACATGCACCTGATCAGAAAACAAGTGAGTGTTTGTAGTGGTGTAGCTGCTGCGATCAAACTGGAACATACGCCCCTCATAGATTCTTTGAGATCTCACCGGGGATGTTGCCAAACATCTCCACACTTGATTCATTGCATCCGTGAAGATGGAACGTAGAAACCTGTCAAAACACAAACACACCAAAACGAGACCAAACCAAAATACAATACAATACAATACTCTACATCCTCGGGCTGCCTTCCAAGAGCGCTAAGTTTAAAGGTCTTCAGCCAGACCGTACCTGATATGCGCTACGGTGGTCTCAGTGCACATTTACCCCTTGTATTTCCCATGAATGCATGGTACCTGACATCACTGGTCCAGCGGGGTCTAATTTTTATCAAGATGTCCACCGACGCACTGCAATCTGGCCTCAGTCTACACTTTCCTATCGAGTTCCCCACATACACTCGATAGTTAACTCTCCACAAGCGTTTCTTTTTAATCCATATCAGCAGATAAGTTGGATTATTACACGACTACTTTATGATGATCCGCCCGATGTCCTTCACCGTCACCTTCCTCATCTCTATACGTGCATCCCCACACTTATTTTTTGGAATGTCTTCTTTAACTTCATCACCTTCAACAATTTTCTCCATAAAAGACTAGCCGCTCATGACGAGTTGTTGATCTTCAATCGCTTCGGTCATCCCCTTCTGTCTGCCGTCGAAGATGTGATGATGATTTTTTTTATGATATATCAAAATTGATCCCCTCTCATAAAATATCGGCCCACTTGTGATGATGCTCCTCTGCCGTCACTTGATAGTTTCGGCCCAATAATAAAAATCCAAAACTCCCCTTCAATCGGCCCAAATAGAAGTCAACGTGAGTTATTGTTTTCTTCCCCCAAATACCATGCCCCTCCACGTGATGTCTTGTATTCTCAATTTTTAGGATGATGATGCCATGCTGCCAATAATTGTCTTATGTTTCCCAAGGCCTTGAATGACGGCTTGACTTCTGTGTCTCCAAATTGTGATGATGAGGTGATGTCATCAAAACTCAAGTCCACGTAATGATGATGATGATTCTTAATTCAATTGATGTTCTCCTATTTCTTTGACGGCGTGATTATGATGTTAGAAACATCAGTTCGTTTCCATGCATGTGCCGTCCACAACAAGTCCTCCAATCTTCTACACAATGATGTTGTTGGCTGACCTTTTATGTTGGCTCAAAAGAATTCCATGTGATGTATCTTGGTCCATGTGATGATGAGATTATTTTAGAAAATCCAAGCCTCCAAAAATATGCTTATATATTTGCTCCAAGTCCACGTGATCAAGCCAAAGTGAATTCATGATGTTGCCTAATTCCTTCAGCCGTAGCCTACGGTTAAAGAACCGTAGGTTACGGTTTGCATTTTCTATCAAATTGTGTTCCATTTGACCATACATTACGTTCTTGTACCATCGCTCATGTGCTGCCCAATTTTACATGCATTTCAACTTTGAACAAATGACCCAAAGGTCCCTGCACTTTATTCGTCCATGTTTCTCGCACATTCAAGCTACATTTCGACTCGTAACGGCTCACGAATAATGTAGCGTGACTCGACTATTATCCTTGATAATTCTGCTTCATCACTAAACTCTCCAAACATCACCGAATTACGCCGATTAACCTGTAAAACCACATACTTGCGTGGTTAACATATTCAAAGCATATAATTACGTAAACGGCAATAAATCACACAAGATAAACACTTTAACAACCAGATTTCACACTCTCCATCACTTACGCGCCCCGCGAGAGACCTGTTTTTGTTGTTTTTATTTAATTTTTTATAAAAATAAAGGTATTCGGGTTTGGTTTTTACATACGGGGTATATTTTAGGACATATTAGGGTATTTTAAATATATTAGGGCGTCGGAAAAATATTTTGGAGGGTTGTTATAGTCAAGGTAGATAAGAGTTGGAAAATGTGTGTTAATATGAATGAGCATGAATACTAATATTATTATGGCATAACGGCATGAAAGAATAGGAACTACACTAGCATGGACCAAGCATGGAAGGCTAACGGTTCAAAATGAGGCAAGGAAGCGGTTACGAACACGGATGCACAAGGTAAGTGACACCCGACTCACTTATTAGCATGTATAGGGAGTTATGTATGAACAGGTAACAATTGAGATTACTAGGGTAAGAATGATAGTTGTGACCGAAAGTAGTTAATTAATATCAGAATGCGAAAATTAAAGAGCGAGCTTGATGCTTACATACTTAAAAGTCCCCTGAACGGGTCGAATAAATTAAGAGGTTAAATGTGGATTAAGTGTTTAGGAAGATACAAATAAATTGGTGAACGTAAACGCGTACGCGTATGTCGCAACCCCCGATCCCTATCTCCCGGGAACGGGCGGCCTCGAGCCAGTTTCAGTGGTATCTGGTATTTATTCAATTTTGGCAGCGGAATTTACATCAGGACCGTAGTTAGGAAATATTTTATCAGAGTAAAACACCACGCTTTTATAATATTATACACATGGGAAAATCCCAAGTTTAAGTACACACGTTTTCATAGGGATAAAACCCTATTTTATTTAAATAAAACATCTATTCTTTTTAGGTAACTTTATAGCCACTTTTCCAAGCCTTTAGTGCTGTCCAGCTGGTTTCTATTTGGCTTTCACATTTTGTTACCTGAAACGCGTTTAAAAACATTTTGTCAATGGGAAATACTGGTGAGTGAATCTCAGTTTAATCAAGAAAAGTTTAATTAATTTTAACAGTATTGAGAGCGATTACAATGTTTACATCTACACAATTACTCATTCAGTACTTGCCACTCGACCGGATCTGTGGCTATGGTCATATCACACATTGGCTAACCCGTTGTCCAATTGTGAAGATTATCAAGTAATGTATACAAAACCCCATAATACCGGCAGTAATTGAAGAATTACAAAGACTCAATCACTGCTAATTGTAATTTAAAATATTTAAGGTTTGGTAAAAACAGTTAACAAAAAGGAGATTACTCACATTGCTGTCTTAGATTTTTTGTAAGGATTTCTTGAGAATTATCTATAATTTACACAAATGCACACGTGTTAGTATAATAACCCATTTTAACATTAGTAATACTCTCCCCGAGACGACATTCCAACGACTACGTCGGGCAGAACCACGACAGTCGTTACGAAACCCTAGATCAATCGGGCAGCGTATCTAATACGTATCCAGGGGTTATGATACTTACAACGGAGCAGAACTTCGTTATTTATGGGGTATTATGCCCGGAAATTATATTAAATCTTCAAAAATTCGAGAGAGAAAGAGTTCGTGAGTGATTTCGAATGTTAAGCCGAAGTCTGCTATATATAGGGCCTGATTTAGGGTTTGTCGCGGCCCGCGTAAGCTTCGACTTAGGTCTACGCGGCCCGCGAGGGCTTGTAGCCTAGGCCGTAGCCTTGCTGCGTCGACACGTAGCCTTAACACGAGTCCGACATGTGGCGGCCTGGGGGCTCGCCTGAGATTGGAGCTGTCGCGGCCCGCCTAAGCTTATGCTTACCTCTACGCGGCCCGCGAGCGACTAATAAAAATTGTTTTTATTTAATTTTAATAAAAATTAAGGTATTCGGGCCCTGTTTTCGCGTATGGGGTGTAGTTTTGGACATATTGGGATATTTTAAAATATCTTAGGGTGTTGGAAAAATTTTAGGAGGGTGTCGGTTTATTTTAGGATTGTTATATCCTCCCACCTTGTTTTAGAGCTCGTCCTCGAGATCTACTGGAACAAGTGTGGATATTTCCTTCGCATTTCTGATTCAAGTTCCCATGTATATTCTGGTCCTCTTTTGGAGTCCCATTTTACTTTGACCAGAATTAATCTCTTATGCTTGAGGTTCTTGACTTTCCTGTCTTCAATTTGCAGTGGTCTTTCTACAAACTTAAGTTGTTCATTTACCTCTATATCCTTATGAGGCACTACAAGTGATTCATCAGCTAAGCATTTCTTGAGATTAGATACATGAAATACATCATGTATTCCTGCCATTTCCTCTGGCAGTTGTAGCTGATAGGCTACAGGTCCTATTCTTCTAATAATCTCAAAAGGTCCAACATACCTGGTACTTAGCTTTCCCCTCTTGATGAATCTTACCACTCCTTTCCAAGGAGAGACTTTCAATAACACTTTATCTCCTATTTGAAATTCTAACGGCTTTCGTCTGTTACCAGCATAGCTCTTTTGTCGATCACGTGCTGCTTTCAGTCGTTCCTTGACTTGAATGATCTTATCAGTTGTTTCCTGTACTATCTCAGGTCCAGATAGTTGTTTTTCCCCAATTTCTGCCCAACAGACTGGGGTTCGGCACTTTCGTCCATAAAGTGCTTCGAATGGTGCAACATTGATACTTGTGTGATAACTGTTATTATAAGAAAATTCTATTAAGGGTAAGTGATTGTCCCAATTACCTCCGAAATCAATTACACAAGCTCTAAGCATGTCTTCCATCGTCTGAATTGTCCTTTCGCTTTGTTCGTCCGTTTGAGGATGATAAGATGTGCTTAGATTCAACTTAGTTCCCATTGCTTTTTGGAAACTTGTCCAAAAATAAGAGGTGAAACGACTATATTTGTCAGAAACAATTGATAAAGGAATTCCATGTAATGAAACAATTTCATTTACATAAAGCTTAGCTAATTGTTCCATACTGAAAGTTTCCTTCATTGGTAGGAAATGAGCTGACTTAGTTAGCCTATCTACAATCACCCAGATTGTATCATTACCTTTTTCTTGTTTTGGGTAATTTAGTAACAAAATCCATTGTTATCAATTCCCATTTCCACACTGGCATTTCTAGCTGCTGCAATAGACCTGAAGGTTTCTGATGTTCAGCTTTGACTTGTGAACAAGTTAAACACTTAGAAACATAAGCTGCTATATCCTTCTTCATTCCTATCCACCAGAAATTCTTCCTTAAATCCTGGTACATTTTATCACTTCTTGGATGCATCGTATACTTAGACTTATGGGCTTCTTCTAATATACTATGACGCAGATTTCCTAATTTAGGTATCCACATTCTCTTCTTATGGAATCTCCAAATTCCATCTGTTCCTTGTTCTAATTCCTTAATCATACCCTTTAGCTTTTCAGTATCATCCTTGATTACTGATTCTTGTGCCTTTTTAATTTGTTCATTTAAATCTACGATTTAACTTAAGAGAACGTACCCTTTTTGGCTTTTCATGATACTTTCGGCTTAAAGCATCAGCTACCACGTTTGCTTTTCCTGCACAATACTGGATATTACAATCATAATCACTTAGTATCTCCATCCAGCGTCTTTGTCTCATATTTAACTCTTTTTGCCCAAAAACATACCTTAAACTCTTATGATCTGTGAAAATGGTAAACTTACTACCATAAAGGTAATGTCTCCAAATCTTAAGGGCAAAAATTATAGCTCCTAATTCGAGATCATGGGTTGAATAATTCTCTTCATGATTCTTAAGTTGCCTAGACGCATATGCTATAACCTTTTGACGTTGCATTAACACACATCCATAACCTAATTTAGAAGCGTCACAATAGACTACAAAGTCTTCAGTTCCTTCTGGTAATGCTAGTATGGGTGCATGGGTTAATCTTTTCTTAAGTATTCTAAATGCTTCTTCTTGTTTTGATCCCCATTCAAACTTAATGGTTTTACAGGTTAACTTAGTTAAGGGAATGGCTATTCTAGAAAAATCTTGAATAAATGTTCTATAATATCCGGCCAATCCTAAGAAACTTCTAACCTCGGTTGGTTACTCAGGGGTTTTCCATTTGGTAATTGCCTCGATCTTTGTGGGATCCACATGAATTCCTTCATGATCGACTAAGTGTCCAAGAAATTGTACCTGTTCTAACCAAAACTCGCATTTTGAAAACTTAGCATAAAGCTTTTCCATCCTTAATAAACTTAGAAATGCGTGCAAATGCTTTGCATGTTCCTCTTTACTCTTAGAGTAAATGAGAATATCATCAATAAAAACAATTATGAATTTATCCAAATATGGCTTACATATTCGGTTCATCATGTCCATAAATGCGGCTGGGGCATTGGTTAAACCAAATGGCATGACAGTAAATTCATAATGGCCATACCTTGTTCTAAATGCGGTTTTAGGAATGTCCTTTTCCTGTACCTTTAATTGATGATATCCTGACCTTAAATCGATTTTGGAGAAAAATCGAGCTCCTTGTATCTGATCGAATAGATCATCGATTCTTGGTAATGGATACCGATTCTTAATCGTGACCTTGTTTAGTTCACGGTAATCGATGCACATTCGCATTGATCCGTCCTTCTTCTTAACGAATAAAATCGGTGCTCCCCATGGCGATGAACTTGGCTGTATGAATCCTTTCTCCAATAATTCGTCTAATTGTTTCTTCAGTTCCTGAATTTCTGCGGGTGCCAAACGGTAAGGTGCTTTGGCAATTGGTGCTGTCCCTGGTAAAAGGTGAATTCTGAATTCAACTTCTCTATCCGACGGTAGTCCTGGTAATTTTTCTGGGAATATATCTGAAAACTGAGACACTACTGGAATGTCTTTTAGTTCTTTTTCTTTAGTGGTAGTGATTATAGAAATCAAATACACTAATGAGCCTTTTCTTATATAACTTGTTGTTTTCATCACAGAGATGAATTTCGTGGACCTAGATGGTTTATCTCCTTTAATTATGATCTTTTCACCCCTTGGTGAATTTACTTGAATTGACTTTTGATCACATAAAATACTGGCTTTATTGGCTATTAACCAATCCATTCCTAATACAACATCAAATCCTGCCAGATTCATTGGGTAAAGATTTGCAATAAACTTTTGATTTAAAAATTCTATTCTTGCTCCCTGCAAGATTTCAGAAATCTTAATGGTTTTCCCATTTGCTGTCTCTACTAAACATTCTTGTGAGAGTTTAGTTAATGATTGATTTAGAAGTTTGAAAAACGAAGTATTAATAAAACTTTGGTTCGCACCAGAGTCAAATAATACTTTAGCAAAAACATCATTAACTAAAAACGTACCGGCTATAACGTCGGGAATCATCTTAGCTTCATCTGCAGTCAGAACAAATGCTCTAGCATTTTTAGTGTTCTTGTTGTTCGTAGCTGGAGCTAATTTTGGACAGTTTGGCTTGATATGACCTTGTTCTCCGTAGTTGTAGCATATCCTGTTGTTAGCTTTTTTTCCTGCAGTCTTCTTCTTTGTGTCCAGATATTTTGCAAAAATTGCAATATGTGGAGCATCTTCTAGAATGCTTCATTTTGCAATACTTGCAATAAGGTGCAGAGGTAGAACCTACATTTTTCCCACGGTTGGTGTTTCCATAACGGAATTCTTGGGTAAGCTTTTGGGCCAGGTTCCTCCTTTGGTGTTCTTCTCTCGTACGAATTAATTCATCAGTCAAGGTGTTCGCTAGTTCTACAGCTTCTTCTATGGTTTGAGGTCTAGCTGCCTTGACTACATGTCTAATCTCCCCGATTAATCCCCAGATGTAACGGGAGATTAATACTGGTTCGGGTGATTCAAGGGTTGGTACTATTCTAGCATATTCAAAGAATGTGGTAGTATAACCCTTACTATCTACTCCAGTCATCCTAAGGTTGAGAAACTTATTTGCTATCTGTTCTTTCTCATTGGGAGGGCAGAATTTCCTTTCTACCATATTCTTAAATTCCTCCCATTCCATATTATAAATCCTATCACTTCCTCTGGACTGAAGGATAGTGTTCCACCATTCTAAGGCTGAATTCTTAAACAGATTAGAAGCAAACATTATCTTGTCCTCTTCCGTACATTTGCTTATTTTTAGAACAGCCTCAGTCTTTTCTATCCAGCGTAGAGCTGCAATGGGTCCTTCATTGCCCGAGAATTCTATATGTTTGCAGGACCAGAATTCTTTGTAAGAACAACCATAAGACATGGTTCTTCTTCTTTTGGGAATGGGTACTTGAAGTACAGGTCCATTGTTCACGCTGTGCTCAGGTTCAGTTGGTCGCTTACTGCTATGTTTACTTTTATTATCCGCTTCCTTAACAGTTTGAATAATAAACAGCATTGCATCTATAATTCCTTGTGCCACTATGTGTTGGATGACACTATTATCCACTTGGTTTCCATTGTTATTGTTGTTCGGATTCTCATTATCCAGATTATCGTTATTCGGATTGTTATCATTCTGGTTTTCCTGGTTCACTTCGTTGTCCATCTGAATTTTAAGCAGTTACCCCGTATTAATATCACAAAATAATATTTAATATAGCCAATCACATGACATGCACTTTGGTCAAAAGCGTCGATCATTGCGATTTACTCTATTTTTATATAATATGCATCTAGTACAAACCAACACTGGAAATTAAAAATTACAATACCAACTGAAAATTAAAATTACACTACTAATAGTAGGCATCCGTAGTTTTTTTTTTCATACACGCATATTATATATTATTATATTATTATTACCATCTCTACCATCACATTCATGGATATGGATTCATCCAGAAATCCATATTGCGCTCGTCATACTTTCATACGAGTCGCTCTCCCACCTGTCTCATCCTTTCACTACTTTCTAAGATTTCCTCACCAAATGTCCCGAGTTCTTGTACATTTTCTGCACTCATTGGGGGTGCAGGTTCTAGGACTGGGTTTGGAATCTGGGGTGCGGGTTCCTGATATGGGGGTGTGGGTGCCTGGAACGGGTAAGGATTCTCTAAAATCTCCCTAATGTATACATCATTATCGTAATAGGGATCTAGAGGGTCCAAACCTGGGTAGGCTCCTAAGTTCGGCATGGGCATGTCTTTGTGTATCGGGTAACGTTGCACATAGTCCCTATTGTCGTCCCACCATGGGTCGTAATTTGGGTCTAAGGGATTTGGTGCGGGTACCCTAGGTATCTCCTCCGGGTTGAAATCATGCATTTCTACTTGATTTTCAGGGTTATTTTCTATTTCCAGTGGCTGTAATGGTTGGGGTGCTATCAGTTGCTCCAGGTTAGGGTCGGCTGCAGTGGTTGTTAGGATATGGAAATTGGCTAAACCCCTATTAATCATATCCTGGGCATGGGCATCTGTCTCTCTTTTGGCGGCTGCTAGTGCTCTCTGGTCTTGTAACTTTTTCATATGTTTGCTATGCTCATGTGCTCCCCTACTGAACCATCCCCCCTTTTTATGAGAAAATGGCTCTTCAGACTGAGCCTTAAACACGAATATTCCTTCTTCATTATCAGCAGAGTACCCTGAGAGGGCAGGCTGAGAAGAGGCGCCTTCGCTTCTAGGCGAACCAGACAACTGACGATACGCGTCGGATGGTCCTTGGTCGCTCATACTGTAAACTAACAAATAGTCAAATAACACACAACAATAAAATACAATTATGCACATATTTCCGTAATTTATTTCCTAACAGATTGAATTTTGATGTCAGCAGAACACTTCTGTGGCTGAAACAGTGGCTTAGCTCTGATACTACCTTCTGTCGCAACCCCTATCTCCTGGGAACGGGCGGCCGCGAGCCATTACCCTCATTAAAAATCCCCAACAACAATTAACTCTCCAGTGTCCGCGTAGACACACGCGAACACTGCGGTCCAATCTGTCCATTGATGAGAAGACTTACCTTAGGGACGGAAACTAATGTTACGCATAGCGATGCGGCCTCGCACCGCATCCTATGAACATTTTCGTCACGATAAGGGATCTGGACAACAGTAACAGTCACTCGACAGGCGATGCGGCACAACACCGCATCCCGCCCAAATCATGGATGGAACAACCAATGCGGGAACAACATCAATGACCGCAAGCAGCGATGCGGCTTGGCACCGCATCCTGCCTACAAGGCAAGTGGGTCTGACACCACAGTGCAAGTGGCACTGGGAACAGTCGCCTACTGGCCCACGTATGTACAACAGTCTGACACCACAGCAGGACGTGGCATCACCACAATATCCGACAGGTCTGACACACCTGCAAATAGCTGTGCGATGTCAGACTAGCTACTCAACTACCCTCCTTCACTCCTCGGCTATAAATACTCACCCCAAACCAGGTTTGAGGGATCACTTCTCAACTCTCTCAATACTACTACTATCATACTTTGCTTCCCAAGCAAATTACTGATTCTCACGCCGGAGAGTGGTAACAAGGAGCACCCCCCACCCCATCCTCCTTGTTACGAGTCACGGTTTGTTTCCTTGTGCAGGAAACCCACCACCGGACGATCCAGCCAGCGATCCTCGGAAAGAAGGGATTAACCCTCTTGACGAGACCAGTGAGTTAACCCTACCAGGTTAACCATTGTTTCATCATTGGCGCCCACCGCTACTCTTAGCACTTTTTTCCAATCATCCTTTTCTTTCCAAAGATGTCTGATCGTCAAAACAACACTACCGGGGATAACCTAAACCCCACAAACCAAGGGCCTGCGGGAACCATTCCCTAGCCCCAAATGCCCAACACATTGGCACATCAGCGCAAGGGGGCGCATCCCTTACGTTTGGACACGATCTGTCACAATACGCTGCTGTCATACCTCCAGGCATGAACCCTCATACCTGGTATGACCAACAAGCGGCCCTTCTGGCCGCAACATACAACAGAGCTTGCGCAGACGAACAAGGAGGTATCGGACCTACCCCGGTACCGCGTACACCTGCCGGTCGTGTTTTACGATACGACGATAGGGCCCCCACACATCCAGCCTCCAGAAGCAGGCAGGAGGACCGCGGCTCCTCTTATTGTGATGTCCGCACACTCAATGAGGACGATTCCTCATACGGGTCCCGCCGCAGGGACTCCGTACATAGCCGTTTAGGCCCCCACGAAGAAAGAAGGCGGCAATCTACAACTCGCCACGACACAAACATTCATAGTCGTCTGGGACCACAGTCCCACCGTGAAGGGTATGGTCATACCGACCCAGATGACAGTACATACCGCGGGGAGTCCCATTCCACTAACAGCAGACCAGGAGGACGCAACTATGTTCCTCCCACTCAACCCCGCACTACATACCTCCGCGCTGCAAAGCGCCAGCAGGGCAAACCTTATAGGCCGAAATCTGCGGCCGAAAACTCTAAGTTTGTCCCAGAGATCGCCAACGCCGATGTCACCACCACAAAATTCCCATTGAACATTGGGAAATACAACGGCTCGACCGACCCAGATGATCACAACAACATCTTCGTCGGTGCTGGGTGCAACGGTAAGTGGGACGAACCTACCTGGTGCCATTTTTTCCCACAGACCCTAACAGGTCTGGCCAGGGCATGGTTCGATTCTCTGCCACCAGGGTCACTGACCTCGTTCGAGGACTTCCAACAAAAGTTCCTCGCGCACTTTAGCCAGCAACGACGCCATGAACGTGATTCAATGGACGTCATGAACATCTGGCGCAGAGACAACGAATCGCTTGACGCATTCGTTGTCCGTTACAATAAAGAGATCCTAGAGATAGGCGACGTTGACAACCAGATGGCACGTAACCATTTCATTGTTGCAGTCAAAGACGAACAAATGGTTATGAATATTTCCGGCGGTAACGGCTTGCCTAAGAAGTGGGAAGATGTCATGGCTAAGGTCAAAACATATGCCCAAACTCAGCGGTCTCTCAGACCGCACAAGTCAAAGGCACAACCCCTAGCGGAAGGCCAGTCTTCCCGCCAAGAGCCCAAGCGCAGCAATAAGCGCAACAGGGACACATGGAATCGCAGCAGCGATCCCAGGCCATACGCCCCCCGGAACAACCAGCCCGACGCAAGGGCTACAATCAACGCCCAACGAGAAAACCGGGCGTCAAAGAAAGAGTCTCGGGACCGCAACTGGACCGAGATCAACCAGTCGCCAAGCGACGTTCTCCTCACGGATGCGCAATTCCTGAGACCGGCCCAACCAATGAAGTCCAAAAAGAATCAAGATCCCGCACTCTACTGCGAGTATCACAAGGACTCGGGCCACACCACGAACAACTGCATCAATCTCCGACTGGAGATTGAGCGAGCCCTAAAAGAGGGGAAACTGCAACACCTGTTGACAGGCGCACAAAAAGCTACCAAGCGCATCACTCCCAACAACGAGGGCACCTCCACGGGTAAAAGGACCATGTACGTGGCCTCTACCCACATGATCAATGGAGGAAAAGGAAGACCGCGAAAGGCGGCAAGAAGACCGGACAATGACTGGAAGGACGAGCAAGTCGTCTTTCCAAAAGTCCGAGGTGGACCGCGCGATAGGCGCGCCGTGGTTATCACAGGGCACCTAGCTCACTACTGCACCGAACGATTGTTCATCGACCCGGGCAGTACGTCCGATATTATATACGAGCAGTGCTTCAACCAGTTCGATCAAGAAGACAAAGATCGACTGCAGCCAGCGGACTACCCGTTGGCGGGGTTTTCAGGGGAAACCATATTCCCCCTGGGACAAATTACCTTCCCTGTGCGCCTTACCAACGGAAGGCACACAAGGACGGAGGAGGTGAACTTCATGGTTTTACCTCACACCTCAAAGTATGACGTAATTCTCGGGAGGGAGTCCCAAGGCGACTTCAATATGATAACATCCGTCCCCCACTCTGCCATCGGTTTTCCAACCGAAACGGGGATCGCGATAATATACGCCCAAAGAGAAGTCATGTCTACGGACGAACTGCGTCCGACGAAGGTAGCAAGGCCCACCCCTAAAACGCAACCTGAAAAATGGGTGCTTAATGCAAGGCACCCAGAACAAACGGTTACGTTGGGCCATGCCTTAACACCTACCATCAGAGCGCGCCTGAAGCAACTACTCTTCAGGAACCAAGATATTTTCGCGTGGACACCCGTAGATATGACAGGGGTACCACGCGAAATTGCGCAACACTTCTTGAATACCATGCCGGGTATCAAGCCCGTGATCCAAGGCCAACGCCACCTTGGATCAACAAAAAACGCGACGATGGAAGAGCAGGTACAGGAACTGCTCTCTGCAGGCATCCTGCGGGAAGTGAAATACCAGACTTGGCTGTCCAACCCAGTCATGGTAGAAAAACCAAGCGGGGGCTGGCGCATGTGTGTCGATTACAAAGACCTCAATAAAGCCTGCCCCAAGGATTGTTACGCACTTCCAGAGATCGACGAGAAGGTCGATAACCTCGCACCATTTCGATGGAAGTGCTTCCTCGATTGTTACAAAGGCTATCACCAAGTACAAATGGCAATCGACGATGAAGATAAAACGGCATTCCGCACTCCTATCGGGAATTACTGCTACACCAAAATGCCGTTCGGGCTGCGCAACGCGGGCGCAACCTATCAAAAGTTGATGAACGACAACTTTCGCGGTCAAATCAGCAAAAGTGTCGAAATCTATATGGACGACCTGGTCGTCATGAGCATGGAGGAAAACACAATGCTCGACGACATCGAAAGAACATTCCAAACTCTGTGAAGCGTTAACATGAAGCTCAACCCAGGGAAATGCTCGTTTGGAATGGAAGAAGGAAAATTCCTTGGATTCATCGTAACCAAAGATGGATTCAAGGTGAACCCGGAAAAAGTTCAGGCGATCGAGCGCATGCCATCGCCCTCTACGATGAAGGAAATGCAACGACTAGCCGGTAGGCTAGCCGCACTCAATAGATTCTTAGCCAACCATGCAGCTAAGTCTTACCCTTTCATCAAGACCCTGCGGAGCTGTCTAAAAAAGGAACAATTCCAATGGACCGCAGAGGCCGAAAAAGCTTTCCGGGAAATGAAAGAGTGTTTGATCCAACTCCCAACTTTAACCGCACCACGAAAAGATGAGCCACTTATCTTATACCTGTCTGCCGCGGACAACGCGGTAGGCGCGGTACTTATAGTGGAGCGGGAAGGAGTCCAAACACCCATCTACTACATCAGCAAAATGCTCAACGACCCAGAGACAAGGTACTCCATCATGGAAAAATTGGTACTGGCACTAGTGCACGCATCGAGACGTGTACGACGTTACTTTGCAAACCACGTCATCACAGTGTTAACCAACTATAGGATCGGCCCGATCCTATCAAAACCCGACATCTCTGGGAGGTTAGCAAAATGGGCAATCGAGCTGGGCGCGCTTTCACTGAACTATAAGCCGCGCCCCGCAATCAAAGGCCAGGTCTTGGCTGACTTCGTCGCTGAAATACCAGCAAACCGCATCCAAGAATGCGAAGAAGAACAAAACCCTGTATCACAAGCATCCTCCACAGAAACCTGGGCATTATTTACAGATGGTGCATCAAACGAAGATGGTTCTGGCGCAGGTTTGCGACTTGTCAGCCCCGATGGCCAAGAGCTAACCTACGCAATACGCCTCGATTTCGAAAGTACGAATAACGAAGCGGAGTATGAGGCTCTACTGGCAGGGTTGCGTTTAGCAATTAAACTCGACGTCAAACATTTGGAAGCACACGTCGATTCACTACTAGTTGCAGGGCAGATACGCGGTGACTATGCCGCAAAGGGGGATACCATGATCCTCTATCTCGAACAAGCCCTGCAACTGAAGTCAAAGTTTACCTCCTTCAATATTCGCCACATCAACAGGAGTGAAAATAAACCCGCGGACGCACTATCAAAACTTGCGTCCACCAGCTTCCAACACCTGGCAAAAGAGGTACGCATCGAAATTCTGCAAAATCCCTCGGTACCCCTGCGCCAAGTCAATGTCATCCAGTACGGTACAACATCCTGGATGACACCGCTCATTGCATACTTACAATCAGGTGTTACTCCCGAAAACAAAGCAGAGGCACGCAAATTGAAATACAAAGCGTGTCATTACCAAATGGGAGACGGTATCTTATACCGTAAATCATACCTGGGGCCACTCCTACGATGCGTCAACTCCCAAGATGCCACATACCTTATCAAAGAAATTCACCAGGGGATATGTGGCATACACGCAGGACCACGCATGGTGGTGGCCAAAATCATGAACGTCGGGTACTATTGGCCGGGCATGCACCTGGATGCAGTCAAAGTCTTACGCAAGTGTTTCAATTGTCAGCGACATGCTCCCAAGACCTTGCGTCCCAAGAACAACTTGATCCCCGTCACCACCGCATGGCCATTCCAAAAATGGGCAATCGATGTGGTGGGACCATTTCCAGACGCACCAGGAGCAGTGAAATTTATCATAGTAGCTGTTGATTACTTTACAAAATGGGTAGAAGCAAAGCCACTTGCATCAACCACCGCTATGATAACAAGGAAATTCGTGTGGGAACATATCATCTGCCGTTTCGGTCTACCAATATGCATAGTCACCGACAACGGTACCAACTTCGCTGCCGACGACTTTCAAAAATGGCTAAAAGAGCTAAACATTGAACACATATTCTCCTCAGTGGCGCATCCGCAAGGGAACGGCCAAGTCGAGAGTATCAATAAAAGCTTAGTCGAAGGCATCAAAGCACGGTTGGGAACAGCCAGACGCGGCTGGGTTGATGAACTCCCAAGTATTTTATGGGCTCACAGGACAAGCCCAAAAACAAGCAACGGCGAGACCCCCTTCAGCCTGGTCTACGGTACTGAAGCGGTGATCCCCGCGGAAGTAGGCCTCCCCTCACCTAGAATGTTGGCCATCAACAAAATGGACAACAATGAGGAACGCAGGGTTGACTTAGACCTCTTGGAAGAAAGGCGCGAAAACGCTGCCATCAACGAGGCCAAGTACAAAACCAAGTTGGAAAAGTACTACAATGCACGCGTTCGCATTTGTACTTTCAACCCTGGAGACTACGTCCTTCGTGACAACGAAGCATCCAACGCAGAACGCCCAGGGAAACTTGCCCCCAAGTGGGAAGGACCGTACCTCATCCAAGAGGTCCTGGGCAAAGGCGCGTATAAACTACAAACATTAGAAGGCGAAACTATCGCACACACATGGAACGCACAGCAACTTCGACGCTGTTATATGTAAGCCATGTTTTCTGCATGTAATCTATTGGGCCGCAGGCCATTTGCAAATAAATAAATAGACGATTCAATGCAATATTGTTTATTTATTTCTATTACAAATGCGTGTTCCACTCTGAGGTATACACAAAAACAGATTAGCAAAATCTTCATTCGTGATACCCACACAGAATGGTAACCACACGCAACTATTGTAATAGGCCAGCAATGGCAATACTGTTTGTCTAGCCAGAGACAAATCTTCATACTTGCATATCACCTAGATATGCAAAAGGCAATTACGGATTTAGTATTACTCACAGTAACACTAAACGCGTACAAATTCAAACATGCAAGTACTAAAAACACTTGTAAAAATTGAAACAACAATTCTTTATATTCAAAAAATTCCTGCACCTGCGCGGTGCACAAGGAATTTACATAAAGTTTTGTAACGGTTACATAAGGAAACAAAAGAGGCACGCAGGCCAAATCTAATCTTCCTTTGTGCCACTGGGGCCCGCACCATCCGTGCCCTCAACATCTGGTTTTTCCTCATCTTCATCTTCATCAGCGTATAAGACTCGCAAGCGGTCCACATAATCCTCCGCTTCTAGACACTTTTCAAGTTCTTCAAGATCTGTGAGGGTTGTATCATTAAACTCCTTAACCGCAGCAGCAAGAAGCGCTTTAGTGTCCACGCCATGAAACCCAGACCTCTCATCAGTAAGCCCACCACGCGCTGCAACGTTCAAATGACTGATACAGCGGTTGTAGCCAGCTTTGAAACTAGCATCCCGGGCACGCTCCCTGATCTCGTTAATACCTGCTATGGTCTCGGGTGCGTCAAGAATGGCAGTAACAATCTGCGAAACATGAATACAATGGTTATCAAAGGCAAACCTACAACAAAAATAACAAGGCAACGGATACTTACATGCCCGATCCCGCGCATACGCATCCATTCATGATCAGCCTTGAGCAACTCAAGTGAAGAAGCATGGATATCCCTAGCCTCTTCAGCCTCTCTTGCCCGCACTTCAGCTTCAGCAGCACGGGCAGAGATTTCCTCAATAGCGACCCCCTGGGTCCGCACTTCAGCCTTTTAAACAAGGAATCAGAAGTATACAAAAAGAATCAACAAACTTGTGAGACACAATTTCAAAGTTAGGATAAACTTATACCTGAAGGTCCAAGATAGTTTTGCTCAACTTGGTGCGGTCAACATTTGCCCCTTCAAGAGCCTTTGAAGCACGAGCCTCCGCCTCCTTGGCCTCTTCCAGAGCCTTGGCAAGACGAACCTTTGCTTCCTTGGCCTCTCGAGCAGCCACAACGGCCTCAGCTTTCTCTTTAGCCAACGCAGAAATCGCTGCCTTGGCATTTATAAGCTCCTGACGAACATGAAAGAGAGTTTCATTCTGTTTACCCCAAGATTCTTTCCAAGTCTTGCGCTCATTAGATAGCGTCTTGCGTTCATCAGAAAGGGTTTCTTTCCAACGCTTACGCTCATCAGACAACAGTTTTGCAAGGGTACGAACCTGTTTAAGCTCAGCAGTTGCAGCCCACTCTTCAGTCTGCTTATGCTTCTCAAACGCAGCTCTATCCCTCTCAAGCTGCTCTGCACCCTCACGTGCAGCCTTCACCAACTCCTCAGCCTCGGCCCGCAAACGCGCATTCTCCTCCTCCTTGCGCCCCAGCACCTTGCACTTTTCCATAATGGCATTTGCCATTATGGAACCCCCCACAAGCATGGAAGAGAGTTGGTTCATCTGGACCTCAGTCGGTAAAGAACGGGCCTGGTTGACTTCAAAAGGAGTGCCCAAACCACTCAAAACCTCCCTACAAGCGGAGGGGTCAACGGTAACATCATCCCCTTGCAATACAGTCCACGGGGGCCGGTAATAGGCCGTAGCCCGATCTTCAGTATAGGTGCGGTAATAATACTCCAATTCAGACTCTTCAGGCTGAATGTGAGTCTCTACAAAACCCGCACCACCAGAAACGGAACCGGAAGCCTTCTCGGCAGCCGGAGACTTTGGCTTTCCGGTATAACCGAACTTCAAGTCAAGATCATCAGTATCCTCTGGGGTGATAACATTATCACCCGAATCAACAGTGTCATAGATTTGAGCCGCGGGACGCTTCCCAGTGTCCACCTCCCGCACAGAGGCTTCAGGAGTAACAACCTTATGAACCTTCACACCCGCAGCAGTGTCATGCGGAGGAGGGGGAGGAGGAGCATCAAAGATGGAGAACCCTTCATCTTGCGGTTCTGAAATCAAAACAAGATACTTTAAAGTACAAGTATAAACATAAAATACTTGTTAAAGTCATGCATCACATACTAGATACAACCGCAGGCTTCCTTGGTCCAACCAAAGCCTTGCGCCTGGTCGGAATTTTCGGCTTCTTTCTCCCACCAGCATCACCAGCTTCCTCCGTTTTCCTCTTCTTCTCGTCACCTGGTTTGGAACCCGCAGTAGTTCCACCTGTGGCCGCACCAGCACCTGGAACACCCAAGCCCTCAAGGGTGTCAGATACTACCACGTAATCGGTATATCTGCGGAAATGAGAACGAGAGATACCTGCTGCATGCGGCACCAAAGGCGGAACAACATGCACCTCAGGGTTTTTCTTACCGCGACCCCGCACGGCTTTATCTACGTGCTTCTTCTCAGCATATTTTTTGGGAGCACCCTTTGACTCAAATTTACCAAGGTTCCCAAGTGTACCTGCGTATAGAATATCAACAACAAACCTTGTAAAGCAATAAAGGTTATGAATAATACCTTTGCCCTGCGGCAGGGGTGCAGTCATCACCTCGCGTGAAACAACGCGGAATAAAGGGACAATCGTCAAGTTAAAACCTTTACCTTCCGCAGTCGGAACAAGATCAACTTTGCCAGTAAAAGTTGGATCAAATATCTTCCACACTTCCACAATTTCTGATAATACATATCCAAATTAATAACAAACACGGGAATAAAGCAACCGCAAAAGAGTGGTAACACTTACCACCAGTTTTCTCCCGCACCACAGGCATGAAATTCCTCTTAGGCCGAGTCAACATCATCCGCAGCACCCACAACTCATTGTTGGTCAGCTGCCTATGCTCAATGGGTTTCAGCCTTGAGAACCACTCCGCAGTCTCCGCGGTAGGCATAGCAATATCCTCCGCAGGGATAGGCTCATTGACGTTCCGCATAGTCATGTCCACAACAACTGCGGCAGCTTTAACGTAGAAGAACTTACACTTCCACTTCGTAATACCCTTCGGAGGGGTCATCAACTTGATGCTTCCATACCGTTCTCTAAAGGAAAAGAAACCGGTGTTCACCGTCAACTGGTAAAACCCCCGGAAGTTTTCAACGGTGACCGGCAGACCAAGAGTACGAAAAGTTGATTCAAAATGTCTAATACGGATCATCCCAAAAGGACTCATCTGGGAAATATGAATCTTGTAATGTTCCAAGACCTGAGCAACAAAAACTGTTAATGGTAAACGAAGGTTACCATCAGTAAAACACTCGGCCCACATGGTGATGTGACCGGCCGGAGCACAGGCACCAGTATCACCTGTTTGGGGATAAGCAGCCCCATACTCGTGAGGCATCTCAATCTTGGCCATCAGTTGGTCGAATGAAGCTCTCGACCACTTCAATGGTGGTAGGCCACCACCAGAAACACTACCACCATCATCTTCTTCTTCTCCAGCCACCGGAGAAGATGCTTCAGGGTTTTCACCCTCCACATTATGTGGGTTAGATGGATCAGCCATCAGAAATATGTAGAACAGAAGTTTCGAGTTAAAGAAAAACTCAGAAAACTCAAAAGATTACCGGAATAAAAGACAGATTGATCGGAGAAGACGAAGAGAATGCTCTCTCTCTCACCAGAAATTTTTTCGAAAAATTTGAACAGTGAGGAGAAACCAAACGGTTCCCCCTTTATATACTCATCGCAATAAATGCGATACAGTAAACCGCCTCAAACACGTTCAAAATAGGCGAGTTACAAGGCGACACGTGGTCAGCGACCTTTCCGCTGACGGTTATCACGCGCGCGTGGCCGCCCACGCGCCTGACAGAGAAGACTTTTTCACTCCCTGCTACAGTGCAGTTATGACCTCGGTCAGTGCAAACGTCTTTTCAAATCAGCACATGTCAGAATCCTACCAACTTCAACAACCCACACGTGCAATCATGACGTAGGCAACAGAAAGCGACAACCTTATCCAAACACAAGCGGCATGCGGTTTCTCTGGTTTACCGCACCATAACCCATACCGCATGTCGTTTTTTACATACCCCTCAAAAAAGGCAAAAATATATATCTTTAAATTATATAAAGGGGTATAAGTCATAAACCGCACATATCCACGAGCACACGTGGAATATGCGGAGATGACGCACACCAACCCGCACAGGTGTGTCAGATACTCAGAACCAGCACGGTTCTTTGGACTGCGAAAACCGCTTCTCAGGATGCGGTAAACCGCAATCCATGAAAGCTTCTTCAAGCTTCAAAACCCTCGTTTCCGGTTCACAACCACAGAGGGAACGCAAACAGCTTCTCCTTAAGGGAAAGGACAAGTATGCTGAGCAACCGCACATCAGCAACCCTGTCCCCTGAACCTTCAAGAGCCACATCCAGGCTACAAGACTTCTAGAAGCGAGTTCTTTGCTGCAAACCACAACCATTCTTGCGTAGTTACTGCAAACCGCAACTATGCGAACGGTAGCTACGGAAGAGCCACAACTAAGCCACCACGCGGAAGAGCAAAGCTATTTCAAGAAAAACTGCTTTCCAACTAAGCGTGAAGGAAAGTGGCTACAAATCGAATGCGGAAGAGTTTCAACCAACTTCCCAAGTATCTAAAACGATCTCTTCCGGCAACGCTACTTACAGGGAAACTACTTTCCACCAAAGCGTGAAGGAAAGTGGCTCCAGAACAGCGGTAACAAGTCTGCCTATGACTAGTTACCCACCTATGGACCGCATAGAATAAACAATGGTGGGCACAACCCTGCCTATGATCATGTTTATCTGCCCATAGTCCAGATTCACATTGTTCGACCAAACACGGCCAACAATGACGCAACTACCCCACGATCCTCAAAGAAACATGGCAAACAAGGTTCGGCAACGAGGTAACCGCAAAGAACGTACGGTTACTAGAGAGCTACACCTCTGAGGACGTGCGGTTACTTGAGAGATACACCGCAGAAGACGCGCGGTTACTAGAAAGCTTAACTGGAAAACACGAACACCCCACAAAACAGGGATCATCGTTACATGTCCAGTTGCTGAACATAGAGCTTGAGCAAAGTACTTACAACTTTGCACCAACTGACGCAGAGGTTCCAACTACACTGAAGAAGACATCTTCAGTCACGATCTCAAAGGTTGGTTCGAACCCTGCTAATACCTTCAGTCACCGTCTCAAAGGTTGGTCCGAAACACCAACAGGTGGCTGATGACATCAGCAAAAGGTAGACAGAGTCAAGTCCTTGACTGAGAATTCCGCATCAGACGGAACTTGCTCACCATGCACCCTTCTCAAAGGAAGGAAGAAACAATCCACTAGAAAGGGCCTACTACTTAAAGAAGGTGCCATCTGCATGGCACAATCTTAACCTTCTAGACAACATAGTCCAGTATCCCTCCCACATGCGACTCGCATACGGAAGGAACACTAGACTGAGGGGACTTGAAGGGGTATGGTCCCAAATATCGCGTCAGCTCGACCGCGAATGACCATTACCCTCATTAAAAATCCCCAACAGCAATTAACTCTCCAGTGTCCGCGTAGACACACGCGAACACTGCAGTCCAATCTGTCCATTGATGAGAAGACTTACCTTAGGGACGGAAACTAATGTTACGCATAGCGATGCGGCCTCGCACCGCATCCTATGAACATTTTCGTCACGATAAGGAATCTGGACAACAGTAACAGTCACTCGACAGGCGATGCGGCACAACACCGCATCCCGCGCAAATCATGGATGGAACAATCAATGCGGGAACAACATCAATGACCGCAAGCAGCGATGCGGCTTGGCACCGCATCCTGCCTACAAGGCAAGTGGGTCTGACACCACAGTGCAAGTGGCACTGGGAACAGTCGCCTATGGCCCACGTATGTACAACAGTCTGACACCACAGCAGGACGTGGCATCACCACAATATCCGACAGGTCTGACACACCTGCAAATAGCTGTGCGATGTCAGACTAGCTACTCAACTACCCTCCTTCACTCCTCGGCTATAAATACTCACCCCAAACCAGGTTTGAGGGATCACTTCTCAACTCTCTCAATACTACTACTATCATACTTTGCTTCCCAAGCAAATTACTGATTCTCACGCCGGAGAGTGGTAACAAGGAGCACCCCCCACCCCATCCTCCTTGTTACGAGTCACGGTTTGTTTCCTTGTGCAGGAAACCCACCACCGGACGATCCAGCCAGCGATCCTCGGAAAGAAGGGATTAACCCTCTTGACGAGACCAGTGAGTTAACCCTACCAGGTTAACCATTGTTTCATCAGGTGGTATCTAGTATTTATTCAATTTTGGCAGCGGAATTTACATCAGGACCGTAGTTAGTAAATATTTTATCAGAGTAAAATACCACGCTTTTATAATATTAAACACATGGGAAAATCCCAAGTTTAAGTACACACGTTTTCATAGGGATAAAACCCTATTTTATTTAAATAAAACATCTATTCGTTTTAGGTAACTTTATAGCCACTTTTCCAAGCCTTCAGTGCTGTCCAGCTAGCTTCTATTTGGCTTTCACATTTTGTTACCTGAAACGTGTTTAAAAACATTTTGTCAGTGGGAAATACTGGTGAGTGAATCTCAGTTTAATCAAGAAAAGTTTAATTAATTTTAACAGTATTGAGAGCGATTACAATGTTTACATCTACACAATTACTCATTCAGTACTTGCCACTCGACCGGATTTGTGGCTATGGTCATATCACACATTGGCTAACCCGTTGTCCAATTGTGAAGATTATCAAGTAATGTATACAAAACCCCATAATACTGGCAGTAATTGAAGAATTACAAAGACTCAATCACTGCTAATTGTAATTTAAAATATTTAAGGTTTGGTAAAAACAGTTAACAAAAAGGAGATTACTCACATTGCTGTCTTAGATTTTCTGTAAGGATTTCCTAAGAATTATCTATAATTTACACAAATGCACACGTGTTAGTATAATAACCCATTTTAACATTAGTAATACCCTCCCTGAGACGGCATTCCAACGACTACGTCGGGCAGAACCACGACAGCCGTTATGGAACCCTAGATCAATCGGGAAGCGTATCTAACATTTATCCAGGGGTTATGATACTTACAACGGAGCATAACTTCGTTATTTAGGGGGTATTATGCCCGGAAATTATATTAAATCTTCAGAAATTCGAGAGAGAAAGAGTTCTTGAGCGATTTCGAATGTTCAGCCGAAGTCTGCTATATATAGGGCCTGATTTGGGGTTTGTCGCGGCCCGCGTAAGCTTCGGCTTAGGTCTACACGGCCCGCGAGGGCTTGTAGCCTAGGCCGTAGCCTTGCTGCGTCGACACGTAGCCTTAACACGAGTCCGACACGTGGCGGCCTGGGGGCTCGCCTGAGATTGGAGCTGTCGCGGCCCGCGTAAGCTTATGCTTACCTCTATGTGGCCCGCGAGCGACTAATAAAAATTGTTTTTATTTAATTTTAATAAAAATTAAGGTATCCGGGCCCTGTTTTCGCGTATGGGGTGTATTTTTGGACATATTGTGATATTTTAAAATATCTTAGGGTGTCGGTTTATTTTAGGGTTGTTATATCGAACCCCGTAAGGGGAGCGAAAACGCAAATGCTTAGTAAGCCTAAATGGATAAGAATGTTAGATCGATTGTAGATAGTAACCATGTAATGTACTTAGAGACTAAACGGGTCGAATATTCGAAAAAGGAAATTTTAAGCTTTTAACTTATAAACTGGATTTTGATGCAAGTAAATATGATGAACAGATCCGTATTTTAATTAAGGACGCGTAGGAAAAAGAATCACACAAAACGAGCGTCTAGAACGAAAGATATGGCAATTATAAGTTTGAAAAATTGTCAAAAATGGAGCTGGGCATGTGCAGTAGCAAAGGACATACTTTCTGTCGAAAATGGGGCGTGGCGTCGCGCGACGCCTACCCCTTATACCCGTCGCGTGCGGCGATGCCCTAAGTTTCCGAAATTTGTTTGAATTTTGATGTTTTGACTCATGAAACTTGTTTCTATGCATTATTAAGTTATAAAAACCATTTCTTGTTTGGTTTCGCATCTAGACTCGATGTTTTAATGATTTCCAATGTCCCATAATTTATTTTAAAGCTGGACTAGAACACAAGTGATGTCATGAGCCTCCGGATAACGAAAGTATGGATTTTCCTTTCGTGTTAGTGAAGGAAGTCTATAAGTAATCGAGTCTAAGAATGACTGGATGGGTAGGATGGTAAGTATAGAATTTAAATCATGTAAGTCGTGATTATGTAAAGGTATATGCGTTTAAGTGATTAAAAGTGGTAAGCGAGAGCTCGTATGTATGTGTGGATATGTGAATGTGTGCGTGTGTGTGTATATATATATATATATATATATATGCAGGTGTGTATGTTTGTATGTATGTAGGAATTAGGATTTTTTACATGTGTGAATGTGAGATGTTTTAAAGGCATGGATGAATGTTTTCAACACATTTGGACATTGATGTTTACTAATGTTGTGCTTTGAGATTTGAAGGCACTGCAGGTATGAGCTTGTCGGGTTATGAAGGATTAAGCCGAATTTGGGATAAGAGAGTTTAAGAGAATGCTTGAATGAATCTAGGTTTACATCATAGATTGTTAAACGGCTCCCTATTATGTAGAATAATGTCGTATGGTGTGTTAATGACTAATGAATAAGTTGTATGTGATGTCCACAGGTATTGCACGGATTTCTTCTACTATTACCGAAGAGAAGCGGATGTTGATCAGGTTGATAGCAAGGATTGTACGGAAAAGAGCAGTCACATAGCTTGATTTATGTATTGACCTAAAGTATAAATTTTAAGAATGTATGTTGTAGTATAATTTTTTTTGATATAATTTAATTTGAGGTTTAATGCAAGTAATGTAGCTAAATAAGAAAGAAATTTTTAAGGCTCGTTTTCCGCTGCGTCTTTTCAAGGTCATTACGTGTTAGGGTGTTTCATCGGCGGAGGGTGGCGGTAGTGGTCGGGGTGGCGGTGGTTTGCGATGGCGGGTGGCAGCAATGGTAATCGATTGCGGTGGCGGTGGAGGACGGTGGTGGTGGTCGGCGGAGGTTGGTGGCGGGTGGTGACGATGGCAAGTGGTGGTGGTAGATGGTGGAGGTGATGGACGTTGTTTGTGACGTAGGCTGAGAGAGGGAATTGAATGGAAAAAAGACAAGGGGAGTGGATGGAATGAATTTGAGGGAATGGAATGACTTATGTAATAGGTGATTCCATTACGTTGACCAACCAAACACACTTTTTGTCATTCTCTCGCAATAGTTCATTTCATTTCACCTCTCATTTTTACATACCAAACACTGCCTAAAAGTTTTATGTTATTACACTCTTCTGAGTTGTTATGAAAGTATAATAGTTATGGTGACTAATTTTAGTATAAAGTGCCTACATCTTACAAGTATTCATTTGTGTTCAGAAGCTTTTATTTATTTATTTTTTAATATGGAAACAACTTTTTTATGAGACATAACATAGAATTTGAAGGAGATTGTGAATCTTATATGACAGGTGGAAATTTGTTTGTTTTAGGTGCTCTTATTGATTTTTATATCAGCTTAGATCAAGATGCTACAACTAATTCAACAAATCATGTGTTTTATGGGTGTGGAGAGTGAGGTGCTCTTTGTTTTTTGGCGAGAAGCACTTCTGGCCACTTATGTCTGCGTCGCGCAGATACGTGCAGACCTTTGGGTCCTGCAGCTTGTTTGTTTTCCAGAAGCACTTCTCACCTTTTACCTCTTCCCCACGCAGACATAAGCCCACCTCTTCTGTCTTTCAAAACACATCTCTCCACAACTCTCCACCGCCACCTCCTGCATCCCCACCACCGCCACCACCTCCACCCCCACATCTCCGCCACCACCTCCACCACCACATCTCCACCACATCTCCACAGATCTAGAGAACAAAGACATCTGGCCTGAACTTAAAACCCGAATCTGGAACCTCATACCTGAACCCGAGACCCGAAATCCGAATCTAATACGCGACTGAACCACCACCCGAAATCCGAATCTGGAACCTCTGGCCGCCGTCGGCCACCATCGCCGCCCCCTTTTATTCTCTGAAAACGGTTCACCACCGTTAACCGAGCCACCAGCCGTTGTCAACCTTCGTCATCAGCATCTTCATCGAACATTCGTCATCCATCAACACCATCGTCATCTCGTCGGAGAAGACTCAGCACCACCGCCGTCATCGGAAAACGAGAGGGGGGGGGGGTCCACCGAGGAGACACATCGACCGGAGAAGATGATCTGTGGTCCACCAGACTTGGAAACGTGAGGATGGTGGTTGTTGGTTGCGGTGGTGGCAGGTGGACGGTGGAGGAGGTGGTGGAAGATGGTTGTGGTGGTGGTGGTGGTGGTGGTAGATGAAGGCAGAGAGAGAGAGAGAGGAGTGTATGTGTGTGTGTGTGGTGTGTGTTGTGAAGTTTTTGTAGAAATAAAAAAACAAACCCTCTTCTCCTTGCAGATTACAGACCTTTGGTCCACCTCTTCTCCTGCAGATGTCTGCAGATGTGGTTCGCAGACTGCAGACCTTTTGCATCTGAAAAAACAAACACCACCTGAGTAACCGTGTAAGGCCATGTTAAAAAGGGGGCCCAAAATTTGTTTTTATCATTTAGGTAGCGTTGATCAATTAATATAGATAAAAGAATTATAAACTTGGAATAAATTTTTAAATTTAAGTAGCGTAGGTCAATTAATATAGATAAAAGAATTATAAACTTGGTATAAATTTTCAAAAGGGGATCTAGTTATAACACAATAACCATCTACCATTAATCAATCAATCATTTTTTTTGAACGGCAAATTTGGATCACTGACGGATCACTGGAGTATCATCGTGCCACCAGCGGAACCACCCGATCATATCCATCTCCACTAGGCATAATGTCTATACACCAATTCATGAGGAAATCCAATAAATTGGGAAAACCCCCCTTGTGGGAATCGAACCCAGAACCTATTGGTCCCAAAGCCTTATCCTACTCCCAAAATGTTACTAAGCTATAAAGCCATAGGCAATCAATCAATCAAGGGTATTAAGTATTTGGGTTAAATCAATCAATCATTTAACCTAAATACTTAATACCCTTTGGTCCTTTTAAACACTTAAAATAATAACATAAATAACAGGTTACAGGTAATAGTCACCCATTTATACTTTGATGTTATCTAATAAAACCCTATCATAACTCAAATGTCAATGTGGGACTAGCTCATTTGGTAAAGGCTTTTGCTTCTTAGTGAAGGTCTTGAATTCAATTCCATATAAAGAGTATATTATGTTTTATTTGGTGTAATTTAGAAGTAGGGATAAGCATTTGGTATCGAGTACCGGTACCCAATTTTGACGAATTTCGGTACCGATACCACGCTCATCCCTATTTAGAAGTATGTAAGATTTGTCATTAAAAAATATAACTCAAAAAAAAAATGAATCGGTTGGCCTCCTTAGCTCCAATCGGCCCAAACCCAGGAACGTATGGGTTCACGTCCGTGAATTAGGCCCAAAGGCCAACACATTTAGTTGGTTACTTTTAACTTCTCAGAATAGGACATACAATTTATTTTTCATGTTATATAAGATATACAAGATTCATTAAATAAAAACATTAAACCATAAAATAATTAAAAAAGAAAGCAAAATATTGAATCTTTATTTGCTCGTCTACCCAATATGATGGATGAACAAACATATAGTACCAAAAGCAACTTCATGACATTTGAAAGAATCTAAAGAGTGTTTCATTGTGCAAGTTCAAATATAATACCACAAGTAAAGTAGTCATTAGTCAATAACCATCACCTCCCACCACCAAGTTACTTGACTAACTTGAATTATGTTGACTTCTTGCCATACATTGACTCCACCTTCCCATCATTCCCACCAAGTAACAGATACTTGTCTTTCCTTGTCAAATTGGTGCATTCAAATCCAAGAACACCACCCAACACTTTCTGCACATGATTCGCTACCTCGATAGATGATTTTCCGCCACCCTTAACTGTCATTTCCTCGGGCAAACGCTCAAGGAACGTGATCTCATATGTTGGACTCGGGTTCATGAAGTAGAAATACGGGTCCCAGAACTTAACACCGCGAACCGTTGTACCATGGAACATGTTCTGTTTAAGGTTCATAGCCACTGGGACAATCCTGTCACTTAACTCAGCAAACAAGGCACTGAACCGTAGTAAGAAAGGTTCACGACAAGTGGTGCCTTCCGGGCAGACCACTAGGTCCCCTTTCTGGAGTAACTCTTTGATACGGGCAGCATCCGCTTCACGGTCACGAGTGAGGGCAATTGCGGGAATTGGTGACATGAATCTCGAGAGTTTGCTAACACTGTAAGTAACACAAAACGGTTTGCGTCCGAGTGCAATGGCTATGATTATCGGGTCAAGAGCTGTGCGGTGATTGCACACGTAAAGGTTTCCAGGGGTCCCTGGTGATGGAGCAGGCGGTGGGGTCCCACGGATCACAAGCTTGATTCCAAGCATGCCGTATGTGTAACGAACTATACGCTCAGGCAATGGGAGATTGAAGTAGACACGAATAAGCGACAAAATGAACCCGAATGGCAGCCAGATGTAGGTGATGAGAGCGTTAAGCGGGTCGGGTCGCTGGACCAGGCGACCGTCATGGAAGATCAATCGGGTTTTAAGGCGATCTGGTGATACTATGGCTGCTGATTTGTCTTTTGGCACCATGAAACCTTCCTGCAATTTGTCATAATAGTTTAGACTTTATAGTTTATACAACAACTGATTTTATAAACATAATCTATTTTTATAAGTAAAGGGTAGTTCTGTCCTTTACTCATAATTTACAAAAGGGACAACCACATGGACTCTGCTAAAAAGCATGACAGTGGGCCTGTTTTTCTCAAGGGTATTAAAAGCATGATTTAAGTAGATCTCCAACCACCACCCTATATGTATTGCTACACAAATAAATGCGTGTAGTTTGATAAACACAGACATATCACATATGTGGCACAATAATGCACCGAAAAAACAGATCATCATCAGCTAGCTAGCTATAAGTATTATGACCTTTTACATCTGTCTAACAATATTTGCTTTAACTCTAGTCAATTACATTATATTCAAAGAATATCTTCACACATTTCAGAATAATCCTTATATAGTGTTTTGGCATAAACATGGAGACATGTCAATTCTAGCTTTGAAGCAATGGATCCATAAATAGAAGTGACATAAAATGGAGTCAATTATTTTAAAAACTGTACCTAAGATGATTTACACTGATATGGAAATGAATTTTTGAAACAATGAATTTGGACAAACAGACAGGATGATTGTTAAGTGACCATTGAAGTAATATCTACAACTTATAGTAACATATTTCCATCAGGATTACAAAGAGGCTTTCTTTTATTATCTAGTATTGAGTACTATAAACAGAAGCATTAAAACTAATAATTCGGCAATGATAGAAATACAAAATTTTATCTGTCAATAGCCTGGGTTAAGCGATTTAAAAATCTTAATTGAACATATATCATATACATCAAACCGTAAATGTTCGTTTGTGTTCATAAACGTTCGTTTGTGTTCATGAATGTTCTTTTGTGTCCGTTACCTAAAATTAGCGTACGAATACAAATGAACACGAAAAAATCATTTCCTTAATGAACAAACACGGACACTTTCGTCAATTCATGAACACGTTTATTCTTTAATAAACGAAGTTCACGAACATATTTATTACTTAACAAATGAACACGAACAACCTAGGCTTCTTCGTGTTCGTTCAGTTCGTTTGTAACCCTAGAATAGATGTATGCTACATATATGCTAGGCAAGTAGGTATAAGAATAATACGAAGAAACTAGAATCAAAATCAAACTAACCTTGCAAACGGACATGAAATCATGATCAGATTTCCGATCACCGAGTCCAATATCCGGCGAATCATCCCCAAACTCCTTCAAAACCGCTAGTTTCTTCCATTTACTAACCAAAACACCAGGCTCCTTAACAAATCCAGTAGCTCTCTTCGTCTTCTCATTCACCTCAATCTCCGTCCCTAACACCTTCTCCGCTCCCAAATAGTCCTTCACAAACGCATCCACCATCACCACCGGATTCGCCGTCACAACAACCTTCCTCTCACACCTATCAAAAACCTCAAAACTATCACTCCTCACATCCGCCGCGTAGAACCGCGGCAGGACGGCGCGTGACGCGAGTTCGATATCCTTCACTTTCAGACCGGAAAACGAGATGAAAATCAGCATCTGGATCGCTAAAGCTTCAGAGACAAAAATATACGCGATAGCGATGATCGGAAACGAGAGTAACAGAACGAGGCCGCGGAGGAGACTGCCGGCTTCGATCGCTACGAGCATGTAGTACGGGAAAGCGGACGACGATTTCAGCAGAGTTCCGTCGAGATCCGCCGCGACTGACCGGTGGTTAACGGCGGATACGACGCATTTCTCGATCGGCGGGAACGTTTTGTGACCTAATTCAGGTTTCGGTAACGACATTTTCTCTCTCTAGAACTCAGTTTCTCTCTCTAAAACTGACTTTCTCTCTCTAGAATTGTGTATCAGTGAATGAAAGGGGAGAAGGGGGAAGGTGGTGGTTTTAAATGGAGTAGGGTTTGAGTAAATGACGAAATTGCCACTGAATATAGGTGAGAAAGTTGGCGGGGTGGTTTGTGAAATGACTAAAGTGTCCTCAGGTGGTTGAGCGGTTTAATTGCGTTGGTGGGAACATTGACTTAAGAGTTTGACTTGTCATTTTCTTTACATTCAAATAAATTAAATAGAGTAAAATGTAGCTATATCTTTATGAGATATGTTTATTTGTTAAACAAAATATTTAATAAGGGTTAAAAACTTAAAATGGTAGAAATTAATACATATGTTGTACGTATTTATATTTTAAAGTGGTGAGGATTTAAGTTCAATTATGTTTGTGGGTTACTAGGTTATAGTGTAAATTAAGGAGTACTTGTAGAGGTATATGAGTTTGTTGTTAAAAAGGGAAAAATATAAAAATGAATATTGATCAAAATCACTTTTAGATTTGACCACTTTATGCGTATTTGGAGCAACGCATCATACACGAAATGCGTCTGGAAGTGCACGGGATCCGTCTTTGGAAATCCCTTCATTTATTCGTCTGGAAGGGCATGAGATGCATCTGGGCCCACATGCAACATTTGAAATGCCACATGTCCATTTTTTATTGGGTGCTTGAGAGGTCTGCATATGGACGCTTCAGGTGCTTGAAAGGTTGTTTCAAGAACACATGAGAGGGTCTTTTTTAAAAGTCATGGTGGTCAACGGCTATTTTTAGTAATTTTCTCTTAAAAAACCTTAAAAGTCAAAAGAGTTATTTTTAAAATTTTAAATATCAAAGTAATAATGTAGGTAATCATAAAATAATCAAAGTCATAAAGGAATTAAAAGGTTTTAAAACATTCTTTATGGCGTTATAATATATAAAGTTTTTCCCTCTCCTTTGTATATGTTGTAGTTGGTGTGGTTCGGTTCTACGTTTGTATGCCAGGCCGGCCGGTTTTTGTTAATGAAGTTTATCTTTAAAAAAAACATCTAGTTTTCTGCACAGAACACACATCAACCAAGTTGAAAATCGAGTTGCAGGTTAACAAGGTAACTCAACATATATGGTTCATTGACATCAAGTCGTAAAGCAATTGGTTACGCTTAAATTTATTATTTTGCTTGAATTATTAAACAATGATATTGATTATGCCATAACTAGTATGATCATTTCATACCATGGTCATTAATGCAGTTAATGTATCGTAATTCGTAATCATATTGTGTAGTGTCATAAAAAACATGAAATCATATCATATCGTATCGTATTATATTGTGTCATATTTTCGAAATTTACTATCCCCTCAACTTTTAAGTCATTTTCCTTTAGCACTAAATTTGAGTTTTGTCAAATGTTGATCCCGCAATTAGGGATGACAATTAGATTGGGAACTAGTTATCTCAGTTTCATATCATATTATGAAACTCTGTTCAATATTCTTTTACCCCAAGAACAAATGAAAATAAAATAAAAATGGTTTACACGTATGAATTATATGTATATGTTTTGGGTAATTAGATAGCGTATCACCTAATACTATATTTTTCTTATATCCGCGAAAAATTTTAAAGCTAATATTATACATGGTTACACACCTGCGCAAATTTTTAAAGCTAACTAGGATTTCCCCATCGTGCGTTGCGGCGGAGAACCCGTGTACGAACCAAACAGCAAAGACCAGTTTTTTAAGAATTATATCATATATATAAACATATATTAAAAACCAACTTGCTCTAATTAACAATTGACCGTTTAAAACAACAATTTCTTATAATATAAAAAATATAAAATGCAAAAATTTAGGTATTATTTACTTAAATTTAAAATAAATACTTATATTATTTAATTGTAGAACAATTATATATATATATATATTGTTGATAAAGGATCATGAATAGTAATTTTATTTTTATAATAATATATAGCTTTTTATTTTTCTTTTATTTAATATATTATAATAGTTTGTTATTATATTTAATTTAAATAACATATTTTTTAATTTTTTTCTTTTCTAAAACCATATATTTCTTTTATCATTTTTAATAATTCTTTTTCCTTTTTATAGAACATATATTAATTTAGCGGTTAATTTGACACTTCTTTAATAACTTACGTTTATAACTTTTTTATAAAAACTTAAGTACATAGTTGTGCTTGATTTTTTCTTTGACATTCCGTTATAAGGTTTGTTAAAAACGAAGTTTTACTCAAAATAAAGTATTTACTTGGTATTATAAAACGATACGATGATAAATTGAAGCGTTCTAATGGTTTAGTTTTCTAAACAACATGCTTTATTTTCAAATTACGTTTGTTTTACATTATCATTTGCTCGATTTCGCTGCAACGCGCGTCGTAAAAAAAATAGTTTATAATTAAAATGGAATGAATAGTAACATTATTAAGAGATGAGCAAATGGTATCGGGTATAGGTACCGGTCTCAAATTTACTAAACCGGTGTATTTTCGGTACCGGTTCTGCACAGGTATTCACCGGTTTTTACCCTCAAATACCGGTGCCGTACCAGTATCGACCAGTACCGAACCGTACCATACTAGGTATATTCGGTACCGGTACCCACTTTTGGGGATTTCGGTAACGGTATTTTCGGTACCGGTTGGTACCGAGCTCATCAAATCCTGTAGTAACGCAGCAATGCAAGTAATTGCACCGTTTAGATTACTTTTCATACACACAGTAAGTAAAATGTATTTCGTTTGAATGAGGTTTTATATACACAAAAACTTATTTTGCTTTCTTTTTTGTCTTTTTCTGTAATGAATGAATTGTAGCATGTAAAAAAATTAACTTGGATATTTAGAATATTGATGAGCAAATCGTATCAAATCCTGTAAACGAACCGGTATCGTATCGGTACCAAATTTACTATACCAAATCATTTTCGGTACCAATTTGGTACCCACCTTTTGGCGTTTTCAGAATCGTTACTTTCGGTTCGACACCAGTCTAGCACCATACCTGTATTTATTGATTTTTACCTTCAAATACCATATCGTATTGTACCGAGCAATTTCGGTGCCGGTACCTAATTTCGATGATTTTCCGGATCGGTACTTTCGCTGCCGTTACCGGTACCGAGCTCATCCATATTTTAACGTGTTAGCACTGTAATAACTGAACTGAAAACAACCGAATTTCCAATGTGTAGGATGTGTGGGTCCTATTATTATATATTAGGTTATTTAAAATCGTTTTTTTTATGACGGAGTGACTATCCTTACCACGCCATTTTATTTATGTTTTGATATTCGGTATTTGTTTGCCGTTGCTGACACGCCTTTTGTAGTCATTGGGTTCCGCCGCAATGCGCGGACGGAAAATAACTAGTTATTATTATTTTCCAAAGAAAAATGCGAGTGCGAGTTTATGGGTTCGGTCCTGTATGCCACTTTATACAAAGTCAACATTTTTCATACCACTTTTCTAGAATTTCCTATCTATTTATTTCATTTATATTAAAATTTATTTTTAACCATTATTTGAATAAAAGAACTAACAAAAATAAAAGAAGTAGATAAAGAAAAGAACAAAATAAAAAAGGAAAACTAAATAGAAGCGGACCTCATTTCTTTTTATGACATTTCTACCCCTAGTCAATACACATACTCATTTACAATATATAATGGTAATGCTGTAATTAAATTGTAAATTGAGGGTTTTCCATGTAATGTACTTTAGCTAAATATATAGTATAATAATATACATGGCTGCCGCTAAAAGTCAAAGAGTCGCCGCTAAAAGTCAATAACTTTTAGCGACGACACGTGACTATTAGCAACCAACTACTAGTAGCGACATCTGCCGCCGCTAAAACTCCAATTCCCTATCGTAAAAACTCGTCTCATTACCTCTCCCACTACTATTATTGCAAAAAACAACTAACTTTTCTTTAGCTTAAATGCTTTTGACTTCATGAGGTTCTTTTTTATCTCTTGTTGTCTATAGGACTTGAACTCAATACATCATTCTCTCAAACTCAGGTGTTTAAAGACTTTGCCTTTACAAATGGACCACCATGACTTCATGGGGTAGTTACTTGCGTCCTTTCTACAGAAATCTATCAATGCAAAATTTATTATATAGATACAACGAACACATACATAAGTTGTTGTACCAACAAATGAAACACACAACACATGTGACCGAGCTCAACCTTGTAACTTTCTTACCCCCTTCTTATAAATTTCATTTAACCTTTATTTTATCGACCAAATAAGTAATAATTATTGACCTTTTTGTTATCACCGTATATTTTGAACTGATAGCTATTTCAAACAATCATTTCAAATAAAACAAGTTCCACATGGACAACTGCAAATGTTCATATGATATTGGCTTTTGTTCATCGGGTTTCATAAAAGTTAATATGATATGTTTAAGCCCGTCAGTAATCCAAATTTACTGTTAAAGAAATATGGTATGTTTGAAATGTTAGTTATTTTTAGAAAGATAAATTTCATATGTTTAAAACATTAGTAATATTATGGAGTAAATTACACGGATAGTCTATGTGATAAAGAGGATATTAGGCTATAAGGTGTGGTCATGACCACCATGACCTTCCACGTCAGCGTCATGTCATCCTACTCTCATCCACCACTCAAATCCACTATCCTATATGGTGTGGTCATGACCCAAACCACTATCCCTATTTAATTTTTTTTTATGTAAACTATATCCAACTAATTAAGGAAATGGGGTGCATGGTTGCCATGGTTCCCTAAGGCTAAAGGGTGTGGGGGTCATGATTGGGACATGATTCGCCACATAGGAACATGAATGGAAGGCTACACCACCCCCTTGCATGATCCACCATGGTTTGCATGGATTAAACCATGGCAACCATGGTCCTCCTTTCCATTTTCAAGAAATCATTTCTTTTTTTTCTTTAGACAAAGATAAATTAAAATAAATAAGGGGATAGTTGTTTGGGTTATGACCACACCCTTAGAGTATTGATATTGGATTGTGAATTAAAGGTGGGTGTCATGCCACTGACGTGGAGAATCATGACCACACCCTATAGCCTAAGGGGGATGGTGTAGCACATTAGGGTGAGCGGGGCACCAGCGGTAACCCCTTTCGGTGACCCAAGTCACCTAGCGGGAACACCGCCGCCGTTGGTGCGGGGAGGGGAATCGGGGAGAAGTTACCGCGTGAAGAGGGAGGAGATGGTGGGCCCATCTGTTATTTCAACCAATCAAACCATTTTTTTTTAATAAAAAAACAAGTCACCTAATAGGGGAGTGCCGCCATCAAATTGGGGTGTGAGGGGAGTTTAAGAGGGGAGTTGACGTGGCATAACCTGATTCGGTGTGCGTAAGAGAGGGGACTCCCCTCTTAGGGGAGTGCCCCGCTCACCCTTATCCATCATCCTAGGTGGCAATCCATAACCCTTCCATCCCCCCTACCCCTTATGCTTATGATTTTGATTTCAAGTTTTTCATAGCTTCTCGCTTTTACTCAAGCCTACCACTTTTGGTTCTTAAAATAGATGTCCTTCACAAATTCTATTAAGCACATGTGCAAATTTCATTTTACCGCTTATACCTAACAACTAAATACGTAGTTTTGTTGAATTGTATTCAATATAAGGTATTTTGTGGTATCGTAACAAATTGAACTGATACCGAACAAACAACATCAGGGTGATATCATAGCTTGGTGTTGGTATCTCGTTTTTGTAGTTCTCAGTTGGTGTAAAACACGTCTTAATATCATTTGGGGCATATCACGACTTTATTTTGGGTTATATGAGACAACTTTTGTGTAACTATACCCTTGTAAATAACTTTTTTACCAAACCGATACCACCCAAATAATATTGATAGCGGTATTCATTATTATGGTTTTCAGTGTCAGTATTTTGTAACTACCGTTACTGAAATGATACCGTACTGCAACTTAACTTTGTAAATTGCAACTTTATTTGATTAGATCTGATACTATTGTAAACAATATTGTATGTTTTGGGCGTATACCTAATTTCAATTGCAACCTCGAGTTATTTTGGTAGTAATTTGATATCTTTATTTCCGTCACAGGAAATCTTTTTTCTTTTTCACCACAAATTGTGATGTCTTTCTATGGGATCACGGGTCTTTTTATTAGCTCTTATTTGTTGTGCACAATTTTGTGGAATGTAGGTAGAATGGATTAACTCCGTGTATATTAGTAAAAGCAAGACATGTAGGTGGATTGACTCATCAAGTTCCTAGTGAAATAGAATCCACACAAGGAAAAGCACATGCCATTCGTTGGTTATTAGCGGCATCTCAAAAACGTCCGGATCAAAATATTGCTTTCAAATTAAGTTCCAAATTAGTGGATGAGCCTAGAAATTCCAATAGTTATAACACAATTGAAACCGGAATTATGATAGAATTAATTCTTATCATTACACATTTTCAGTCACCGACTGTTGAACAACTATTAGCTCATCTACAACTTTCCTTTGCCTTCTGTCTTGTTCATTTCCGTTTGTAGAAAGAGCTATCATGGTCTAATATATTTTTAAATACTTGCAAAATTAATAAAAAAAAAACAACAACAACAACAAAAGAAATTAAATTTTATTCTAAAAGTGAAAGTAAAGTAGTAAGTTACACGATTTTTTATTTTTTGCAATAAGTTCAAATTTTATATTTGAACCCAACTTTTAAAAATAACTCAATGGATTTCATTAATTAAAGAAAAAAATTAAGCAAGTGGATTTCATTAATTAAAGAAAAAAAATTAAGCAAATAAAAGCCAAGTTTTCGGTGGGTATAAATATATTATAATGGTTACTAGTTTGTTAATATATCAGATTTGCAAATATTATTATTTAAAGAATACTATAATTTGTTACACATATATCTTAATTTGACTTTGAAATGCATTAGTCTTTGTCATTAACAAATTTATACTTAGGCATAACAAATTGGTGAACCATTTTATTTGGTATTTGAATTAATGTTATTTAATCTTCTTTATAAAATACAACAGCCTCTACACAGCCTCTATCACCCGATCAAAACTGGAATAAAAATTAATTGATTAAATCAATTTTGATAAAGTTATAAACTTTTACATGGAATTTTGTGGCATAAAAACAATGGTTGGCATTACATTTCACGTGCTCTATCTTTTTTTCTATTTAAAGTAAATGTTTTTGTGTTTATAACACGTTACATATGTCATGTCCGGGAAATAATATATGTTACACAATAGGTATTGTCTTTTTTCATAAGAACTATCGGAGTCTAGTTTTTTTCTTTTCTTTACAAAATCTTGATTTATATCTTATCCAGCGATGATTATTGTGTAAATTATGATATTAAGTTGTTTAACATCTTAATTCTATATTAAGAAAAGTAATAACAATATAATACTAATGTCTTCAATTTTGTAAGTCTTTAATTATGATATTATTTTGTTGAACTTATGTTGCTTGTAAATCGCATTGCGTTTCATCCTTGGTCCAACTTGTTTCCATTTATTTTGTTATTAATGCTGTTGAGGTGGTTTATGATAGTAGTAATACTATGAGTGAGGAACCTTGGGTTTAAAAAATCCTTGATAATATTGTCATTACTTGTGTATGGTCCCCCACCTTGTTCATAATTCGTATATGTTTAAACAACAAAACCTTTATTTTAGCGACAAACACACTATATATAAATATATAGAGCCCAGCAAGGGACTGAGGAAAAAGTACAAAACGATCAGAATGCAGAACAATTACAACAAACTTGAGACATCAAACAACACCCATTTATCCTAGTCGGGCGTGGGCAACTTCGACCGATTACTAATCCATACAAAGGCGTCTTCTTTTCTAGTCTCCATCATTCTCCTAACCGGTATGAATCTCCCCTCGAAAACCTTTGCATTTCTCGCAACCCAAATACTCCAAACCGTAGCCAGAGTTGCAGTATAAACACTCTTTTTCCATCGTTTTGAACCCGGACTTTCCTGAATAGTTTTTATAATCTCATTGAGGGAGTTTAATGTACTGGGCATTAGAATTCTAACCCAAACAAAAAAAAATCCACCATATACTTCGAGCAAAAGGGCATCTTTCACAGTGTGTATCCTAAATAGACACACCCATGTGACAAAGACCCATTTTTGAAGCCACTCTGTATTATAGAGCTCTCCACAAAACCTTTCTTTTATTATGTATGGTAGTTGAGCACTGGTAATACTATGAGTGAGGAACCTTATAATTGGGTTAATAATATCCTTGATAATATGGTCATTACTTGTGTACGGTCCTCCACCTTGGGTTCATAATTCATATATGTTTAAACAACAAATCCTTTTTTGTGTGTGATTGTGTCTGGTAGTTGATCACTAATATTGTGTTGTATATATCAATATAATAAAAGACAACGTTTGCTCCTATTTTGTTACATCAATTATTCTAAAATATTCTTCCTTACTCAGGTTTGAACATGTGACATCCTCTTTAAAAGATGCCTCTACCAAGTGGGCTAGCCCCACATTGGCCAATACAACCATTTACTTCTATATTTTTGAAATATGGAACAATATTCAATTGGTTCACAACCTAGATGAAAATCTATCCCAAGTATGATTTGTAAAATAATCAATTTTATTGTTAAGAATAATGAATTTTAATAATCCCAACTATTAGTCGTTGGCCGACAATGGTCTCAACTTCAAAAATAACCAGTAGTTGTCCCATCTTTTCACATGTTGTAAACTAATGAACATTTACTAATAGAACTTTAATTTCTTTTTGTCCTATTTTCCTTTTCTGTTAGTAAATGTCCATTGGTTTACAATATGTGAAAATGTGAGACCGCCCTTGATTATTTTTTTAGTTGAGACCATTGCCGGCCAACGATTAATACTTGAGATTCTTAAAATCCATTATTCCTTATTTTTAGTGGCTTCATTTTATTCACTTCTTTATCTCATCAACAAGAAAACAAGCAAAGGGCATGTGGTTTAGCGTTATCAATGTGTGTAGAAAATGTGTAACTTCTTCCTATGTGCTTAAGAGTTCAAGTCCCATGGTAGACAAATGTATAGATTTAGGAGTAGAATTAGATTGGTGTTAGATCTTTGAAATTATGCACAAGAAAACGATATGCATCACTATGATAAGCATATCCCATTGTTATGTACTCTACAGTTTTGAGTCATATCTTTTAAACATTAGGTGTCATTAACTTGCCATCCCCATACTTTCAAGTAAATAGGGGTGAGCAAACCTTAATCATAATCTATCGTTAACTGATCACCGAATTTAACCGATATAACCAATGATTATGGCTAAGGTTTTGTGATTAACCAATAAATCGATTATGGTTATTGTTAAGGGTGTCCAAAAACCGAACCTTGACCAAATTGAACTGAACCGAACCATGTCTACCAGCTTTTGTTTGTATTCAGTTGTGTTTACCGGCTCTATTTACCTCAATCATCTTACATTAGTAGCTTCAAGCCTGGAATGGCAAACTTCAAACATAGAACACAGTTTCAAAGCTGTTCAAAATGACAGCTTCAAACCTGGAACACAAAACAAAACAAAACCGAACCATAACCGAGCTTCATAATTGATCAACCCAATAGATATGATATATAAACAAATGCAATAAATTTGTACATGTTTCTAATACATAATTGCTCTACGATTTGCTATTTACGTTAATAGGATAAAAGCAATAACTACAAAAGGTAAACATATCTTGTAAAGCCATAACCAAACAAATATATTACGATATACAACTTTTAAAGCAACACGTACAGCTTCTCAACGCATCCATCGCTCAAGATTTGACTGTTTTGCTCGGGAAAACTTGAGTTGCGGAATCACACTTGGGGGAAACTTGTAGTTTATTGTTAGGAAAATAGATATGTAATGCATTAGTGAGTTGTACTTCTCGTAGGTAAAGTTGTAGGTTCTAGATTTTACTCTTCAGAAGATTGAAGTCGCACATGCGGGCAAATCCTGTCGGGTTCGCCTTTTGTCCATAAATGTCTAAGGTCGCCTCGTTTTGTTCCTAATGTTATAAGGGTGCCTGCAAATAGCATTAACCACAATTTATTATAAATGGGTGGGTTCGGCTACAAAGTCCATTTTTCCTACAAAGTGTTCAAAGTCATAAAACACCACAATTTCAGTTATAAAACACACTCAAAACCCACAAATAACAAGATCACTAAAACACAATATCCAAACCCTAACATTGCATAAAAACTTTAAACACACCATTGTAGAACTATGTATATAAAACACAACATGATAATCAACATAAAACCCACTAATGTTAGTCATTCGATAATTAAAGCCTTATCATCCAAAACACAAAACACAACACAAAACCCACAAATATGACGTTTTAGTAATCTTCACTTTGTTATTTGTGGGTTTTGAGTGTGTTTTATGGTTGACATTACAGTGTTTTATGACTTTTTACACTTTGTAGGAAAAATAGACTTTGTAGCCAACTCCCACCCTATTATAAATTATACAATTATATCAAACATAGAGAAAAGTTAACATACAAGACCACCATATTGTGCGAAGCGTACGCGAGCATCTCAACCGCACATCAGACCTACCCTAGGCCTTCAATTGAACGTGATGGCACAATAGTAATTAACTTGACATAATTACGCATGTTATTTGCATAATTACGCATGGGTTGGGTTAAACCCTAACTACGCACGTCATTGCATAATTGTGCACGTTATAATGCATAATTACACACGTTTAAACCAGAACCCGCATGCCACCAAACATGAAAATTCCGCATGTTAAACTCAAAATTACGCATGGGTTGTTTCAACCCTAGTTACGCATGTTATATGCATAATTAGGCACGTTATCGGGTGGGCGTCAAAAAAAAAAAAGAATGGCACGCTTCTCAATCTCTTGCTCGGGTATCTTCGCACGATAAGGTACTATTGTATATTTGTATTCTACACTTTCTCATCAAACATAATACTTGTATATAACTATATAAGAAACTTGGCGCCTCTACTAGTTAGAAAGAACCTACCCAATGTAAAAGGAACGATGTAAAGCAACGCTGGTTGACCATGTCCATCCATCAAGTTCAAAGCTACATATGTAATAAGCAGACCTGCATTTTATATAAAGAGTGATTAATTTTTACAGCTGTAGTGCAAATAAACCACATGCATACGCGTTTTCTTACCTAATCCGTAAGCAATCATTGTCCATAGGAAATATCCCTCTCGAAGGCTCTTGTTGGACAACCAATCATACCTGTTAAAAAATATGATGTTAAACTTGATGAACTGTACCATCTGTTTTGACCCATTATTGAACCCGCCCATTTCGCCACCTATAGGTCGATCACTATTATTACTAAAACACAACCCTTATATACATATACAGTAACTAAGGGTTTTGTCTTTTAGTGGATTTTCTAATTACACCCACTGCTCTTTCCTATATTTACTATACAACCCCTCAACTTTAACTTTCCTAATATACATGTTTAGCCCCTCTACTTTAATAAAGTGTTTTCCTTTGTAAATTAACTTTGCTTATATACATATTTAGAGCCTCTACTTTAACTTCGCTAATATGCATACTTCGCTAATATACATGTTTAGTCCCTCTACTTTTATTCCTTTTCGTATGTTGCCTTTTAGTGTTTTTCCCTCGCTAACGTGACGAACCAAACCAACTCCAACCAAACAATATGGTTACCGGCATTCATAGTATCAGAACCGGTATATATATATTTTTGCTTTTACTGTTTCGTCTTTTAGTGATTTTCCGAATAAGTACGTTGACGTTTCAATGTTCTTTTCCCCATGGTTTTACGGTATCTCTTTTGGTTGCTACACCCAGTGTCAGTGTCGGTATTGTACTGATAATCAAACTCCCACCGCAGTGCACGGGGTAAAATTTCTAGTATGGATGAAAAAAGAAAACGTTCAAACCTTAGAGAAAATGCTACTAATAATCCTGGTAAGATAATATCACCAAAACCAATGATACTGTAGCCACCCCAAGGATCAAACATCCTTGGAATTTTCAGTAGCATGGGAATACCGTCTTCTCCGCTCTTATCACCACGTGCCACCTGTATTGATAATAAAAAAAGTGACGTTCCCATGATAATTAACACAAATAAATTTTGTAATTTGAAATATATTCACCCACCATTATCATCACGCTTTCATGGAACATCCTCTTGGAAATAAACACCCAGAAAATGTCATACAAGAACGCACAACTCAGGAGAACTGTTCCCACCTAAGATGATCAAATAAAAAAATAAAACTGAATAGCAGAAGGTTACAGTTAATTCTGTGACTATTACATCATCGTATTTAGGTTACATATGTAAATAAGATCGACGAGAGATTGAAGGTTTAAAAAGTTCATATTTATGTGAAGATTCTGTATGTTTTCTAAGAAATCTTAAATTTACTATTGAATAATGAGAATTCAATAAAAGCAACTGAAGCGAAAACATCGAGATATTTGGTAATAATTTTATTCAGCATTTGACTCCTAGAATCCAACTGAAATGAACTTTGATTACCTTAAGATTGGGCACTTGAATTATCTGGATTACGGTGATTATCAATGCAACACCCTGATTTACCATAGAAAACAAAAAAAAAAATACAGTTTTATAAAGTGCTATTATTTCATCTCTTTCAACTCAAAACCGATTAAAAGTGATCTTACAAGTATGTCTTGGCCAATCCAAGCAAAGTGGTGCCGGCGGTAAACAGCCCATAAAACAGCACATAACACGCAAAATGGAGAAACGCCAAGTGTCAGATACGACACGCCTCCTAAAAAGGGAACCTTGATAAATGATTTTGCAACGTTTTCAAACGATCTGAAACTGCATTTATTGAAATTGTTAGTTAGACTAATAGTAATAGATAGATTGTATTCTAATCATTCGCTAATATGTGATACATATATACCATGCTAATAAAGCAACCAAGCATGTTTGCAGACCCTGAGAAAGAGAAAAAAGAAGAGCTCACTTAATTTATTGAAGGCTATCAAATCGAAGAAAATGACTTTTTCTTATGTGAATGATTACGTACCTCGGCCCCACCAATGGCGAATAGGACAACCAAAACCTCAATGAACACGTATGACATTTTTTTGTAAAGCAAAACTAAGAAACATGATGCAACTACAATAAACACAATTGCGGATGTGGTCGTGATCTCAACGACACCACTGGAATAAGAAGCCTCCGTACTCAGATATTCATCAGAAGCATCCTGTGAATTTCAATATTAATCAATAATTTACGATTTACTCTTATGAGCTTAAGGAGATAAACTGGGGGAGTCAGTCCGGTTGGGTAAAAGGTCAGTATAGGTTCAGGCCAAAGAGGCAGGCCAGGTCGACCCAAAAGCATGTGTCCAGATATTTTACAACTATTAGAAATATTTAATGTGTCAGATATGTATAAAACCAAGTGTTATGTATTAAAATACACTTTGGACAACTATGAAACGTATTACCCTTTTAGCTATCTTTTATATTTAACCCATTCAACCCATCGAATAAAATATAACCCAAATCAACCCGTTCATAAGTAAAACTAGTTTTTTTACCCGCCGCGCATTGCGGCGGCGCCGTACGCGAAATGATAACGTATAGACTACAATCGACCGGACTCGTTTCCGAACTAAATTTACGTAGGAACGTATGATAACTAAAACTTATACCGTTGAATCAAAACGTATTGAATTTACGTCATCTTCAAACAAAAACAACGTTAAAGCGTAGACGAACTCGAATTTACACCGACACATCCATTAAAAAACGTAATAAATGAGTATTAGGGTAACCTCAAAACTTTAGAAACGTGAGGGGTGAGAAAGTGACATTTACAAAGTTGAGGGTTACCTTTGACATAATAGCAAAGTTTGAGGGTAGAATGGGTTGCATGACAAAAGTATGAGTGTTGAAGAGAAGTTAAAAAATACGGAGGCCTTTTTGTGAAGTTAGAAAGTAGGGGGTCATTTTTGTCAATTGTTAATTGAATTTTGTCAACTTAGAAAAGTTGAGGGGGTTTTTTGACAGATAAGAGTCATGGTCACCGACGATGCTCTTTAATAGATATATATATAATTGGTCGAATACGCCACCTTTAAAAGTTTGTCCTGCTCAATAGCTGCTTCTCTGGCACTCCAAGCAGACCAGTAAGATGCGCAGAGAATGGTACCAACAGCCATAAGCCATAAAAACACCTCAGCAACATCAACCAATGGGCGTTTTGGAGAGTATAGCTGCACAGAAACTGTGGAAAAACATGGGAATTTCCAATTAATTTAAGGTTTGTTCTTCTCAATTAATAATTCAATAAAGCGTTCAATGAACCATGCCATTTATTTTTTCCTGGAGACTCTGTTTCAAACTTTCACCAGCATCTTGTGGAAGCATGACTACAGGGATGCCAATATTAACGTCTGGTTCATCTGCTTCACACACCATCTTGAATAGTTCTGTAAAAAAAATAAAGATTAATATATTTGTATAACCATCATAATAACCTAAAGTGGCAAAGTAGAGAGAGGGGGGCTCATGTCGGGTAACGGGTCAAAACAGGTTTGAATCAAAGCAGTTAAAACTTGTGTTCTATGTTAAAACAGGCCACTTGACCTGTTTCTTTATAGGCTGGTACTTATATTGGATCTATGTAACCTGTTTCAGATACAAAACATAGGGGAAGGTTAAGGTACAATAGCCCCTTAACGTGCGAAGCATACGCGACTTAATTAGGCATGTTGGTTTGTAAATTCAGCACATTATAAACCCTAATCACGCATAGGTTAAACACAAAATCACGCATGAACAAAATACAAAAATCACACATGAGAAACCCCTAATTACGCATGTGGTCACACAATTCACGCATGAATAAAACCTAATTACACATGTTATATGCATAACTACGCACGTTATTTGGTGGTCGCGTACACTATGCACGTTAAGCAATGGCGGACATATAAATTATTTGCTGGTGGTTCAAGCATATTTTCAGGGGGTGCGGTCGGATTTTTTGCCTAAAAAATACACTAAATTTTTTTTCCAAGGGGTGCGCCCGCCCACCCTGGGCTTCACCTAGGTCCGCACCTGACGTTAAGGGACTTTTGTCTTTTAAACTCTCACAAAACATGAGTTAATAATGTACCTGTGCGATTGTTAATAATAAGGATTGCTGATGCACCAGCCGCTTCAGCAACATTTGCCTTGGTTGTAAAACTACAGTTCCCTCGATGCACAAGGATAATTTCGCCAGTAAGCTACATAGATGTTATAACTGCAGTAGTTATTAAACTGTTTCCAAAAGATAGTAAAATATATAAACAAAAAATAAGAGCAAACCTTATTTTTAGGTGTTGTACAACAATCAGGAGGGTCTGCAAGAGCAATCCTGTCTTTATGAGCATCCTTCTCCTTCGATTCCAAAGTGAGACCAAACCGCGCACCAACACCTACGAATTCAGCTTCTTCTCGATCATTAACCCATGTTTGAACTTTTACCTGTTACATAATGCACAGTTAGCACAATATCTATCAAAAGCTTAGATACCTTCAAAAAGAATTCTAACAAGTTAGGGATTTAATCAAATATTATACCTACAAGAAACTCAACTTAACATTATGCAAAACTAACAATTTTTTCACATATTATTTCAGTCTTCAGATACAGAATTTCGGCTTAAATAATCTAAAATTTCAAATATTTCCAGAATTCCAGTCCTGCCAATTATTACACTATTACCAGATCAATTCTGTAAATCATGTTATCTTCTAGTATCAATTAACTTCTAATTTCTATATTTTAAACAAACATGTACACCAAATTAACAATTATTTCACACATTAAGTTCAGCTAAAACATATCTCGGTATAATCAGACTATCTAAATTACACTATTAGCAGATCAATTCAGCACTATCATGTTATCTTCAAGTATCAATTAACTTAGAATATCTAATAATCTAATAATATGCCCCAATCATAATATCACAAAAACCTAAAAACCCTAAAACGAGGTTCTGAACTTCGGAACAACTTATCAAGTAAAAACGATCAAATTAAGAATTACCAGAACGAAATTGTTGTCACATCCAGGTCTAGTAGGGGCTTTATCATCACGGTGAACTATATCGCCGGCGCGTGCAGGAGAATCGCCAGAAATTAGTAAAATTAGAGCGACTGTAAGTAGAGTTGTGGTGAGTTTAGATGATTCGGCCATTAATGAATGTTGAATCAGAGTGATTGAAGAGGTTTGATGATGAGAATTGGGGGGTTTTGGTTTGTTACGAAACGATGACGACGACTACGATGAGTCGGCACGAAATGGCAAACATGTGTGCGTGTAAAAAGCGCGTGAAAACGTCATTTGCTGCTTTTGTTTGTTATTATTACTAGGTTAGAACCCGTGTAGGTTGATTAAATATATTTTTATATAATAAAAAAGTTACATCTTTAATTACCCGTGTATAACATGAGTTGAATAAGCACGTGTACTACACGAGTTGAATAAATATAATGTAATCAGTTAACACATACAGTCGTCAAAATACGTTTTTGGTAAAAAGAACTTTGATATACTATTTACATATTAGAAGATTTTACTCTGTTTTTTTTTTCTATTATTAGGTTATAAACTTGTGTATTACAAAAGTCCATTAAATCCACTTATTTCTTCTTTTCCCATTCATGACCCATTGCTTTGTACCTAAATATTAGTTTTTATTCTTTCCTACTTAATACATGTTATCTCAATCAAGTAATTAAAACTAAAGAGGAAAACAATTACAAAAAATGATATGTAACTTTCAATTTGAATTCACATACAGAACTAACATGAGGCTATCAACCTGCAAATATGGCTTGTTTGGCATTTAGTCAGCGAAACGCGGGCTGGATCTCTCCTCCAAGTGGATTTGATAGCTCGGAATGAAAATGGGCTTGCTCCATGTGAATGGCCCCATAAATTTAAGAGATCCAATTGTGTTTGGACTACATCTCCGGTGAGAACAGAGGCAATTTTACTTGGGTTTCAGGCAGTTTTGCGTTTGCACCACATCCCCATTCCATTTTGCGAGTCAGTTGATGTCGGTCATCAAACGATAGTGCGATCCTCACATGTTAGGCATGTGAGGGAAATAAACTGAGATAATTAACTTGGTTAGTCATAAAGGATTAAACCAGCAACAAAAATAAACTTAAAGGATGTTTTTAGCAAGTTTTAAACATTAAGGCTGGAACCTGCAAGTTTGAGTAAACATAAAGGAAGTTTTGTGCAATTTACTTGCAAAATAATAAAGATAAGTATAAAGATTATATTAGAAGATAAATATAAATATAGAGATATAGTTATAGATAAACGTCGACTTAAAATATGAGATAACTTGATAAATTGTTTTAAAACTTATAATTTTTAAGATAAAAATAAATATAAATATATGGCAAGAAAACTAAAAAATAGATGTCTCTCGTATCGACACGTGTCCATTAATTGGTTTCTTTTATTATATGTATGGATTTGAGTTAAATGCTTGGTTGGTCCATGTGGTTTTCAAAAATTGCAGACTTGATCACAATGGTTTACTAATTACATGCGTGGTCCCTAAACTTGTCAAAAATGCACTCGGTTGGTCCATAGCCCTAACATCAGTTAAATATCTCAGTTAAGTCCATGTTAAATGACCAAAATACTCTTCACTTTTTCATCATCCGCCTACACCTTGTCCCTTCCATGTTAAATGAACATTATCTTCAACATATAGACATAAACAAAAACCCAGAACTTTATCTTCAAATCACCATCATCATCTCCCCAAATCTTCTCCCCAGATCACCATCATCATCTCCCCAAATCACCCTTTAACAGCCATCTACCGGCGACCACCGGCCTACCCCATCATCTTCTTCATCATCGTGACTGTGAGTGCTCTTCCCCTCCACCCGCTTCCCACCCCAACCCCTTCGTTTCCACCGGCGGCCACCCCTCCAGTTGTGTTTCAGTGTATCATTTTTACAAATTGATTGATTTTCAGAAAGTTTCGGACTGTTTTGGTTTGTTTCGAGTCAAATTCTGTTCATTTCGATCAATTTCTGTTTGTTTTTTCAATCAATACCGGACTGAATCAGTGACGATTTCAGATCTGAATTTGAGGTGTTTGCAAAACGATCTGGGTTTGTAGTGACGATTTCAGATCTGAAATCGAAAGATTTGGTTGGTGTTAATCTGAATTTCAGATCTAATCTGGTCAAGAATTGATTGTTCGTGTTTGTTTGTTCATCGATAATATTTGAGTTGTTATTCATGATCTGAAACTGAAAAACGAAAAACTGCTTGTTCTTGTTACGAAGAAAGATCATTAACGATCGCTGCTTGTTACGAAAAACTTTATCCCAAAACAATTTGATTTGAATCATTTTTTCTATGTCTATTTTCATTGATTTTTGTTTTGGTCATCGCTGTAATATGCCACTGTATAAAAATGTAAACTTTGTATTTTAGATTTTCATGATGATCGTGATGGTGATTTGGTGATGGGGAGATGATGATGGTGAGGATGACTGTTAAAGGTTGGAGTGGGGAAGAAGAAGGGTGGAGATGGTGTGGGGTCCATTTATTTTATTTTATTTTATTTTTTTTTAACTTTAGGGGTAAAACAGACATTATAAACACACTTAACTAGAAAACTTAACAAAGGTTAGTAACAAGGACCAACCGAGTGCATTTTTGACAACTTTTGGGACCAAGCGTGTAATTAGTAAACCACTAGGACCAAGTCTGCAATTTTTGCAAACCACAGGGACCAACCAAGCATTTAACTCTTATTATTTTGTTGCGAACTAGTTTTTGTCCCGCCCGCGTTGCAGAGCAATAAGCCGAATATTTCTCTGTCATAACATGTATGTCTATACAGAGGGCAAAATCGTAACTATATTTTGAACTGGAGGTGAAATCATAATTTTAAACTAAGAGCAAAATCATAATTTTGAGCTAGGGGGAAAACATAATTTTATTTTGAACTGTGGGCAAAAACGTAATTTTGAGCTGAGGGCAGAATCGTAATTTTGAGCTAGAGGAAAAAATAACATTTTATTTTGAACTGGGGGCAAAAACGTAATTTTAAACGGAGGCGAAACCATCATTTTAAACTGGGAACAAAATTAAAAGTGAGTTTTTGAATCGAGGGCAAAAGCGTTGTAATGACCTTCAAAAATGTCCCAAAACGACCCGTGAGTAAAAACCAGGACCCCTGAAACCCCAACGTGCATGAAAAACCAAGAAAACAAAGTTTTTGCTTTTCACGCGGGCCGCGTAAGACCTAAGGGATGTCTACGCGGGCCGCGACAGCTCATAAAAACTCCGGTTCAGCGAACAGGCCACATGGCAGCCACGTGGCAGGCCTACCGATGACACGCTAGCCCTAGTCTACGCCTAGGTGTCCCTCGCGGGTCGCGTAAAATCAAGTGGGGGCTTACGCGGGCCGCGTAAACCCCAATTTTCAGCTATAAATTGCTTGGTTCCTGAGCAGTTCATCTGTGTCGAAAACTTTGATCAAAAAACGAAGATACACTGCCCAAAATCATAATTTCTATTAGGGAGGCGCTGCTACGATACAGGGTATTAACTCGATCGCTACTACGATTCAATGTCCGATCGATTGAAACTATCCGATGGATGTTTAAGTGCTGCCTACATTAGGGCTATACTTTGTCATTCGTCATGAATTCGATGGATGTTTAAGTATGGCACTTTGTCATTCGTTGTGAGGGTTTTAATCTCGTGAGTTATCGTAAATGTTGTATTAGTTACTGACCTAGTTCGTGTGCATTGTTGTTTAAAATAGGTTACAAGGCTAATCAGTAGGTTAAACTCTGCCCGTTTAAATCTGCAATGTGAGTCATTCTATTTTTATTAAATGCTTTCAAAACTCTACTTGTTTTCAAAGTTATAATTACAGGGATTAAGTCTTTGTAGTCTTCAATTACAGCCGGTATGTGGGGTTTTGTATACATTACTTGATAACCGTCACCATCGGACAACGGGTTAGCCAATGGGTGATATGACCATAGTCACAGAAACGAGTCGAGTGACAAATACCGTTGGGTAATTGATTGATATATAAACAATGTAATCTCCCTTAATACTGTATATTATAACAATGTGTCGTTTTGTGCAAATTGAATGATTCACCAGTATTTCCCCGCTGACAAAATATTTTTAAAACATGTTTCAGGTGACCTGTTGTGATCCAGGAAAAAGTGCCGTGTAGCACTATACGCTTGAAGAAATGGCTCGATTAAATAAAGAAACATGTTTTTGGGGTTCCCAGTGAAATCACCTTATTGTAAATTACGGGATTTATCCCAAGTTATGAAATAATATAAACGGATATTTTCAAGTTTTAACGATCCTGTTAATAATTCCACTGCCACATTAAATAAATACCACGGGGTTTCTGTCCCGCGGCTCCTGGACCGGGTCAAACCGGGTCGGGGGCCGTGACAGAAAAATGTGGTATCGGAGCCACTGATTTAAGCCAATTAAGTATTTAGAAATACTTAATTTTACTGATTACTATCCTGTGATTATGTGTTTTTGTTATTTGACTAATTGTTTATTTACAGTATGGGTAAGCAAAGAATTTCGGACATATATCGTCAATTAGATAGTTCACCAAAAGATAAGGGAACCTCATTTCAATCAAATTCCTCAAGACACTCAGCAGATACTGAGGAAGGAATATTTGTTCGTAAGTCACAATTTGAGAAACCCCTTACCATTAAGAAAAGAAATGGGATTATTAGAAAAAGTCAAGAGAAAATAAAGAAGTCTCAACCAAAAGGAATAATGATTAATAAGGAAACCCAGGAAGTAGGCAATAACCCACCATGGGAAGATGAAATAGATGAACAATGGGCAAATCTCTACATGTTAGCCACTACATCAGTAAATGTTAACTTATAGTTGAATCGCCAAACTAGTACCAGCACCTATGTCATCTACAAGCCAGAAATTTTAAAACCACCTAGTAGAAGAAAGAGGATAAACTTCACATAAATGCATGTTGAGCATAATACTCCTATACCCTAGCTAAAATAATTTACGGATGCATAACCACTAGTATATTTCGAATTTCAGTCGTAATTTGTAATAGATATATATAAAAATCGCAATATTTCGTTTTAATCAATCTATTTAATTGTATTAGATATTCGTAATTAATATTTAATTTTTCTACTTACCATTCTGTGATTCTATTTACCAAAATTTTAACTTAGAATTTTGTGTGTTTCTTCATGTCTGCTAAACAGCATGAATGAGTTGTCTGAAGCTCTTCAGAATCTCAATCTCTATTCTGTTAACATAGAAGTTTCCAAAGACTTTACCGGTTATTGTGCCGACACTGATGAACCTATGGAATTCCAAGATCAACCTCCGGAGAAACCAAAGCCGAAGAAGAAAAGAAGATTCGTGGGCTGGAGACGGGTACGTAGGAAGAAACCAACAACTAAGAAAGTTGCCAAGACGGAGGACCCCATGGATAAAGGAAAAGGAATAGAGATCGGGGAAAGCTCCAGGCGAGACAAAGAAATGCCAATGTGGGAAGAGTTGGATCGCATGCTGGCAGACTGTGATATCCTTAAGCCTGTCAATGAAAACCTCTTTACTTATCCTGCTGAAACCCAACTCCCAGTGAATTTGGAACCGGCCATCCCAGATCCCCTTGTCAATACCCGACCTTTAGGAGAAATGGAAGAATGGTGGACCAATGATTGGCAGTTCCAGAATCTTTTAAACAACCCTTATACCTTTCTCCCTCAGTTTGACCCCGAGCATGCACCAAACCCACCAATGAGCAATGAGAACTTAGCTGAACTCCGCCGTTTTGGCGAGGAGCTGGTGGACGCAGGGAATCGAATTCGGGAGGTGGGAGAACAGATCTCTTGGAAGTACGATGAGAGGGAACGTCGCTTCTGAGATGTCAGCGGATAATGATGGTGTAGTTGTGGTTGTATAATAACAAAGTAATAATAATAGTTGTAAAAGTATAATCCTGTAAAATAACTTAAAAATAAAACTTTTGTATGATAACGGGTGTGTACGGAAGCATACTATAATATATAAAAATGGAAGTCGAAAAATCGATAATTTTGGCTATACGTGTCAATGTGATTATGTGCGATTGTTTTGTTATGTTTAGTTGTTAATTATTTTCTACTAATCACTTATATATATCAATTACCAGATGGAACACGCTGGTAATGAACCCGTTAATGAAGTTAACCAATCTGAACAAAACCATGAAGATCAATTTCTGAATAGGCAAGATATCAAGAATATCGTTGCTCAGGGAATAGCCAATGTTATTCCAGCAATCCTTGCTGCTGGAAATCCAGTTGAACCTCAACAAATTATTCCTAGTAAACGTACTCATGAAGCCAACTTCAGTAATAGTATAAACGGAGGCGGTAACATTAATAATAACGATAATGATGTACTGCAAGCCCCAATTTTCAAAATGATGAAAGCTGCAACGCCTGGTTGCACTTACAAGGAATCCCTTGCCTGTAAACTTGTCGAGTTCGCAGGCAATGAAGGGGCGACTGCAGCACTGCGTTGGTTGGAGAAAACCGAGGCAGTAATCAAAATAAGTAAATGTGTTGAGGAGGATAAAGTCATGTATGTTTCTCACATTTTTAAGGAAGAAGCATTAGAATGGTGGAATACGGTATTACAAGCCAAGGGAAGTGACATGGCCTATGCTATGAGTTGGGAGGAGTTTAAGCGTCCGGTGGAAAGAAAATTCTGCCCATAATATGAAAAAGAGCAGATGGCAAATAAATTCCTGAGTCACCGAATGGTGAATATTGATTGTCGAGGGTATACTTCGAAGTTTTTCGAATATGCCAGAATTGTGCCTACTCTGGCTTCACCAGAATCGGTACTTATCTCTCGCTACATCTGGGGTTTAATTACCGAGATCCGTGACATTGTCAAAGCTGCGAGACCCCGCACGATCGATGATGCGGTGGAACTAGCCAACACTTTGACAGACGGACTAGTGCGTACGCGAGAAGAAAATAGGAAAAAGGAATTGGCTCAGAAAATTACCCAAGGATTTCGTGTGGGTAATAATAGCAATTTCAAGAAGAGAGGAACTGGGCAATCTTCCACTCCGCCGTTCTGCAGGAACTGCAGAAAGAAACATTTCGGAAAGTGTAATGAAACCTGCAACTTCTGCAAAGTTGTAGGACATCGTGAAGAAGATTGCATAAAGAAAACAAGGGTCTGCTATAACTGTGGAGAAGCTGGGCATTTCAAACCAGAATGCCCTAAATTGGTTAAACCAGCAGATAACAAGGCTAAACCTGTAGAAGGAACTACCATGAAAACCGCAAGAGCCTTCCAGTTGACTACTCAGGAAGCAGAACTAATCCCTGACATGATAGCTGGTACGTTCCTAGTTCACAACGTTTATGCGAAAGTATTATTTGACTCTGGTGCAACCCAAAGTTTTATAAATACTTCATTATGCCAAGCTCTTAAGCTACCATTAGCGAAACTTAGGCAAGTTTTTACGGTAGAAACGACAGATGGAAATTCTGTCAACATAGATACGGTTTTGTAAAAAGAAATTATAGAACTGTCAGGTCATAAATTTTCTGTAAACTTGTTACCTATGAATTTAGCTGGATTCGATGTGGTGTTAGGAATGGATTGGTTAGTAGCCAACCATGCTCGAATCCTATGTGATAAGAATTCCATAGAAATTCATACACCCACAGGAGAATTAGTGGTGATTACAGGAGATAAACCACGAAAGCCACTGAAATTCATTTCAGTAATGAAGTTGGCCAGTTATTCAAGAAAACAAGAAATAGTATATATGATCTCAGTTATCATTAACACTAAAGATAAGGAACTTACGGAAATTCCGGTAGTATCAGATTATCCGGATGTATTCCCAGAAGAACTACCTGGATTGCCACCAAATAGGGAAGTAGAATTTAGGATTCATCTAATTCCTGGAACTACACCGATGGCCAAGGCACCTTATCAGTTAGCACCCACCGAAATGCTAGAATTGAAAAAACAATTAGATGAATTGCTAAGTAAATGATTCATACAACCTAGTTCATCCCCTTGGGGAGCACCAGTGTTGTTCGAAAAGAAAAAGGATGGTTCGATGAGGTATCGATTATAGGGAATTGAATAAGGTTACAATTAAGAATCGATACCCATTACATAGGATTGATGATCTTTTTTATCAACTCCAATGAGCTAGATATTTTTCTAAGATCGACTTGCGCTCCGGATATCATCAATTGAAGGTACAAGAAGAAGACATACCTAAAACTGCTTTTAGAACTAGGTATGGTCATTACGAGTTTACAGTCATGCCCTTTGGATTAACAAATGCTCCGGCAGCATTTATGGATATGATGAATAGGATCTGTAAACCGTACTTGGATAAATTTGTAATTGTCTTCATCGATGATATACTTATTTATTCCAAAAGTAATGAGGAACATGGTGAACATTTACAAGCACTCTTAACTCTGTTAAGAAAAGAAAAGCTTTACGCAAAATTCTCGAAGTGTGAATTTTGGCAGCAAGAGGTACAATTTTTAGGTCACATGGTGAATCACGAAGGTATTCACGTAGATCCTGCTAAGATAGAAACGATCACCAAATGGAAGGTCCCTCAATCAGCTATGGAAATTAGAAGTTTTCTAGGATTAGCTGGGTACTATAGGCGCTTTATTAAGGATTTTTCTAAGATCGTTGTGCCATTAACTAAACTAACCTGTAAAGCAGTTAAGTTTGAATGGGGACCTAGGCAAGAAGAGGCTTTTAGGATTTTAAAACAAAGGTTAACAAACACCCCAATCCTTGCCTTACCAGAAGGAACATAAGATTTTGAAGTCTACTGCGATGCTTCCAAGCTAGGATTAGGATGTGTGCTAATGCAACGCAAAAAGATAATTGCGTATGCCTCAAGGCAATTGAAAAAGCACGAGGAAAACTATACGACTCATGACTTAGAATTAGGAGCAATAATTTTTGCCCTTAAGATTTGGAGACATTATCTGTACGGAAGTAAGTTTACTGTCTATACAGATCATAAAAGCTTAAGATACATATTTGGGCAAAAAGAATTAAACATGAGGCAAAGAAGATGGATGGAAATTCTAAGTGACTACGATTGTGATATTCAATATCACGAAGGAAAAGTAAACGTAGTTGCGGATGCCTTAATTCGTAAGTATCATGAAAAGAAAAAGCGAGTTCGTGCTCTCAGATTAAATCTACAGTTAGATTTAATGGAATAATTGAAAAATATTCAGGAAACAACAATCAAGGATGATACTGAAGGAATGAAAGGACGAATAAAAGAATTAGAGCAAGGAAGTGATGGAATTTGGAGATTCCACAAGAAAAGGATATGGGTACCTAAGCAAGGAGAATTAAGAAATAAGATTTTAGAGGAAGCCCATAAATCTAGATATACCATGCATCCTGGTAATAATAAGATGTATCAAGATTTAAGGAATAACTTCTGGTGGATAGGAATGAAAAAGGACATAGTTAGATATGTTTCTAAGTGTCTTACTTGTTCACAAGTTAAGGCAGAACACCAGAAACCCTCAGGTCTACTACAACAATTAGAAATGCCAATATGGAAATGGGAACTCATAACAATGGACTTTGTTACTAAGTTACCCAAAACCAGAAAAGGTAATGATGCGATTTGGGTAATTGTGGATCGATTAACCAAATCAGCTCATTTTCTACCCATGAAAGAAACCTTTAGCATGGAAAGATTAGCCAAGTAGTACGTAGACGAGGTAGTGTCCTTACATGGAGTCCCACTCTCCATTGTATCGGATAGGGATAGTCGTTTCACTTTCCATTTCTGGACAAGTTTCCAAGAAGCAATGGGAACCCGACTAAATTTAAGCACCGCATACCATCCTCAAACAGACGGACAAAGTGAAAGGACAATCCAAACCTTGGAAGACATGCTTAGGGCATGTGTGATAGATTTTGGTGAAAATTGGGATGACCACATACCCTTAATTGAATTCTCCTATAATAATAGTTATCATGCAAGCATAGAAGCTGCCCCATTCGAAGCACTGTAAGGAAGAAAATGCAGAACTCCAGTTTGCTGGGCAGAAATAGGAGAAAGTCAATTATCAGGTCCCGAGATTGTGCAAGAGACCACCGACAAGATTACTCAAATCAAGGAAAGACTGAAAACAGCTCGAGATCGCCAGAAGAGTTATGCAAACAATCGACACAAGTCGTTAGAATTCCAAATTGGAGACAGAGTACTCTTGAAAGTTTCTCCTTGGAAAGGAGTAGTTCGATTCGGGAAGAAGGGAAAGCTAAGTCCAAGATACGTAGGACCATTCCCAGTAATCCAACGCATAGGACCGGTCACCTACCGCTTACAACTACCAGAGGAGCTAGCTGGAGTACATGACGTATTTCATGTATCCAATCTCAAGAAATGTCTATCTGACGAATCACTGGTAATACCTCTTCAAGACATAGAGGTAAATGAAAGCTGAAGTTTGTAGAGAAATCGCTTCAAATAGAAGACAGAAAGATCAAGTTTCTCAAGCACAAAAGATTGGTACTAGTTAAAGTCAAGTGGGAGTCGAAAAGAGGACCCGAGTATACTTGGGAGCTGGAATCGGAAATGAAGCGAAAGTATCCTCACTTATTTCAATAAATCTCGAGGACGAGATTCTAAATAAGGTGGGGAGGATGTAAGGACCTTCAAAAATGTCCCAAAACGACCCGTAAGTAAAAACCCGGACCCCTGAAACCCTAACGTGCATGAAAAACCAAGAAAACAAAGTTTTTGGTTTTCACGCGGCCGCGTAAGACCTAAGGGATGTCTATGCGGGCCGCGACAGCTCATAAAAACTCTGGTTCAGCGAACAAGCCACATGGCAGCCACGTGGCAGGCCTACCGATGACACGCTAGCCCTAGTATACGCCTAGGTGTCCCTCGCGGACCGCGTAAGATCAAGAGGGGGCTTACACGGGCCGCGTAAACCCCAATTTTCAGCTATAAATTGCTTGGTTCCTGAGCAGTTCATCTGTGTCGAAAACTTTGATAAAAAAACGAAAATACACTGCCCAAAATCATAATTTCTATTAGGGAGGCGCTGCTACGATACAGGGTATTAACTCGATCGCTACTACGATTCAATGTCCGATCGATTGAAACTATCCGATGGATGTTTAAGTGCTGCCCACATTAGGGCTATACTTTGTCATTCGTCGTGAATTCGATAGATGTTTAAGTATGGCACTTTGTCATTCGTTGTGAGGGTTTTAATCTCGTGAGTTATCGTAAATGTTGTATTAGTTACTGACCTAGTTCGTGTGCATTGTTGTTTAAATTATGTTACAAGGCTAATCAGTAGGCTAAACTCTGCCTGTTTAAATCTGCAATGCGAGTCATTCTATTTTTATTAAATGCTTTCAAAACTCTACTTGTTTTCAAAGTTATAATTACAGGGATTAAGTCTTTGTAGTCTTCAATTACAGCCGGTATGTGGGGTTTTGTATACATTACTTGATAACCGTCACCATCGGACAACGGGTTAGCCAATGGGTTATATGACCATAGTCACAGAAACGAGTCGAGTGACAAATACCGTTGGGTAATTGATTGATATATAAACAATGTAATCGCCCTTAATATTGTATATTATAACAATGTGTCATTTTGTGCAAATTGAATGATTCACCAGTATTTCCCCGCTGACAAAATATTTTTAAAACATGTTTCAGGTGACCTGCTGTGATCCAGGAAAAAGTGCCGTGTAGCACTATACGCTTGAAGAAGTGGCTCGATTAAATAAAGAAACATGTTTTTGGGGTTTCCCAGTGAAATCACCTTATTGTAAATTACGGGATTTATCCCAAGTTATGAAATAAAATAAACGGGTATTTTCAAGTTTTAACGATCCTGTTAATAATTCCGCTGCCACATTAAATAAATACCACGGGGATCTGTCCCGTGGCTCCTGGACCGGGTCAAACCGGGCCGGGGGCCGTGACAAGCGTAATTTTAAGCTAGGGGCAAATGTATAATTTTATTTTGAGCTAGGGGCAAAAACGTAATTTTAAACGAAGGGCGAAAGCGTAATTTTAAACTGGAAATAAAATTAAATTAAAATTAGTTTGGTTCAATAGGGGAGTGTCAGGCAGCTGCCTGTCACTATTCCCCCATCTTCTAAATGTATATGTAGTACAATGATCTCCGGCTTAAGGGGTAGGACGACTTGAGTTCTTCTTTGGAGACTCAAGTTTGATTTCTATTTGATGCAAAGAAAAGGAGTGAGACACTGGTGAGCAATGATAGGAGACTTAGAAAAACCTGAGTTCGATCCTTGAGCCAAACGGTTTTTACCGGTAATTTCACCGTCGTGCCTACGAGCGGGTGGGTTACCGGGTTTTCCCCGGAACTCCGGAAGTATGATGGACAACTCGGGTTACTCTCGGAGTACTCCGTTTGTCCAGTGGATGTCCCGAAAGTACTCGAGATTAATTTGTTGGCCGTTCCAAAAAAAATTATTATTATTTCGTTTCCCGTTTTTCAAATGCACCACATGCCATCGTAATAATACCTTGTAGGGCTTTATTATTTACTCGAGACCCATCTTCAGATTCTTATGAACCAAAAGCATATACCGAAAAAGCAAAGATAGATAGTACTCCATTCCAATTGCTAATAAATTGCCATATAACTGAATATAAGTGACACAAAATGAACAAATACTCACTTGTTTCCTCGTAATTGCCACAAAATTACACCACAAATCCCATATTAATGTTCCTTCTACTCAATGCCAATAGGGTCGTGATTCGGTTCATCTCCGCTTTCTAAGATAAGATATTAACTTTTTTCGTAACCCGACTATTCTATTCCATAACAAACAAAAATCATATATAGTAGAGTGAGAAGTCATAAAACACTATAATGTCAGCATAAAATACACTCAATCCTAACATATAACAGAGTGAAAATTACTAAAACACCTTATTCGAATCCTAAGAGTCCATAAAAACTCCTAACACATCATCATACATCTATGAATATAATAACATCACATGATTATCAACATAAAACACCGTAAGCTGTCATTAGATAATAAGAGCCTTGTCATCCAAAAAAATTTAAAACCCACTAATAACAGAGTGAATATTGTTAAAACACCATATTCTAACCATAATAATCCACAAGTTATTCTAATATAAAGGCCTGCATCAGTTTTTATAATTTTTAAACAAAATACGTTTTGTAACCAAACCCACCCATATATCTATATAATATTATAATAAATATAAAGGGGATAAAATGTAACTTAACATAATTATAAAATTTTCCGTAATTATAATTTTTAAAACATATTGTTGACTTTAAAACTAACTTCCCATGATTTTTAAACGGGCATACTTTTTGATGCATTAATATGTTTTTAAATACACAATAAAAAACAAGTATTTTATTATCTTTAGTTTGAGTATGATATTTAAATATTGCTATAGTTTTTTGTAACAAAATTAACATGTTGTATGATTATCAGTGTCTGTGTTCCTCGTCACATCATGTCTGTGTTCCTCATCACATCATGCGAGCATCCCTCTAGTTTTACTAATATAAATTCACATAATATATCTATGAGAAGGTTTTAGGTTTGGTTTTTAAAAGATAATCTGTTTTTAAAAGATAACTACTTTAATATAAGAAGTTGAAATGGAGAAAAGATAAAAGGTATTTCCAAGTTTACATTGTTGTTCTTAACCACAAGGTAAATTTATTAATGAATCACAACACTAGCAAGGTGCTAGGTAGAAAGATAAAAAAAAATATTTCCATGTTTACGTTGTTTTTAACGACAAGGTAAATTTATTAATAATCACAAGACTAGCAAGGTGCTAGGTAGTGATAAATATTATACAATTTAAAGGTGAAAGTATACTGATCTCCCCAATCTAGAGAATAAAATTTTGCTCTATTCTTAATCCACACATAATAATTCGTCTTTATCTCTTCCACAATCTTTTTCGAGTTCTTCTTATGATCATTGAAGATCTTAGCATTTCAAGTTTTCCAAATAAACAAAAGAGTGACCAAAATGATACTTTGCCCCGTTCTTTTTTGTATGCCTTAGATCCTTGACTTCTTTGTTTACATGGGCTATATATAGATGAGATTAAGTCTTCATAATGGAGAGTTGGGAGAATGACATTTATATTTTATAGTGGAAATTCACTTAGTTTTACTCTGAATCTTGAGTGATTGGTTCTTAACATACTAACTTATATCTATGTTGATGTTGACATTCAACTTTTTTTTGAACGACGAATTTCTTTTAATCCATTTCGTCTGTGGGACTTGAACCTAAAACTTCACTCTCCAAAACCCAGACGTTTAAAAGTTTTGACTTTACCAGTAGACCACCACTCCATTGGTATGTTGACATTGAACATATACTTGATTTTTTTTTCATTACATTGCAACTTTTTAACGGGTTATATGGAGTATGTCAAATATTATTACACAAAGTTATATTATGGATATATTGGGGCAAAGATATCTTAGAAAGAAAGATTTGAGTAAGTCTATCCTTATTGTTATGTGCGCTTTTAGACTTCCTTAGCTGCCACGTCATATGTCACATCATATTCTTACAAATACTTAGAAATTCTTATTTGATCTCTAAGGGTGATGGGGGCACTCCCCTAAGAGGGGAGTCCCCTCTCTTACGCACACACAATCAGTTTATGCCACGTCAACTCCCCTCTTAAACTCCACTCGCACCCCAATTTGATGGCGGCACTCCCCTCTTAGGGGAATTGTTTTTTTATTAAAAAAAAAAAATCAATGATTGGTTGAAATTGCGGCTGGCCCCACCATATCATCTCCCCTTCTTCGGTGAACTCCCCCCGACCACCCTCCCCGAATTGGGTCACCGCAGGGTGGCGGCGGTGTTCCCGATCGGGGAAAGTGGTCACCGCGGCCACTCCCCGAGTACGCCCCGGACACCCTAACCGTACATATATTCTTACCATTCTTAAATAAAACATGTTTACCTTTTACTTAGGGCCCACCCACATACACAAACCAAGAAAAACAAAGCCATTGTGGAAAAGCATAGATGTTAAGGGCTCCTAAGGACACAAAAGTTGCATTGGAGGTAGTCTAAGAATGCCAAGAAAGTCTTAAAGGAACATGTGAAAAGAGATGGATAAGAAGATTTATGAAGTGAAAGAGACATGACATGATAAGAAGAATGTTTGAACAAAATGACATTTGTTTCTTATTCCTTTTATCAAATTTTATCTTATTTTTTTGAGATTTTTTATAAAAAATCATTTTCACAATGTCTGATAAATGTGGCTATGTGACTATGCATAGAACTGTATTTCAATTAAAATTAGAGGCCACATTATTAACTTATAAATTAGCAACTCAATTGTGCATATAGTTGTTGTACCTTTAGTTTTGGGAGATTTTCAAAAAAAAATTGAATTTTCCTTTTTAACCCTAAAGTTTTAATCTTTGACAATTTAAGTTTAAAGTTTTAATCTTTGTTTCCTTTTTAACCCTAAAGTTTTAATCTTTGAAAATTTACCTTAAATTTTTAATCTTTGACAATTTAAGTTTAAAGTTTTAATCTTTGTTTCCTTTTTAACCCTAAAGTTTTAATCTTCGACAATTTAAGTTTAAACTTTTAATCTTTGGTAATTTAACCCATTTGATTAATTTGATTTTTCACTTCTAATTCTAGAAGTTTCTATTTTTGCGATTTAACCACTTTGATTTTTTTTACTTATGTGTTGTAATCTTGGCTTTGGGGGGGGGGGGGGGGTAAAAGAAAAAATTGTTATGCATATGGTTGTTGTAACCTTGGGTTCGGGGGTTTTTTCAAAAAAAAAAAAAGATTTTTTAACTTTTCACCCAAAAGTATTTCATAAATTACTTTTATCCCAAAACTATTTGTTTTTTTTTTTTACTTTTAACACAACACTTTTTATCTTTTCCAGTCTATCCTCATAATCTTTTTTACTTTCAACTTTGATCCTTTATAGTTTTCATTTTCCGCAAATCTTTCGTTCTATGTTTCGTTTTAAATTTTGTAACTTAACACATCACAATGCGCGTCTTTGGTTTAACGTTTTTACGTTTCGTTCTAAATTTTGCGACTTAACACGACGCAACGTGCGTGTGTGGGTGAACGTTTCTACATCGTCTATTTTTTTCCCGTTTGACAGGTTCAACATAACATGCGCGTCCTAAATCGACTTAGTTATAACTAAAGAATCCCCGCCGCATTGCGGCGGGTCGTACTTCTAGTTTATTTTTAAATGAAAACAACCATTTGTCACTCATCTTATACTAGCAAGTGTGCTCACTAAACTTTAGAATAGACACTCGAGTTTTCTATTATTGATTTATGTACTCCCTGTCCCCACTATCTTAAGTTTTTCTTTTTCGTTTATGAAATATTAGACCCTACTCACATGTGTGAAATAAATGCAAAGTTAGATAGATATGTAATTTAGGGTTAGGATTAAATAAGAACTAGAAACGCAACCCGCCGCGATGCGGCGGGGACGATATTTATATTTATATTCAATCGGTTGCCATTGAGTCGCATCGATTGAGTTAATTACATAAGATAGTGTCTTAGCGGGGACACGCTTTCTTAAACACCAATGATTGTCCAAAAACGATACCCGCGCTCATCGGCGGGACTGAACTTGGTAAACCATCATATTCCTAAATTGATAACAATTTATTGATGTCTCATGCTTGTATTCCTAATTGGTAAACACCAATTGATGTCTCATCGTATTCTCTTGTTGCAAAATAAAAAGTTGCAAGACAAAAAGCCAAATCTACATTTACATACGAAAACAAAAACTACATTTAAAGCATAAGGAGCGTTCCATTTTTTGGATCTTTTGTTCTAGCCGGCTCTAGCACTGTTTTTGCAACCTCATTGGAGTGCATAGTCAACAAAGTGGGCAACAATTCTACAAAATAAATATATATATATATATATATATGATGTGTAAGTTGTTGAGGTTCCATTATTGTTCCTTGCATCTGCAAATGTAACTTGAAATTACCACTGCCAATTCTCAAATCTTGAATATAGTTACTTACCCTCTAAGTTTTCTTTTCTCCTCCAGTTGGCAACCAAAGCCCACCCAACTAAAGACAACCCGCTCCTTTGTTTATTCTTATACATCAATTAAGCATTCAAAAGCTGTAAATTATCAAATCATTATGATCTCATTGACCGAAACTGCTACGGATTTGCGGTCACTTATGCAAGCAATCGAACAATACAAAGCATCAAAAAGAAGTTATTAAAAACACAAACAAATTAATACTAAAATCGAGGTTGATGAACCTTAGAAACTTGAGTAAAGAATTGACAATGAGGAATTTAGAAGACAAATAAGAGAAAGGAGAACACCACCGTCAAACCACCTGCGAAAATAATTGGTCTAGGACCAGCCCTGCACGTCTTTGCTACAAGAGGTAAAAGCCGCCTTTTATGGCTTGGATAATCAAGCAAAAGAACCTCGGGCTCGTTTGGTTTCATTGAGAAGATCCGTCTTATAGAGAGTACCTTATTGAATAGATAGAAAATAAACTAATTAGATAGAATTTAAGCTAATCTATGGTTCTTATAAAAACAAATTCAATATAAGCATGTCAGCAGCTTGTAGTACCTTTGTCGTGTTCATTGAACTCGCTACAATGGTCACACGACCAGATGTCAAGGGTGCCATAAGAGCTGCAAATCTATGAAATCAAGTGTCGCGATGTATGACAAAATATTAGAGAAAGTAAAATAGAAGATAATGATATATGAGCCATGAAACTTATAATTAAAAAAATCTTGAGTGGATCTTTTATTGCACTCAAATATTGCCCTTCTAGTGAAACATCAACAACATAATTCAACGAATTCAACAAATTATGTCTAGGAATCTGTAGTTTGCCAAACCTGAATGTTGATTAAGGTTATTATTAGTATCAGAAGTGTCTTATACAATGATTATTCCTTTCAATTCATACCAGATAAGGCCGTTATCAACACCATCCAAACCAATTTTATGACCACAATTGGCTATACGAACATTTTGACACATTATCATCTTTTTACCTGATTTGGGCTATAAATGCATGTACCATTGACTTCAAGCTGTGCGAAAACAACTGCATGTTTAGCATGCTGAAAACACAAACCAACATACTATATAACTTACAGCAGTACGGTATAATGGTATAAGTAATGTATACATATTTGCCTTTGAGATAATAACAAACCAAGTTCAACTTTGAAATAAAATGTAGATGTTGTTTAAAGTGTAGCAGGTAGGCGAGAAAAAATTGAAGCCATTTTCGTCAAGGTTGTACTATGAAGTTCACAAATCCGCTATTTAAAATTTTGGTATTTCTTGAGTTATAACCTAGATTAGAGAAACTAATGATCAACAGTTGAAACTAACTATCTATTTTGGGTCACAAAAAAATAATATTAGTAGGGATGTGAAGTTGTTACTTTTTATAAGGACCAAAATATTCAACCTGTATAAGAATCATGATTCATTAAAAGCCTTTTTCCCATTTCCACCTTTTTTCTATCCAACAGATTATAAGGATTTAAAAATTAGGAAAAGCATGATCACTCATCACTAATCAAAACCACTTTTTCAGTATCATCCCTAAATTATGTTGCCTAATTTCACACATGTTATTAGTTGATTTCGAGCTAGTCTTTGACGGTATGTATGACGGCCAGTTCCTAGGGTTTTTAGTTACGAAGTCAATTTTGCCAAATCACATACTCTTATATGCACACAACAAAGAAAAACCCTAACCTATGAACCGGATAAAACAGAGATAGGCAAATCGAACAGCAGATGAAAACAGGGCTTACCGGAACCCTGACGTCTTCTAACACCGTCTGATTAGGTTTCCGACGCATCGGAACCCTAAACGAAGTCGATAAAGTCGGATTACGTGCATCTGATTCCGTGAGTCCGAAATACCGATCGATTGAAGCTGAATCTAGCACCGATTTGATCGTTCGGCACTTTTTTCGGTGAGATATTCGGCAGCTGATCGGTGGCCAGGGGGATGCGTTGTTGAGGAGAGTGAAGGAGGCGCCAGAGCGGATGTAGGAGCGACGGGAAGACGGAGAAAAGGGCGGTGGGAGATAGTTAGGGTTTCCATTGACGTTTTTGTCTCCTACTCTCTCCTGCGATTTTGTTGGGATGAATTTACAACACTAAAAAGTTAATGTACAATTATGAATGCTCAAAATACAAAAAGTAAAGCATGGAACACAATAGAAACACAAGTTACAACAATCAATGCACCTTTATGTTGCAAATCTATATCTCTAATAAAGCAAACCATTGGGGGACACATGTCACCCAATGGAGCAAGCCAACTAGGATTCCACATAAGCAATGACATGGCAAAAGGCTAATAATGTGACAAGTGACATACCTCACGGATTGGGATTCAATTGGACGCGGGATCCGTTTGAGTTCGGGTCATCCTATACCTTGAATTCGGATCTATATAAAAGGCACTCTCATCTCTCTCTCATTATCCCAAACCGTTTCAAAGAAACCCTAATAGGCGATTTGGTTCCTGCGTTCTCAATCGATCCTTTGCAACGAGGTTTAATCAATATTCAAATATTCAACTGTCATCATCATCGACGGTAATTATTCTGATATCTTCTTCATCATCTTATTGATCGAATCTGTTAGAATGGTTTGTTTTACTTTGATTTGTGATGTATCGATTCTGTTTGAATGCTTTGTTTTACTTTGATTTGCGCTCTCAACAATGATCAGAAGTTGAGTATGTCTGTTACTTTGATCGATTAGCTTATTCCTTTTTTCTTAGGGTTTTAAAACCCGATATAATGTTGTTTGTTTATGTGATTTGAATATCGATTTCTTATACGAATTTGCTGGTCTGTTAGGGTTTATAATCTCCGATTTTTAAGTACGTGTATGTATGTTTTGTGTATTAGGGTTTTTCATTTGAATATGTTTATTTTTCAATTCTGTTCCTCAGATTACCAAGATTTTATATTATGTTAATTAGTATTGTCTGTTATGTGATGATGTATGAATTTATTGTACATGATTTGAAGAACAGACATTTGATAAGTTGTCTGTTAGTTCTTCCAATGTATGAAATGTAATTATTCCGATTTCTTCTTTATCATTTTATTGATTAAACAATTGGTGTATATATGTTTTTTCTATTGGGGTTTTTCAATCGAATATTTTGGTTTTTAAAATCTGTTCGTTAGATTAAGAATAGTTTATATTCTGTTAAATAGTAACCGTGTTTTATGTTTGAAGTTTTATTCGATGCATTAACTGAATTGGATATAATTTTGCAGGAAATCAAATCCTTGATGGTTTTGTTATGTATTGATTTACTGATTGAATGTTATGTGAATATCGATTTTCGATTCTCTGTTTATATAAAACCTGATATCATGTTGTTTGTTTATATGATTTTCAGTTTCACTTTAAGATGATGAATAGAAAAGGGTATGGTCTGCAACTGAGATGATACGGACAAGATTACTGTGGTTTGATTACCCTTGTGTCATTCCTTCTTTGTTTCTTCTGTTCCCCCGTTTCTATTTTATAGTTTTCGTCGAGGCTATGATGAGTTTGAAGTTATGATTAAATATTGTTGAATATGGAACCTTGGCTTGGCAGGGTTGAAGGATGGTAGACATTCATATGCAACCTCCCTTGCAGCCATGTTGCTTTAATTTTTTTTAAATATCTGAGCCTGAATGAAGGATGATTTGTGATGTATTGTCTGTTATGTGATGATGTATGAATTTATTGTACATGATTTGAAGATCGATTAGCTTATTCCTTTTTTCTTATGGTTTTAAAACCCGATATCATGTTGTTTGTTTATGTGATTTGAATATCGATTTCTTATACGGATAACCTGGTCTGTTAGGTTATGATGAGTTTGAAGTTCTGATTAAATATTGTTGAATATGGAACCTTGGCTTTGCAGGGTTGAAGGATGGTAGACATTCATATGCAACCTCCCTTGCAGCCATGGTGCTTTAATTTTTTTTAATATCTGAGCCTGACTGAAGCATCTTCATTATGATATGATTTTTCTAATCTGATTGTTAAATCTGTGATTTGATTATTATAGTTCACATTCTATTTTATATGTCTGTGATTTGTTATTTATTTTTCATACGTTGAGAGGCGATATGGTTGACGGATTCTCTGCCCGTGTATGGAAGAATGACAAAAATTCGTTGGTGAGTTTTTAATTATTTTGATGTTGTTTACGGAATTTCGGATGTTGTTTTTAATTTTTTTGAATATAATGATTATTTTTTTTAAATTGGTATACGTGCCTAAATATTTTATGCTTTTTTTGGAATTTGTTAAATGTCTAAAAGAATCAAATGTTGGTGTTTATATTTGTTTTTTTTTTGGAAGTAATTGAATTTTCTTTAAATATGTGTATTAAACGGGTTTCTTAAATTAAAGTATCATTTTGTAATATATAAATAGTCCTTTTGATATAAATTTAAAAAAAACCAAATTTATTATGGAAGTGTTTTTAAAACCGTCAAGATTTGTAAGTTTTTTTATATTTAATTCCATTTCTTAAAATACATTAGCATAATTTCGGTAATAATTTTTTCTAATAATAAACTGATTTTTAGACTTTACAAAAATAATTTCCCGAAATCTGTATATATATTTACTAAGTAGATTCATTTTAATTCAATTAGTAACCATTTTCTAATATCAATCACCTATTCTCAGATCGTATTTCATCGAAATGGATGAAAACAATATTACTTTTCTAAACAATCTTGATTGGAGATCCAAGTTGTTTACCATAAAGGTGAAGGTGTTAAGACTTTGGATTCGCATGAATCCAAAGAGAGAAGGAGAAACCCTTGGTATTGAAATGGTGGTTATGGATGAGCAGGTTTGTTTTAATGTCATATGTTTTTAAAATTTTAGTTTAATTTTTATATTGTTCTTTATACTAACCAATTTTAATTTTTTTTATTAGGGGACTAGGATGCAGGCAACTGTTTGGAGCAAGTTTATGAAAAAACAAGAAATTTTGCTTAATGAAAATGAAATTTATTACATTTATAAATCTCAACTTTCTGTCATTAAGTCAACTTTCAAACACTTTGAAAAAGAACATGCTATTAGTTTAAACTTTGATACATCTGTTAAAAAGTGTGAGAACTTTGATGGAAGTGTATATGGTATTCGGTTAGCATCATTTGAATCCATTAAAGCTGGTGAAGTCGATGTCAAGTATCGAGTTGGTTTGTATTTCATCATATCTATGACAACAACATGCTAAATTAAAAAGTTATATAAATATTGAATTTTATTTTAAATTTTTTTTTCTGATTACATTTCTTATTAATCAATTTTTTTCAGATTTTATTGGATATGTAGATGAGTGGTCTGAACCAGAAATGACCAAAACGAAGATGGGAAAAGATAGCAAATTCATGAATTTGCAATTGCTGGATGAAGAGTATGTTTATTAAATTTCATTTTTATTTTGATTGCAACTTTTGTATTATATATTTTTTAACATGATTTCCTTTGATGTGTTTAATTTATATTTATGTAGGGGTATTAAGTTAAACTGCACTTTATGGGATGAGTACTGCGATGAGATGTTTGGTTATATTCAGATGCATAAAGAAGAAGTTCATGTTGTTTTGCTTGTGCAGTTTGGTAGTTTCAACAAGTATAAAGGTTTTTACTGTTTATAAACTTTGTTAATATTATTTATATTTTTATATTATTTACGAAATTCAATATCATAATCTATGATATTAATTTTTTTGCCCAGGGAAGACAACGCTATCTAATGCTTTCCATATAACAAGGCTGTTTATCAATTCTGACATAGAGGAGATTCGTTCATTCAGAACCAAGTAAACAGTTTATAAAATAATATGAAATACTTATTGATGTTTTTAATTTATTTTTTATTTTTTTATTGCAAACAGGTTTGTTGAGAAGATATGTAAAACATCCTCTAATGGTCAGAAGTCAATTGGTTCATCTGGAAGCACAAGTCTTGCGGATGACTTTTTAGTCAAGCATCAGTTTACCAATTTCCGTGATATTACGCTATTTGATCAGGTTTGTGTCAACTTTTTAATATTTTAAGTAAATACATTAAACAAAATTTTTGAAACAAATTTATATGTATAACTCTATTTTGTTTCATTTTATTTCAGCCTTGTGAGGTGATAGTTCTTGGTACGATCATGGGTGTGGATGATAAAGATGATTGGTACTACCTTGGTTGTGAAGAGTGCAATCGGAAGGTGGAGACAACTATGGTCATCGAGGAAGCTGAAGACGGTTCTGAGGAACCGAAGTTTAAACAAGTTTTACTTTGCTCAAATCCTGAATGTCCTAAGGAGGTTGTGAATGCCACACCGATGTAAGTTATTTAAATGGGAATGTTTTTTTATAATATTTATGCTTATGTTATTCTACTTTACAATACTAAGTTGTATTTATTTTCTAAAATACTTTTTGTGCATTTAGTTTTAGGATTCCGATTAGAGTACAAGATCATGCAGCTATTGCCTCCTTGACTTTGTTTGACCGTAAATCTAGAAAAATGTTGGGTATGACTGCAATTCAATTGCTTGAGAAGTCAAGAGTGGATCAGGTAGAGTGTTTCATATCATTATTTACTTAAGTTGTTATTTATGGTGCATATTAATAATGTCTAAATCGGATTATTATGTTTTTTTAAATAATTTTTTATTCACTTTTATTAGGCATCTTTGGTAGAGAAAACCATTCCCTATCAGTTTAGAGCATTCAATGATAAAAAGTATGCTTTCAAGATTCAATTTAGTCAATTTAATATTGACAACCATATTGATGGTTATGCTGTTCATAAGTTGGTGAATGATCCAACAATAATTGAATCGTTGGAGAGCCGAATTCCAGTTGATCAGGTTAGTTAAATACAAACCTTTTAATTAAATATATGTTAGAAATTTAAACATTTTTGTTGTGTCTAGCCTTATTATTTTTTGAATTGCAGGGTGTGGACGAGGCTGCTGCTGATGTTTCACTTAGTGATATATCGAATCAAAACCCTTTTGCTCTAAAGGTATGTATCTTAAGTTAATGTTACGAAATACCAAATGCTTTAAACATGTTATATAGTTTCTAATTTTGAATATATATCATACAGGATGCTGTGGATTCTATTGGTGATAGCTTCACACCCGATTGCACATCTAAAGATTGTTCCAAGACTTCGTCCGCGGAACTGAAGCGCAATCTGGCTGACGTGTATGAAGTTGAAGAAAGCACCTCTCTGTCATCAACAAAGGTTAAAAAGGCTGGTGTGTCGGATGTCCAAACTGATGAGGAAACGATTCTATTGGTTCCGAAGATCGAGAAATAGTTCATGGTTGAAGTATTTTTACCAAAAACAATTTCTTTCTTTCGTAATATTGTTGGTTTTGTTTTGGTTTGTTTCATACATTGGTTTGGATTGATTTGTGATGTTTGGTTGCTTTGGTTTTTTTAAACATATGGTTGTTTGTTTTTTTATTTGAAATATATCGTTTCTTTGTTTTAATGGTTTTATTAGGCTTACCTATACTCCTTTAACATTTATCTTTTCTTACTTTATCTTTGTTTTATTTTGTTGCATGTATAAAATGTCCCTAAAAACATTTGTTTATGTTTTTTAAATTAGAAATTTTTAAACCTTTATCACAAGGCCATAAAGGTTTTGTATCATTATTATATACGAATTATAAGTATATTTTCGGAAATCCATTTATTTAAAAGTTATAATTTATTTATTTTTGGGAACCCCCAATTCTTTTAAAATTTAGGAAACACTTAAATTGATATGATTTTGTTTCCTTTTTTAAGTTTTATAACCGAAATTTTTTACTTTTTTTAAAAAAAATTCGGCAATTATAGAAATATCTTTCAAATAATTTGAATTTAAATTATTTCCTTTTTTATAGTTATAACCGATTTTTGTTTTAAAATTATAAACGTTCCTTTTTTACAATATATTCACCATTATAAAATCCCTCTTATTATTCATAATACACATTCAAAGAAACAAAAAAAAAATTTCTACAACTCTAAATCAGAAAACTCTCTGACGACCTTCATCATTTTTGAAGTTTTGACGTTTGGTTATTTCTCATACGCGTAAGTGTTATCTATTTGTAATATACTTATACATTTGACTTTTTTTAATACCTACTTTAATGCATTTGTATATTTTACATGATACAATATTAGGATATGCCTAAACGCGCAAAACCTCAAACTTTACCTTCATTTCCAGTTCCTACTGGTGTTCACCCTTCTAATAGTACGTTTAGATTGTTCTTATTGTTGTTTACAAATATAATAAATTTTGATATAATATGTAATGATGGTAAGTAATGTTATTTTTAATTAAATTGTTGCAGGTGGTATTGGTAGAAGTCCTTTGCGTAACATTACGAATGGTAATGTTTGCAATTATTTGGACAATGATTGAAGTTTGTTTTCGTAAATATTTACTTTTTTTTATGCATTTTATTCTTTAGTTCATACTAATCAAGTTGAGCCTGAAGACTATGTTGAACGTAGAAAACTAAGAAAACTGTTATTGGATAATAAAAGACGAAATGCAAATAATAAATCTTCCACAATGGATGGACGTATTTTGCCAACCACACCTTTAACAAATCTCTACGAGACGTGTACGTCAGGTTGGTTTTAATTAGTTACGTATTTAAATTTTGTTTTCTATGCTTATGAGTTTTTTTTAATAAGAAATTCTGCAATACTTAAACATATATGATACGGTAAATTGGACTATTTTTTTTTCAGTTGAAACTGGAAGAAGTCCATTGGGTAATATTACAAATGGTAAATTTTATATTTTTTTACACATGAATGGAAGTTTTCTTTTATAAATTGTTTAACATCACAAATGCCCAAAACTTTGGGTTTTGCAATACAACTTTTTATGTATAATATGATTGTTTATTTTTTTTTCTATTTTTTTTAGTTGTTTCTAATGATGTTGAGCATCAAGAATCAGCTCAACGCAGAAATTTAAGGAAACTATTTTTGGATAATAAAAGAGGAAAGGCAAATAATAAATCTTCCACTTCACAAGACGTCATTCGTTCTTCCAATGTTTCACAATCCGTTACAAATGCTTGCCGTGTTGTAACACCAATTCCTTCATCCTCAAATTTTAATACCTTGGATCGACCTATTTTGTCTACCACACCTTTAACAAATCCCTACCAGGCATATACATCAGGTTGGTGTGTTTTACTTACATATATAAATTTTTATTACTAACATTATCTATATCATTTCATTCGGTAATTTGGACTTTATTTGTTGCAGTTGAAGCTGCAAGGAGTCCATTGGCTAATATTACAAATGGTGAATTTTTTATTTTTGTACACATGAATACAATGTTTCATTTATAATTTATTTTAACATTACAAATGGTAAATTATTTGCTTTTTTACACGCGAATTCTTTACTTAATGTATAATTTGATAATTTATGAATTTTCATATTTTTTTTCAGTTGCTTCTAATGATATTGAGCATAACAAATCAGCTGAACGAAAAGAATTAAAGAAAGTACATTTGGATAATAAGAGAGCTAATGTGAGTAACAAATCTTCAAGTTCACAAAATGTAATTGGGTCATCCAACGTTTTAGTATCCTCTACAAATGATTGGTGTGTCGCAACACCAATTCGTTCATCCTGTTATATCAATACCATTGATCGACGTATCTTGCCAAACACACCTTTAACAAATCCGTATGAGGCGTATACATCCGGTTGGTGTTACTTACTTACATGTTTAATTTTTGTTTATTATCATTATGACTTTGTTTTTTTTAAATAAAAAATTATGTAATATATAAACATGTTTCATACGTTAATTTGGACTTTTTTTTGTTGCAGTTGAAAATGGAAGAAGTCCATTAACTAATATTAACAACGGTAAATTCTATAATTTTTTACACATGAATAAAGTTTTCCATTTTGATAATTTATGCTATACTATATTTTTTTTTTCAGTTGCTTCTAATGATTATGATCATCAACAATCAGCTGAACGAAGAAAATATAGGAAATTACATTTGGAAAATAAGAGACATAATGTGAGTAACAAATCTTCCACTTCAAAAATCGTTACTCGATCATTAAGTGTTTCAGCATCTAATACAAAAGAAGGGCGTATCGTAACACCAATTAGTTCATCCTCTTTTATTCATACCATCGATCCACGTTGTTTCCCAACCACACCCATAACAAGTCCGTCTGAAGCATCTACTTCAGGTTGGTGGTATTTATTTATGTCTTTCATATTTGTTTATTTTTAATCTGACATTCTTATTAATTTTCGTTGCTATGAACATATAGGTGTCAAGAGGATACAAAGAGTAAAACAAAGGTTGTCTACTAAAGGTCGCTGCGTATATCCTGTTCCAATGGTTGATTTATCTTCCGACGATCATATAATTCCTCAAAAAATTGCTAACGATCCATATAAAGGCGTTTCTAACAGTAAGTATCTTATACACTCACTACTTAAATTCCATTTAAGAACGTCATTATATTAATTTCATAATAAATAGCAGAAAATGATATGTTTTTTATTTTGTATAATAGATTATTTGGATCATGGTGATCAAGTAGTTGTATGTGCCGTATGTAACGCTAAGTTGTGGAAAGTTGAAGCCGGAAAAGGAAGAAAATCTTATATGCTTTGTTGTGGTTATGGAAAAGTACATCTTCCGAATTTTAAAGAGACGTGTCAGGAATACCAAAACCTTTTCAAGAGTTTAGACGACAAGAGCAAGCATTTCTTACTAAATATTCGTCGTTTTAATTCTATGTTTTCCTTCACTTCTATGGGTGGTAAAGTTGATTCGAAAATCAATAGAGGAAATACTCCATATGTATACCGAATTAGTGGCGAGAATTATCATACACTTGGAAGTCTTCTTCCTAAAGAAGGTGGTGAACCAAAGTTTGCGCAACTTTACATATACGACACAGATAATGAAGTGTGTAATCGCAAAACCGTTTTTAGGTATCCCTGAAAACCATTTTGTTATTTTTTTTATTTTGTTTTATGTTTATATGAACAGTTACTGATACTTTCATTGTTTTCTTACAATTGCATTACAGTAACTCAAATCAACCAGGTTCTGCAACTTCAGATTTGCTTGACACTGAATTAATAGAGTACCTTAAGCTGATTTTAGATTCAAATAATCAGCTTGTGAAAACCTATAGGCGTGTACGAGATCGGTTTGTTGATAATCCTCACGTTGATTTAAAATTACGACTTAAGGCAAACAGGTCTAAAGATGGTCGTACATACAACCTACCGACGTCGTCCGAAGTTGTTGCGCTTATTGTTGGAGACATTGAGGATGCTCTTGATAATCGTGACGTAGTTGTTGAGTCAAAGAAAGATGGTCTACAACGTATTAGCGAGCTTCATCCATCTTATCTTGCGCTTCAGTATCCATTGCTTTTCCCTTTTGGTGAAGATGGTTATCGGGTTGATATTCTTCATAGAGAAGGAAGGGCATCAATGAAGAAGAAAGAGTCAAAATGTACGATGAGAGAGTATTTTGCTTACCATGTTCAAGATAGAGTCAATCATTTCTCTTTAATTCTCAATGCTCGAAGACTTTTGCAACAGTTCTTGGTTGACGTGTATACGATGATTGAAAGTGAACGATTACTATTCATACGTCTGCAGCAAAATCATCTGAGATCTGAGACATATGAGAACCTTAGAAAGCTTGGACAAAATGGTAATCCTGATATGTCAAACGTTGGAACACGCGTACTACTTCCGTCTTCGTTTACCGGTGGATCGCGTTATATGAGGGAGAATTATTATGATGCTATGGCCATTTGTAAATGGTATGGCTACCCTGATTTTTTCATTACGATAACGTGTAATCCGAAATGGCCGGAGATTAAAAGATTTCTGAAGAACACGAAGATTAATCCGGAAGATAGACCGGATATTTTATGCCGATTGTTCAAAATTAAGCTTGACGCGATCATGAAAGACTTGCGAGAGAAATCTTTATTTGGCATCGCATCGGCAGGTACGCATCCATTTAATTGAATTAGTTTATTATAGTTTTTGTTGTCTGCTTCTTTGATAACCATAACTTAAAAAATTTGTATAATATTAATTATCCTATTGCAGTTGTCTATACCATAGAGTTTCAGAAACGAGGCCTACCGCATGCCCATATCTGTCTGTTCTTAAATGACGAAAGCAAGCTTCCTTCAGTTGAGCATGTTGACAACTTTATTTCTGCCGAGATACCTGACAAAAACTTAGATCCATATCTATATACTCTTGTGAGCGATTATATGATTCACGGACCTTGTGGTGTTGCAAAACCAAATTGTCCGTGTATGGTTGACGGTAACTGTTCGAAGAATTTTCCTAAGAAGTTTTGTGATCAAACTACTCTAGATTCGAATGGTTATCCGGTGTATAGACGTGCGGATTCAGGTTTTTTTGTTGAGAAATCTGGTATTCAGCTTGATAACAAAAGCGTGGTTCCGTATAGCAAAACCCTATTGAGACGTTATCAGGCACACATTAACGTCGAATGGTGTAATCAGGCTGCGTCCATAAAGTATTTGTTTAAATACATTAACAAAGGACCAGATAGGGCAGAATTTGGTTTTGTACAAAATGCCGATGAAGGTCAGCGTGAAGATGGAAAAGATGAAATCAAAGAGTATTATGATTGTAGATATCTCTCTGCGTGCGAAGCTTCATGGCGTATATTTGCATTTGACGTTCATTATCGCTATCCATCCGTAATGAGGCTTCCGTTTCATCTACCAGATAAACAAAACGTTATATACGGCCCTGATGACGATCTTGATAGTGTTCTTCGTAAACCATCTGTTGCTTCTACGATGTTTTTGGGGTGGATGGAAAAGAATGAGAAAGATCCATTGGCGCGCACCCTTACTTACGTTGAGTTCCCAAATAAATTTGTTTGGAAGAAGGAAGAAAGGATATGGGATAAACGGATAATAGGTAATACCATTGGTCGAATTCACTGTGTTAATCCTTCTATGGGCGAGGCATACTTTTTAAGAATCCTTCTTAATAAGGTAGTAGGTCCTAAGTCTTTTGAAGAGATTCGTACTGTGGATGGACAAGTCTTCCCAACATTTAGAGATGCGTGCTACGCTAGAGGCCTTTTAGACGACGACAAGGAGTATATAGAAGCTATCAAAGAGGCTTATTTCACAGGTTCAGGATACTATCTTCGTAATCTGTTTGCTACAATGTTGGCGTCTAATACATTGTCTAGGCCGGAACATGTTTGGGAAAACACATGGGAGTACCTTTCGGATGGTATTTTATACAATCGGCAAAAGCTTTTGAGGATTGAAGGTACGCAAATTGTTATTTAATATTTTTATAGTTATGTCTTATATATAAGTGTTTATGAAGTTGTTTATTGTTATTTATAAGAATTTTTTTAATTTATAAATTTTTATATAATCGTAATAGGTTTGTCTCTTCCAGAAGAACAAATAAGGAACCTAACGTTGCTGGAAATTGAGCGTTACTTACTACGTAACAACTCAAGTTTAAGTCGGTTTCCATCTATGCCTCAACCCGATAGTGAGTCAATATATTCAGCAGAGAACCGTTTAATTGCTGATGAGCTTCGGTACGATGTAAGCGCTACTGCCGTTGAATTTCATAATCATTTAAGTAGCCTAACCGATGAGCAGCGTTTAGTGTTTGATGAGATAATTGAAGCAGTTAATAGTATTGTGGGTGGTGTGTTTTTCGTATATGGCTACGGAGGTACTGGTAAGACGTTTCTGTGGAAGACATTATCTGCATCCATTAGATGTAAAGGAGATATTGTACTAAATGTTGCATCAAGTGGAATCGCATCTCTATTGTTACCTGGTGGCCGTACTGCACATTCAAGATTTCATATACCTTTGAATTTAACAGAAAGCTCAATGTGTTTTATTAAACCGGACGATGACGTTGCTGATTTATTAAGGAAAACAAAATTGATAATTTGGGATGAAGCACCGATGAATCATAAACATGCGTTTGAAGCACTTGACCGGACAATGAAAGATATTTTCAAATGTGAGATGACTTTTGGTGGTAAAGTTATGGTGTTCGGTGGTGACTTTAGACAGATACTTCCGGTTGTACCAAATGGCAGTAGGCGAGAAATTGTTAATGCTTCAATCACTTCGTCGTATATTTGGAGTAGTTGCAAGGTCCTCGCGTTAACCAAAAACATGCGGTTAACCGTAGGTGCCAACGCATCTGATATCGAAGAGATTAAAGCTTTTGCCAATTGGTTGCTCGAGTTGGGCGAGGGAAAGATTGGTGACAGTGACGATTCTCAGGTGGTTATAGATATTCCTGAAGATTTGTTAATCAAGTGCTCTGAGGATCCTATATCAGATCTGATCGACTTTGTATATCCTTCACTTCTTCAACTGTACAAAGATAAAGATTTTTTTGCTGAAAGAGCTATATTGGCACCAACAAACGAGGTTGTTCAAGAAATTAATGAAAGATTGCTTGCTTCGTTTCCTGGAGATGAAGTGGAGTATCTGAGTTCCGATAGTATTTGTCAAACTGATAAAGGAAAGAACGAAGCACATGCGAGACTATATTCTCCCGATGTTCTGAATGGTCTTAAAATTTCTGGTCTGCCTAATCATCGATTAGTCCTTAAAGTTGGTGTACCTGTAATGTTACTTCGTAATATTGATCAACAAAATGGTTTATGCAACGGTACGAGACTACGGATTACTAAACTTTATAAACGTGTTATAGAGGCTGAGATTATATCTGGCGGAAACATAGGGACCAGAACGTTTATTCCACGAATCAGTTTGACACCGTCGGATAAAAGAATTCCTATCAAGTTTCAACGACGACAATTCCCGATAAATGTATGTTTTGCAATGACTATAAATAAAAGTCAAGGACAATCTCTATCAAGGGTTGGATTGTATTTGAAATATCCAGTTTTCTCACATGGTCAACTTTATGTTGCGTTATCAAGAGTTAAAAGCAGAGCCGGTGTGAAGTTGCTTATACTAGACAAAGATGGGAATGTAACGAGTAAAACAACAAATGTAGTCTACAAGGAAGTTTTTTCCGGCATTTGAATATTTTTCTGTTTTTTTCTTCCAATGTATGTATTTGTACACAACATTTGTATTCAAAGTAAATAATATGGTTTTGGTGGAAGCCCACGTATTACGCGGGCATTAACCTAGTTAGAGTATATATAAATTACTTTTTTTTGTGAGAAGTCTAAGAAGTCGTATGGTATTGACAGGTGTCTTTTTAAAAAAAAAAATATAACAAGTTAATCTATCAAGTAATCAATAAATAAGTGGAATTATAAGAAAAAAAAAAAGCTTGATTTGTTTTGGCCTTTTTGGGGCTGCAGAGAAAGAATTCCGGCAGAGAAGTAGACCCTTTGAAAGTCATCGACGACAACAAGCAGGGGGGGGGGGGGTCGGTGTAACATTCCCAAAAACTTCTTATTTATATAAAATATAAAAACTTATGTTATTAAAAGGATGCATCATGGGTAAGTTGACCAATGGAAATATGAGGTATTTTGGGCAAGCGTATGATCCATTTAATAATTAAATTATAAAAATACATTATATTTGAACCTACTCTATTTTTAATGAAACTTGGTTCAAAATGTAGATAAAATTATTCTCGTTCTAATAGCATATTTATTATTTTATAAAACATCATATTTTAGAAGTTATAAGCGCCACTTGAGTGAAGCAGTTAAATTAATTATAATATATATAAAATAATAATATAATATTACTTTCAATTCAAAAGTTGTATGCATTTTATTACTGTGTATACGTGTCCTTTTGTTAACTAACATAGGAATATTAAAGAGATATAGTGGGCGTACAATTAATGTCAACGTGCTCCATAAGTTACCCGATGCACTATATATATGAATTGCATTCTAACATTCAGACTTGCACAGGGCCTCCTTTCCCTCTTTAAATTCTATGTTATTTTTATTTTTAACCTATAATAATAATAATAATAATAATAATAATAATAATAATAATAATAATAAAACCTTGCCCCATTTTAAGTGTTTTAACCCTTGATCACTGATACCCTGTCCGATTGACGTAGGGCCCCGTAACGTATGTCAAGGCTCTGCCTAAATTCGTTGGGGTTCTTTCTCGTGACGTAGGGATAAAGTAGAATTGGGTTACTATACTTAATGTGAGTGCACCATATATTTTATTAAATAACCCAGGAGTTATACCCAAAATATAACAACCCTCCTAAAACACCCCTGACACCCCTACACCTCCTAAATACACCCCATATGCGAAAACGGACCCCGAATACCTTGAATATTATTAAAAATAATTAAAAATCAATTTTTAGGGTTTAGGCGGGCCGCGTAAGCCACACCTTAAACCTTACGCGGGCCGCGACAAGGTAAAAGGTGGCGAAACCCTGGGCCGCCACGTGGCCCAACACACGGCAACCCTATGCCATGACCCGGACAAGCTACGCTGTTGACCAGTTTTGACGCAGGCCGCGTAGACCTTGGTCTACCTTTACGCGGGCCGCGAGAGGACCAGAAATCAGCACTATATATAGAGGGCCTCGGATCTTCAGTTGAATTCGTTCACAAATATTTTCTTTCTCTCAAATCTGAAGTGTAGGCATTATACACGGGTATAATACCCCCTTAATTAGCGAAGCTCTGCCTCGTTGTAAGTATCATAACCCCTGGATACGTATTAGATACGCTGCCCGATTGATCTAGGATTCCGTAATGGCTGTCGTGGTTCTGCCCGACGTAGTCGTTGGAATGCCGTCTCGGGGAGGGTGTTACTAATGTTAAAATGAGTTATTATACTAACACGTGTGCATTGTTTATTTAATTAGATTATAACCAGGGAATCACAAAGGAAAGCCCTATAATAGCAATGTGAGTTGATCCGCTTTTTGCAAACCTTTTATTAACTGTTTTTACAAAACCTTAAATATTTTCCCATGCGAATAACAGTTATTGAGTATTTGTAAGAATACAATTATCATGAGTATGTTGGGTTTTGTATACAAAATTTGTTACCACCTGGTCAAGGAGTAACATTTCCACAAGTCGGGTCTGACAGTACCATGGATGTTAATTGATATAACTTGAAAACAAATGTAATTGCGAGATCGCCCTCAATACTGTACAATGGATTTTTATTTAAACTTGATTAAACTGGGATTCACTCACCAGTATTTCCTGCTGATAAAATGTTTTAAACACGTGTTTCAGGTAACTTAGTGTGAAGCCAATAAAAGCCAGCTGGAGAGCACTAAAGGCTTGGAAAAGTGGCAATAAAGTTACCTAAAATAAAATAGATGTTTTTATTAAATAAAATAGGATTTATTCCTATGAAAATGTGTGTACTGCAAACTTGGGTTTTATCCCATGTGTTTAATATTATGAAAATGTGGTATTTACTCTGATCAAATATTTCCTAACTACGGTCCTGATGAAAATTCCGCTGCCAAATTAGACAATACCCGATACCACCGAAACTGGCTCGCGGCTGCCCGTTTCTGTGTTTGTATAAGGGATCGGGGGTTGCGACAGAAGGTGGTATCAGAGCCATGCCAATTGTAAAGATTTCTATTAAAATACTTAGCGATAAAATAAATGGTTAAATGAATATGATGGGTCTTCATGATTAAATAAAATCATTTAATTTTTTTTTTTTGAGATTTGGGTTGGTTGGACTACGTAGAAAGGCCTAACTAAACGTTGAAAGTATTTCTACAAATCTTTAATATTAAGGTATGTCCAGAGTAGGTCTTATGCATAGAAATAGTTAATATAAGATTATAAGATTAACTATAAGATTAATCAGTCATATTAGTTATAAGATTGTGTATCCTAAATTATAAAGAAAAGTATTGAAATCAGCTGGCTGATGTATAATAGTTAAATAATACAATATTAGTAAATGAGTTGAGTTGAGTTGAGTTGATGAATTGGATGTTAAACTTACCTTAAGTAGTCTCGAAGTTCTCATGCGAATATATACGAAGTAAAGTATTAATCTTAACATATTTTGAATATAAAATAGACATACTTTGATAGTATGGGATGAAGTACGCCACATAAGATTTGAAAAAAAAATCACATTTTTGAACAGAGGGCACAATCGTAGATTAATGTTATGTGTTTTAAGTTTATACTATATATTAATATTTAATCTTATATATATCCGATATATTGTTATAACTAAAGTTTTCAATTACAGAAAGTAATTTATGTATAGTATATATCTCTTGATAACCCATGTCATGGGTCACATATGCACATATTCTTCTAAATAATGCCTCTCAATCTTAAATGTACATTATAATTGATTCTTATAAAGGAAAAGGTAGGAATGTGATAATTGGAATAGATATATAGATGGTTACTTGAGGAGAAATTATTAAGGTAATATAAATAGTGAGTCTTGTATAGTTTAACCCATTAGTTAAAAATGAAATTGTTCTTATGAGTCCAGAAAATTTATATTTTGAGTAATTTATTTCCCTAAACTTTTAATTCCAAAATATTATATCTGACAGAAATTTATTTCAATATACTACTTTTATAAAAGGATAAAATAAAGTCATTGAAATAAGCTTGATGATTGGTACCATCGGATGTATAGTTATTATTTTATATATGTGTGTATATATTCCGTAAGTTTAATATTAACTAGAGATTTGAAATTTTATATACATATATGCATATACCCAATAGAATTTCTTGATGGTATACCCAATATAATATCTTCAGTAAGATAAACATAAGAGAAAATATCATTGGTGATTCATATGAAAACATGAAGTCATTATAAACCATGAAACCTACTATGTTTTAAAATGCCATCTGAACCATCCTCTTTTCTTATGAGGGAATGGCTCTTCTGACTGAGCTTTAAAGGCAAAAATCCCTTCTTCCTGATCAGCAGAATACCCAGAAAGGGCAGACTGTGAAGAGGTACCTTCACTCCTAGGTGAATCAGACAACTGACGACACATATCTGAGGGTCTTTGATCACTCATACTGTAAACTAACAAATAGTTAAATAACAAATAACAAATAAATACAGTTATGCACGTATTTCCGTAATTTATTTCCTACCACAAAATTTAGAATTTAAGTGTCAGCAGAACACTTCTTTGGCTTAGACCAGTGGCTAGGCTCTGATACCACCTTCTGTCGTAACTCCCGATCCCTTGTCTGTCCCGGGAATGGGCGGACGCGAACTCAGAGTTCGGTGGTATCAGCTTGTTAATTTGGCAGCGGAAATTACATCAGGACCGTAGTTAGCAAATGTTTATCAGAGTAAAACCACCATATTTAATATTAATAATTACATAAAACCCAAGTTTCTTATTACAATACGTTTATAGGGATAAACCCTATTTTATTGAATTTAAAACATCGTCTTTTAGGTAACTTTTATAGCCACATTTTTCCCAAGCCTTCAGTGCTCTCCAGCTGGTTTTTTACTAATTGGCTGTCACATTGTGTTACCTGAAACGCGTTTTAAAAACATTTGTCAGTGAGAAATACTGGTGAGTGAATCCCAGTTTAATCAAGAAACATTTTATCAATTAAAACAGTATTGAGAGCGATCACATTGTTTATTTCTACACAATTACTCATTCAGTACTGTCAATCCTGACTTGTGGGTCATATTACCCATTGGCTAACTCATTGTCCAATGGTAACGTATTGTCATCCCCGACTTACTACTCACAGTGTAGTAAATTTTGTATATAAAACCCCAACATACCGGCAGTAATTGAAGAACTACAAAGACTCAATCACCGCTTAATCGCATTGTAAAACATTTAAGGTTTTGTAAAATATTACAAAAAGTTAACAAAAAAAGGATAAACTCACATTGTTATCTTAGACTTCGCGTAAGGGTTTCCTGGGATTAGTCTATAATTTACACAAATGTACATAGGTTAGTATCATAACCCTTTGAAAATATTAATGATACCCTCCCCGAGATGGCATTCCAACAACTACGTCGGGTAAAACCACGACAGTTGTTACGGAACCCTAAATCAATAGGGCAACGTATCTATTACGAAACTGGGGTTATAATACTTACAACGGAGCAGAACCTCGCTAATTAGGGGGTATTATACTTGAATATTATGCTTATATCTTCAGAAAATCGAGACACAGAAAAGAAATGAACGATTTGGTTTGAAAGCCCGAGGCCTCCTTATATAGTGCCTTATTTTGACTCTCACGCGGCCCGCGTAAGAGTAAGCAGGGGCTTACGCGGCCCGCGTACTAGCCCGGGTAGGGCATAGGGTATCCGGGTCATGGGGTAGGTCCAACACGCACACACACACGTGGCGACACCGGAGCCCTCCTACTCAATAAGTTGACGCGGCCCGCGTAAGGGTTAAGGATCCTTTACGCGGCCCGCCTGAACTAAAAAATCAGATTTTTATTTTATTTTTAATGCTATACTATATTTCGGGCTAGGTTCTTACAAACGGGATATATTTAAAGACATATTGGGACATTTTAAAATATAATAGGGTGTCGGAAATTATTCGAGAGTGTCGGTTTATTGAGGATTGTTACATCCTCCCCACCTTGTTTTAGAGCTCGTCCTCGAGATCTACTGGAACAGGTGCGGATATTTCCTTTGCATTTCAGATTCAAGCTCCCATGTGTACTCAGGTCCTCTTTTGGAGTCCCATTTCACTTTGACCAGAACTAGTCTCTTGTGCTTGAGATTTTTGACTTTCGTGTCTTCGATCTGTAGAGGCATTTCTACAAACTTAAGTTGTTCATTTATCTCTATATCCTTAAGAGGTACTATCAGTGATTCATCGGCTAAGCATTTCTTGAGATTAGATACATGAAACACATCATGTATTCCTGCCATTTCTTCTGGCAATTGTAGCTGATAGGCTACAGGTCCTATTCTTCTAATAATCTCAAAAGGTCCAACATACCTGGGACTTAGCTTTCCCCGTTTGATGAATCTTACTACTCCTTTCCAAGGAGAGACTTTTAACAATACTTTATCTCCTACTTGAAATTCTAATGGCTTGCGTCGGTTATCAGCATAGCTCTTCTGTCGATCACGTGCTGCTTTTAGTCGTTTCTTGACTTGAATAATCTTATCAGTTGTTTCTTGCACTATCTCAGGTCCAGATAGTTGCTTTTCCCCAATTTCTACCCAACAGACTGGGGTTCGGCACTTTCGTCCATAAAGTGCTTCAAATGGTGCAGCATTGATACTTGTGTGATAACTATTATTATATGAAAATTCTATTAAAGGTAAGTGATCGTCCCAATTACCTCCGAAATCAATTACACAAGCTCTAAGCATGTCTTCCATCGTCTGAATTGTCCTTTCGCTTTGTCCGTCCGTTTGAGGATGATAAGTTGTGCTTAGATTTAACTTGGTTCCCATGGCTTTTTGGAAACTTAACAAAAAATGAGAGGTAAATCGGCTATCTCTATCAGAAACAATTGATAAAGGTATTCCATGTAAAGAAACCATTTCATTTACATATAATTTAGCTAGCTGTTCCATACTAAAATTTTCCTTCATTGGTAAGAAATGGGCTGACTTGGTTAGCCTATATACAATTACCCAGATTGTATCATTACATTTCTTTGTTTTGGGTAATTTAGTAACAAAATCCATTGTTATTAATTCCCATTTCCATACTGGCATTTCTAGTTGTTGTAACAATCCTGAGGGTTTCTAGTGTTCAGCTTTAACTTGTGAACAAGTTAAACATTTAGAAACATAGGCTGCTATGTCCTTTTTCATTCCTATCCACCAGAAATTTTTCCTTAAATCCTGATACATTTTATCATTTCCTGGATGCATCATATACTTAGACTTATGGGCTTCTTCTAAAATACGATAACGTAGGTTTCCTAATTTAGGTATCCCCATTCTCTTCTCATGAAATCTCCAAATTCCATCGGTTCCTTGTTCTAATTCTTTTAGCATACCTTTTAATTTTTCAGTATCATCCTTGATTACTGATTCTTGTGCTTCTCTTATCTGATCATTTAAATCTACTTGTAGATTTAATTTAAGAGAACGTACCATTTTTGGCTTTTCGTGATACTTTCGACTTAAAGCATCTGCTACTACATTTCCTTTTCCTTCATGATACTAGATATCATAATCATAGTCACTAAGCATCTCCATCCAGCGTCTTTGTCTCATATTCAACTCCTTTTGCTTGAAAATATACCTTAAACTCTTATGATCAGTGAATATGGTAAACTTACTACCATAAAGGTAATGTCTCCAAATTTTAAGAGCATAAATTATAGCTCCTAATTCTAAATCATGGGTTGAATAATTCTCTTCATGATTCTTAAGTTGTCTAGATGCGTAAGCTATAACCTTTTGTCGTTGCATCAATACACATCCATAACCCAATTTGGAAGCGTCACAATATACTACAAAATCTTCAGTTCCTTCTGGTAATGCTAATATGGGCGTATGGGTTAATCTTTGCTTAAGAATTCTAAATGCTTCTTCTTATTTTAATCCCCATTCAAACTTAATGGATTTACAGGTTAGCTTAGTTAAAGGAATGGCTATTCTAGAAAAATCTTGAATAAATCTTCTATAATAACCGGCCAATCCTAAGAAACTTCTAACCTCGGTTGGTGATTCAGGGGTTTTCCATTTGATGATTGCCTCGATCTTTGTTGGATCTACATGAATTCCTTCATGATTGACTAGGTGTCCAAGAAATTGTACCTGTTCTAACCAAAATTCGCACTTAGAAAATTTAACGTAAAGCTTTTCCTTTCTTAATAAACTTAAAAGTGCGTGTAAATGTGTTGCATGATCCTCCTTATTTTTAGAATAAATGAGAATGTCATCTATAAAAACAATTATGAATTTATCCAAATATGGCTTACATATTGGTTCATCATGTCCATAAATGCGGCTGGGGAATTGGTTAAACCGAATGGCATGACAGTAAATTCATAATGGCCATACCTTGTTCTAAATGCGGTTTTAGGAATGTCCTCTTCCTGTACCTTTCATTGATGATATCCTGACCTTAAATCAATTTTAGAGAAAAATCGAGCTCCTTGCAGTTGATCGAACAGATCATCGATTCTCGGTAATGGGTACCGATTCTTAATCGTGACTTTGTTCAATTCACGGCAGTCAATGCACATACGCATTGATCCGTCCTTCTTTTTAACAAACAGTATCGGTGCTCCCCATGGCGACGAACTTGGTTGTATAAATCCTTTCTCCAAAAATTCGTCTAATTGTTTCTTTAATTCTTGCATTTCTGCTAGTGCCAAACGGTAAGATGCTTTGGCAATCGGTGCTGTTCATGGTATTAAATGGATTCTGAATTCAACTTCTCTATCTGGAGGTTGCCCTGGCAATTCTTCTGGAAATACATCTGAAAACTGAGATACTACTGGAATATCTTTTAAATCCTTTCCTTTAGTGTTAGTGATTATGGAAATCAAATACACTAATGATCCTTTTCTTATGTAATTTGCAGTTTTCATCACAGAGATGAATTTTGTGGATCTAGATGGTTTATCTCCTTTTATTGTGATCGTTTTACCTTTTGGTGAATTTACTTGAATTGACTTTTGATCACATAAAATACTGGCTTTATTGGCTATTAACCAATCCATTCCTAATACAACATCAAATCCTGCCAGATTCATGGGATAAAGGTTTGCAATAAACTTTTGATTTAAAATTTCTATTATTGCTCCCTGCAAGATTTCAGAAATCCTAACGGTTTCTCCATTAGCTGTCTCTACTAAACATTCTTGTGGTAGTTTAGTTAATGATTGATTAAGAAATTTGCAAAATGATGTATTAATAAAACTTTGGTTTGCACCAGAGTCAAATAATACTTTAGCAAAAATATCATTAACTAAAAACGGACCAGCTATTACATCTGGAATCATCTTGGCTTCATCTGCAGTCAGAACAAATGCTCTAGCGTTTTGAGTATTCTTGTTGTTTGTAGCTGGAGCTAATTTCGGGCAATTAAGCTTGATATGACCTTGTTCTCCGCAGTTGTAACATATCCTGTTATTAGCTTTCTTCCTGCAATTTTCCTCCTTGTGTCCCGATATTTTGCAAAAGTTACAGTATATGGAGCATTTTCCTGAATGCTTTCTTTTGCAATTCTTACAGTAAGGTGCAGAGGTAGAACCTATATTTTTCCCACAATTAAAATTTCCAGAACGAAATTCTTGTGTGGGCTTCTGGGTTAGGTTCCTCCTTTGGTCCTTTTCTCAGGTATGGACTAATTCGTCTGTCAAGGTATTTGCTAGTTCTACAGCTTCTTCTATGGTTTGAGGTCTAGCTGCCTTGACTACGTGTCTTATCTCCCCAATTAATCCCCAGGTATAACGGGAGATTAACACTGGTTCTGGTGAAGCAAGAGTTGGTACTATTCTAGCATATTCGAAGAATAATTTAGTGTATCCCTTACTATCCACACCAGTCATCCTAAGGTTTAGGAATTTGTTAGCTATCTGTTCCTTCTCATTTGGTGGGCAGAATTTCCTTTCTACCTTGTTCTTAAATTCTTCCCATTCCATATTGTAAGTTCTATCACTTCCTCTTGATTGGAGGATAATGTTCCACCATTCTAGCGCTGAATTTTTAAACAGATTAGAAGCAAACAGTATCTTATCTTCTTCAGCACACTTGCTTATTCTTAAGACTGCCTCAGTTTTCTCTATCCAGCGTAGGGTTGCAATGGTCCCTTCATTGCCCGAGAATTCCATTGGTTTACAAGACCAGAATTCTTTATAAGAACAACCATAAGGCATGGTTCTTCTTCTTTTGGGAATGGGCATTTGAAGTACAGGTCCATTGTTCACGCTGTTTTCGGGTTCGATGGGTCACTTACTTCTATGCTTACTTTTATTATTCGCTTCTTGAATCGTTTGAATAATAAATAACATTGCATTTATGATTCCTTGTGCCACTATGTGTTGAACAACACTATTATCCATTTGGTTTCCATTGTTATTGATGCTTGGATTCTCATTAACCACGTTAATGTTACTCTGGTTATCATTATTCAGATTTCCTTGATTTCCTTCGTCGGCCATCTGAATTTTAAACATTTACCCCATATTAATATCACAAGATAATATTTAATATAGTTAATCACATGACATGCAATCTATCCAAAAACGTCGATCATTGCGACTTTTACTCTATTTCCATATACTATTATGCATCTATTACACACTAGTACTAAAATAAAAATTACAATACCAACAGAAATAGAATTACACTAATAGTAATAGGCATCCGTACACACATATTTTATTTTATTATTATATTATTATTATTACCATTCCCACCATCACATCTTATGGATATGGATTCATCCAAAAATCCATATTGCGTTCATCGTATTTCCATACGAGACACTCTCCTACCTGTCGCATTCTCTCACTGCTTTCTAAAATTTCCTCACCAAAAGTCCTAAGTTCTTGCCCGTTTTCTGCACTCATTGGGGGTGCAGGTTCTAGGACTGGGTTCGGAATCTGGGGTGCGGGTTCCTGATATGGGGGTGAAAGTGCCTGAAATCGGTAAGGATCTTCTAAGATTTCCCTAATGTAGTTATCATGGTAATAGGGATCTAAAGGGTCCATACCTGGATAGGCTCCTATGTTCTGTATAGGTGTGTCTTCATGGATCGGGTAACGTTGCACATAGTCCCGAACGTCATCCCACCAGGGATCGTAATTTGGGTCTAGGGGATTTGGTGCTGGTACCCTAGGGATTTCCTCTGGGTTGAAGTCATGCATCTCCACTTGGTTTTTCAGGGTTTTCTATCTCCATTGGTTGGTCAGGGATTTGCAATTGTGGTTGGGGTGCTATTGTTTGCTCCAGATTAGGGTCAGCAGCAGTTGTGGCTAGGATATGGAAATTGGATAGGCTTCTATTAAGCATATCCTGTGTATGGGCATCTGTCTTTCGCTTAGCAGCTGCTAGGGCTCTTTGCTGTTGCAACTTTCGCATTCTTTTCCTACGTGCAAACGCTTCCTTACTGAACCATCCTCTTTTCTTATGAGGGCTCTTCTGACTGAGCTTTAAATGCAAACATCCCTTCTTCCTGATCAGCAGAATACCCAGAAAGGGCAGGCTGTGAAGAGGTACCTTCACTCCTAGGTGAATCAGACAACTGACGACACATGTCTGAGGGTCCTTGATCACTCATACTGTAAACTAACAAATAGTCAAATAACAAATAAATACAGTTATGCACGTATTTCCGTAATTTATTTCCTAACACAAAATTTAGAATTTAAGTGTCAGCAGAACACTTCTTTGGCTTAGACCAGTGGCTAGGCTCTGATACCACCTTCTGTCGCAACCCCCGATCCCTTATCTGTCCCGGGAACGGGCGGACGCGAACTCAGAGTTCGGTGGTATCAGCTTGTTAATTTGGCAGCGGAAATTACATCAGGACCGTAGTTAGGAAATGTTTATCAGAGTAAAACCACCATATTTAATATTAATAATTACATGGGCAAAACCCAAGTTTCTTATTACAATACGTTTATAGGGATAAACCCAATTTTATTGAATTTAAAACATCGTCTTTTAGGTAACTTTTATAGCCACATTTTTCCCAAGCCTTCAGTGCTCTCCAGCTGGCTTTTTTCTAATTGGCTGTCACATTGTGTTACTTGAAACACGTTTTAAAAACATTTGTCAGTGGGAAATACTGGTGAGTGAATCCCAGTTTAATCAAGAAACATTTTATCAATTAAAACAGTATTGAGAGCGATCACATTGTTTATTTCTACACAATTACTCATTCAGTACTGTCAATCCTGACTTGTGGGTCATATTACCCTTTGGCTAACTCATTGTCCAATGGTAACGTATTGTCATCCCCGACTTACTACTCACAGTGTAGTAAATTTTGTATACAAAACCCCAACATACCGGCAGTAATTGAAGAACTACAAAGACTCAATCACCGCTTAATCGCATTGTAAAACATTTAAGGTTTTGTAAAATATTACAAAAAGTTAACAAAAAAGGATAAACTCACATTGCTATCTTAGACTTCGCTTAAGGGTTTCCTGGGATTAGTCTATAATTTACACAAATGTACATAGGTTAGTATCATAACCCTTTGAAAATATTAATGATACCCTCCCCGAGACGGCATTCCAACAACTACGTCGGGTAAAACCACGACAGTTGTTACGGAACCCTAAATCAATTGGGCAGCGTATCTATTACGAAATTGGGGTTATAATACTTACAACGGAGCAGAACCTCGCTAATTAGGGGGTATTATACTTGAATATTATGCTTATATCTTCAGAAAATCGAGACACAGAAAAGAAATGAACGATTTGGTTTGAAAGCCCGAGGTCTCCTTATATAGTGCCTGATTCTGACTCTCACGCGGCCCGCGTAAGAGTAAGCAGGGGCTTACGCGGCCCGCGTACTAGCCCGGGTAGGGCATAGGGTGTCCGGGTCATGGGGTAGGTCCAATACGCACACACACACGTGGCGACACCGGAGCCCGCCTACTAACATTTAGACTTGCACAACACTATATATATGAATTGCATTCTAACATTCAGACTTGCACAGCCTCTCTCGGGCCTCCTTTCCCTCTTTAAATTCTATGTTATTTTTATTTTTAACCTATAATAATAATAAAAAAACCCTGCCCCATTTAAAGTGTTTTAACCCTTGATCACTGATACCCTGTCCGATTGACGTAGGGCCCCGTAACGTATGTCAAGGCTCTGCCTAAATTCGTTGGGGTTCTGTCTCGTGACGTAGGGATAAAGTAGAATTGGGTTACTATACTTAATGTGAGTGCACCATATATTTTATTAAATAACCCAGGAGTTATACCCAAAATATAACAACCCTCCTAAAACACCCCTGACACCCCTACACCTCCTAAATACACCCCATATGCGAAAACGGACCCCGAATACCTTGAATATTATTAAAAATAATTTATTAATCAATTTTTGGGGTTTAGGCGGGCCGCGTAAGCCACACCTTAAACCTTACGCGGGCCGCGATAAGGTAAAAGGTGGCAAAACCCTGGGCCGCCACGTGGCCCAACACACGGCAACCCTATGCCATGACCCGAACAAGCTACGCTGTTGACCAACGTTGACGCGGGCCGCGTAGACCTTGGTCTACCTTTACGCGGGACGCGAGAGGACCAGAAATCAGCACTATATATAGAGGGCCTCAGACCTTCCGTTGAAATCGTTCACAAATATTTTCTTTCTCTCAAATCTGAAGTGTAGGCATTATACACGGGTATAATACCCCCTTAATTAGCGAAGCTCTGCCTCGTTGTAAGTATCATAACCCCTGGATACATATTAGATACGCTGCCCGATTGATCTAGGATTCCGTAACGGCTGTCGTGGTTCTGCCCGACGTAGTCATTGGAATGCCGTCTCGGGGAGGGTGTTACTAATGTTAAAATGGGTTATTATACTAACACGTGTGCATTGTTTATTTAGTTAGATTATAACCAGGGAATCACAAAGGAAAGCCCTATAATAGCAATGTGAGTTGATACGCTTTTTACAAACCTTTTATTAACTGTTTTTACAAAACCTTAAATATTTTCCCATGCGAATAACAGTTATTGAGTATTTGTAAGAATACAATTATCATGAGTATGTTGTGGTTTTGTATACAAAATTTGTTACCACCTGGTCAAGGAGTAACATTTCCACAAGTCGGGTCTGACAGTACCATGGGTGTTAATTGATATAACTTGGAAACAAATGTAATTGCGAGATCGCCCTCAATACTGTACAATGGATTTTTATTTAAACTGGGATTCACTCACCAGTATTTCCTGCTGATAAAATGTTTTAAACACGTGTTTCAGGTAACTTAGTGTGAAGCCAATAAAAGCCAGCTGGAGAGCACTGAAGGCTTGGAAAAGTGGCAATAAAGTTACCTAAAATAAAATAGGATTTATTCCTATGAAAATGTGTGTACTGCAAACTTGGGTTTTATCCCATGTGTTTAATATTATGAAAATGTGGTATTTACTCTGATCAAATATTTCCTAACTACGGTCCTGATGAAAATTCCGCTGCCAAATTAGACAATACCCGATACCACCGAAACTGGCTCTCGGCCGCCCGTTCCTGTGTTTGTATAAGGGATCGGGGGTTGCGACAAAAGGTGGTATCAGAGCCATGCCACTGGTTCAAGCCAAAGAAGTGTTCTGCTGACACTTAAGTTTTAAATTCTGTGTTAGGAAATAACTTATGTGATTATGTGTTTTATGTTATTTAATTATTTGTTAGTCCACAGTATGGTTAAGCAAATAATTTCGGACATCTATCGTCAATTAGATAGTTCACCAAAAGATAAGGGAACCTCATTTCAACCAAATCCCTCAGGATACTCAGCAGATACTGAGGAAGGAATATTTATTCGTAAGACACAGTCTGAAAAACCATTTACCACTAAGAAGAGAAGTAGGATTATTAGAAAAAGTCGAGAGAAAATAAAGAAAATATAGAAGTCACAACCAAATGGAGTAATAATTAATAAGGAAATAAATGCACAAACTCAGGAAACAGGCAATAACCTACCATGGGAAGATGAATTAGATGAACAATGGGTAAATCTCCATATGGTATCCACTACAGCAGTAATTGCAAACTTATATTAAATAGTTGAACCGCCAAACCAGTACCAGCACTCATGCCACCTATGAGCGAGAAACTTTAAAGGAACTTTGCCCATTAGATAACAACTTAGTAGAGACAGGAGATAGAATAAACCTTACATAAAAGCAGGTTGAGCATAATACTTCTATAACTTAGATAGACTAAAATAAGTTACGGATGCATAATCACTAGTATATTTTGAATTCCAGTTGTAATTTGTAATAAATACATATATATATACACATATACATATATGTATATATATATATATATATATATATATATATATATATATATATATATATATATATATATATATATATATATATATAAGTCAATCTATTTTATGATTGTACCCAAATGTTTGTACTAGAAATTTGTCTATGATAATTAATACCACCTACTCAAATAATATCATAATATACATCAAACTAAGTTAGTTATTAACAAAGCAGTCATGTTTATGATTTTCTTTTGGAACCAATCATTTACTTTGATTTAAAATACATATTGAAATATATGGTATAAAGCTTTAAAACTTTGTGGTTTTAATAATATTGTTTCAAAATAATTTATATTTAAATAAATAAAACCGAAGCTATTAAATTAACCAAAAGGATTTTAAGATTTAATAAAAATTTAAAAGATTTCTTTAGTGGATCTGGCCAAAGCAAGTTTTGAAACCCAGGTGTACAAATTTACCACTCCATTTTATTCCTTCTGGTTTATAACCAGTTGACCATAAGACTTCATACTTTCATAGTTTTATGAAATAACTGATGTTGGGATTACTTGTAAAGATTTCTATTAAAATACTTAGCGATAAAATAAATGGTTAAATGAATATGATGGGTATTCATGATTAAATAAAATCATTTAATTTTTTTTTTTTTGAGATTTGGGTTGGTTGGACTACGTAGAAAGGCCTAACTAAACGTTGAAAACATTTCTACAAATCTTTAATATTAAGGTATGTCCAGAGTAGGTCTTATGCATGGAAATAGTTAATATCAGATTATAAGATTAACTATAAGATTAATCAGTCATATTAGTTATAAGATTGTGTATCCTAAATTATAAAGAAAAGTATTGAAATCAGCTGGCTGATGTATAATAGTTAAATAATACAATATTAGTAAATGAGTTGAGTTGATGAATTGGATGTTAAACTTACCTTAAGTAGTCTCGAAGTTCTCATGCGAATATATACGAAGTAAAGTATTAATCTTAACATATTTTGAATATAAAATAGACATACTTTGATAGTATGGGATGAAGTACGCCACATAAGATTTGAAAAAAAAATCACATTTTTGAACAGAGGGAACAATCGTAGATTAATGTTATGTGTTTTAAGTTTATACTATATATTAATATTTAATCTTATATATATCCGATATATTGTTACAACTAAAGTTTTCAATTACATAAATTAATTTATGTATAGTATATATCTCTTGATAACCCATGTCATGGGTCACATATGCACATATTCTTCTAAATAATGCCTCTCAATCTTAAATGTATATTATAATTGATTCTTATAAAGGAAAAGGTAGGAATGTGATAATTGGAATAGATATATAGATGGTTACTTGAGGAGAAATTATTAAGGTAATATAAATAGTGAGTCTTGTATAGTTTAACACATTAGTTAAAAATGAAATTGTTCTTTGCGTACTTCTTTTGGAAAAGAAAGCACAAAGCGGCATGGTCGGTGAATACGGTGGTTTTGGAAAGAACGAGATACGAGCGAAACTTATCAAACGCAAACACTACGGCTAAGAGCTCCTTTTCCGTGGTGGTATAGTTGTCTTGAGCATCATTTAAAGTTTTGCTCGCGTAGTAGATTGGATGAAAGTGTTTATCGACTCTTTGACCTAAGACCGCACCTACGGCATAATCGCTTGCATCGCACATGAGCTCAAAAGGCAAGCTCCAATCGGGCGAAACAAGAATAGGGGCACTAACGAGTTTCTCTTTCAAGAAATCAAAAGCCTTGATGCACTCTTCGTCAAAGTCGAAAGGTACATCCTTCTCTAAAAGTCGGGTCATGGGGCGTGTAATTTTGGAAAAATCCTTTATGAAACGCCTATAAAAGCCCGCATGACCTAGGAAGCTTCTAACGGACTTGATACTAGTAGGTGGAGGCAATCTAGTTATGGTATCTATTTTGGCCCTATCCACCTCTATACCCTCTCTAGACACCTTGTGTCCTAAAACTATCCCCTCCGTCACCATAAAGTGACACTTCTCCCAATTCAACATAAGATTTGTCTCTATGCACCTCTTAAGCATCCTATCAAGATTTAGAAAACATTGTTCTAAAGTGGTGCCATAAACCGAGAAGTCATCCATAAAAACCTCCATAGAAGTCTCAAGCATGTCTTGGAATATAGCAACCATGCATCTTTGGAATCTAGCCGGAGCGTTGCATAACCCGAAAGGCATGCGGCGATACGCATAAGTGCCGTAAGGGCATGTGAACGTCGTTTTATCTTGATCCTCCGGGGCGATGGGGATCTGAAGATAACCCAAAAATCCATCGAGAAAACAATAGAATTGTTGACCCGCTAGACGCTCCAACATTTGGTCAATGAATGGCAAGGGAAAATGGTCTTTCCGGGTGGCGTCGTTTAACTTTCGGTAGTCTATGCATACACGCCAACCGGTAACAGTATGAGAAGGGATTAATTCATTCTTTTCGTTCATGATCACCGTCATCCCACCCTTCTTTGGGACGACTTGGGTCGGGCTAACCCATGGTGAATCGGAAATAGGGTATATCACTCCGGCATCTAATAACTTAAGCACTTCCTTCTTAACAACCTCTTGCATGTTCGGATTTAGGCGCCGTTGAGGTTGCACCACCGGCTTATTCATCTTCCATGAGTATCCGGTGGGTACAATAGGCGGGGCTTATGTCCTTGATGTCCGAAAGTCACCATGCAATGGCTTCTCTATTCTCTCTCAACACCCCTAACAACCTACCCTTCTCTCCCTCCTCTAACTCGGACGAAATAATTACGGGAAAGTCGGACCCCTCACCTAAGAAAGCGTACTCTAAGTGGGACGAGAGAACTTTAAGTTCTAGTGGGGCTCTCTATAGGTGTACTATCAAACTCACTTTTGACCTCACTCAATTCTAGCACTTCGGGGACCCACTCGTTTTCCTCTACTTCCTCACTCTCACTCACAACCTCCTCTACCTTCTCAACTACCTCATCTATCTTACTCTCAACTAGATCGGCTCCACTAATATAGTCAAAGCAATGGTCGACACATGATAGGAAAGACTCTATGAAATAGACCGAATGGCAAGGATTACTAAGGTCATCGGAACCACTAGGATGTTCCATGGAGCGTGCTATCTCGAAAGTAACTCTCTCCTCACCGACTTGGAGTGTGATTTTCCCGTCAAAGACATCGATGATAGCCTTGGCGGTACACAAGAATGGGCGTCCTAGAATGATAGGAACCTTCTCACCGGCTTCCATATCAAGAACGACAAAGTCTACGGGAAAGACGAATTTATCCACTTTGACTAGAAGGTTTTCAATTATGCCACGTGGATACTTCACTGACCTATCGGCTAGAGACAAAGACATACGTGTAGGGGACAACTCTCATAGTCCTAACCTCTCATACATGGAATATGGCATTAGGTTTATACTCGCTCCTAGATCGGCTAGGGCCCTACACTCGGAATCACTCCCAAACAAGCACGGGATGGTAAAAAGGCCCGGATCCGTGAATTTTTCCGGGACCTTGTTCAAGACTACGGCTGAACACCCTCCACTAAGGGGGATGTTAGAAACCTCTCCTAACCTATCCTTACGTTTTAGAAGATCTTTTAAAATTTTTTCATATTTTGGCGTTGATTGAAGGGCTTCTATGAAAGGGAGGTTGATTCTAATTTGTTTAAAGATCTCTAAAAATTTCCCGTACTCTTTGGAATAGGTTTGGTTTTTAAGACAAGAAGGAAATGAAGCACGGGAAATATCAACATTGGGTGATGGAACAACTTGAATGGGCTTTTTACCTACGCTTTTCTCACTTGAAGGCCCCCCGGTGTGTGCGGTACTTGCTGGGCTTAACCTAGGTTGCACTTTACCGGGCGCCTCCATTTCAATCTCCTCATCTACGGGGTCCTCATCTTCTACCTCGACACTCTCGGGTCTCACTACCTCTCCTAGAGTCCTACCAATACGGGTCGAAATTGCTTTCAAAGAGCCAGATGGGTTGGGCTTTGTGTTGCCCGAAAATTGACCGGGAGGTCGCTCTTGCAACTGGCGTGCAATATCCCCAACTTGCCTTTGAAGATCTAGGAAGTTCGAATGATTATTCTTTAGGAAAGTAGCTTGTTCTTCTAAGGTACGTTGGGTAGCCTGATCCTTAACCACTAGCTGGGTAAGAAGGTCCTCTATCCTAGATAGACTACTATTTGACCCCTCATTCTTAGGTTGAACCTCTTGGTTTGACCCCTCACCTCTGAACTGTGCACCTGAACCTGAACTAGCAAATTGACCTGTTTGACCCGACCCCCCACTAGAATAGAAACCTGGCCCCCTACTTTGATATTGACCTGATGGAAAACCAGGGGGTTACCTGAAGAGCGATAACTATTAGCACCCCAGTTGGAGTTACTATTATTGAACGGGTTCGTTGGACCCCTATTTTGACCTGCTATATACTCGACCTGTTCTAGGGTAAGTGTTGGGCAATCTATGGTGTCATGTCCACCTCTACAAACTTCGCACCTATCGACCTTCTTCTTAATTTCTAGCAACTCTTTGGTGATATAGTCTAGTTGAGATACTACCTTTGAGTCTGAATGACTTGGTTCATTCCTCGAGAAGAAGAGGAAGTAATCACAGGATTGGAATTCCTGCTGGTAGCACTATGATCTATATCAGCATGAGCGAAGCTCTCAAAGAGATCATTGCAGTCAGCCACAGTTTTCTTTCCCATTAGGTGGCCTCCTGCAGATGTGTCGAATCGGGCCTTGCACTCTGGGGTAAGACCATTGTAAATTTTTTCTACTAAAGCCCAATCCGACAGCCCATGTTAGGAACAACGTGAGAGTAAAGTTTGAAACCTCTCCCATGCTAAGTGATATGGTTCGTCAGGTTCCATTCTGAAGGAATGGATCTGATCTCGAAGGCGAGAGGCCTTCACAGGTGGGAAATACTTAGCAAGGAAGGCATCCCTAAGTCCAGCCCAAGTAGTGTAAGTACCTGCTGGCTGCGAATCGAGCCATGTGGCTGCGCGGCCAGCAAGCGAAAAGGGGAAGACTTGGAGAAAGCAAGCATCAAGATTAACACCTTCGATGCCGAAGGTGCTACACAGACGGGTGAGACGGTTGATATGTGCAGGCGCATCCTCATCATCACAACCATGGAACTGACAAGAGTTGTTAATGGCGGTCATGATGTATGAGGGAATTTTCCAGGACTTGTCATTGGTGATTTCAGGGATGGTGATGGGTGAATTTGCGGTAAAACCTAAGCTGGAACGCTGGTGGACAGTTTGGTTATTGGCCATTTGGTGAACTGGTGGTGGACTAGGGTGACGGGAGGGTGGTGGGGAGTTGTGTGGCGATGACTTCGGGGTAAAGTCGTAGTTCGGTGGTTTAGATTGTAGTGTAGAATCAGAAGGGGCTGAAGACGAAGTTGAGGATTTTTTTACCTGAAAACTGGGTGTGGAGAAGGAAGACTTGTCGATCGGCGGCTTCACTGGTCCTTGAGAACGCGTGTTGGGCATGAACTGCAAAACCAAGAACAAACAAGTAAGACGACTCCAACAAAAGGCTCTAAAAATACGAAAAAGACACTAAAATTACTTGGACTCCTACGACTCACAAACACACAAAAAGCACGTAACGCTATCAGTTGAAATCCAAACAAAGTAGTTAACGCAATTGCCAAGAATCCCCGGCAACGGCGCCAAAAACTTGATGTGAAATAAGTATTTCAAATAATTAAACTAAAATAACCCTAAATTAAGACTCAAGTAATAAAAATCTAGACTCTCTAACTTGACTAAACTACTCACCGGCAAGTGAACCGATCGACTCTAGCAAAGAAAAGTAAGTCCGGATGTCGAACCCACAAGGACTCTAATTAATTACGTTAACGACTATATTTAGACTAGACACTGACACGACTTAACAATTGTTGTATTTTAAGGGGGGGGGGGGGTTTACTAAAATCCTAAAATTGAAATTAAAATGAAACTAGACAAAAAAAAACACGAATAAGAACTAAGGTTTGATTCAGATGAGATTAACGACTACCTTGGCTTGAATCCAGTTTGACTATGAATGGATTTCCAACGGTATTATTGTTGTATGGAATCGGGATCGTAAGATACTAAACCCTAAGGTATTTCAAGCTAAGACCTCCCGACCCTTCTCAGGAAGAAACCTAGGAAACCCTACAAGGCTGTTATGAACACCGACTGTTAGACTTCCTCTCAGTCCTCTAACGACTCTAAAAGTGCCCTAATACGACTATCTACCTCTCAGCGCGATAATCTAAGGCAATCCTAGATTCTAACTTGGTTTACTAGACACAAATGCAATTAGGGAACTAAAACCGACTTCTCTCAAAATCTATCTTAGCTATATATTGCACTGAGACCTAATAACTAACTCGAGCCTCTCAGCGACAAGTTAAGGAGAATATTTAATTCTAATTGTATTTTAATTACTGCTTCTAAAGCTATTGGCCAATTTACCCAAAGATCACCCGAACCCGCAAGGATGCAAATAATCAACATAAATTTATTATGTGAAAGATATTCACCAAAATCTATGTGAAATAGTAAATAATCAACAATCAAAAGTAAATACGCACACGCACCAAATCAGAAATTCTAGAACACTTTACTTTCAAAGATCAATCCATAACAAGCAATAAAAACCGTTAGAAGATCCAGACTTTTATCAAACTATCATCTTGCCTAGGTAGTAACAAGGGTTTTAGCCAAGAAACTTGTTGTCTAAAATAAACAAATCAAGTTCAACACAAGAATTCATTGGAAAAAGTATTGAAACACGAAATTAAAGAAAACCGGGAGATAAAACCTGAACAATCTTCGTTTCCACGCTCCAAGCTTCAACCGTGTGATTCCCGAACAATCTGCTCCAAAAGTCGCCTTAGGGTTCTTCGTTTTGTAAGTCCTAAGTTAATAATGATTAACTTGCATTAAATACCAAACCCCTAGCCATTAAACAAATAATTTCTGAAATCCCACCCCGTCGCGTCGCGCGACGGGGACCTCTCTTCTCGTTGGCGCGACGCCAGCACCTCATACTTCAGGATTTGTTTGCTTTGTTGCTGGCGCTGCGCGAGCATCTCCTCCCCTACCCGTGGCGCGACGCCACGGGCATATTTCCACAGAAAGTCTCGTCCAAAACTCAGCTTTTCATCCCCAAAACATTCAAGAATTATTCGAACTCTTTGTGACTTGTTCCAGGACGTAATGTTTCAGCACTCAAGCTCGTTTCCACTCAATTTTCAGCCAATTAATGTATCAAGACCTGGAAAACCGAACTTTGATCAATAGCACGTAATTCTAAATATAACTAAACTATAAATAACGATAAAATATACAAAATATACACGATATAAGGATGTATTTTGCAATACATCAAATATCCCCACACTTACTCTTTTTTCGTCCTCGAAAAAGAATTGTGCAACGGAATCAGAGACGAACAATCACTTGGGTCAAAAATTATTTATATCTTATTAAAACCAAGGCTTGCGTTAGCCGCGATTGCGAATATACTTGTCCCTTTAAACCCGAATCCAATCCTAAGCCCTTATCATGTGAATTTAATTTAAGTGCGGTCAATCCACCTAGGGCCTCACACTAGAATTTACAGTCCACCTACTCCCACCTCAAGCTTATAGGACTAAAGGAACGATCATTTGACTAATTCCCAACCGTCTTATATCAAAACCAAGAGAGTTTACAATCAAATTTTTTTTCTTTTTTTCCATTTTTTTCCGCTTTTCTTTCTCTTTTTTTTTTTCTTTTTTCATGAGCTTAGACGATGCTTTCCCTAACCAAGAGGCAATCCGGCTGTAGAGTCGCTATCCCCAACTCGGATTACTTAAGCTTCGGTACTTTTTTTTTTCTTTGCACGGTCGATTTCACACACCCTAGCGGTAATTCGGTTGTAAAGTCACTATCCCCAACCCAAACTACATAGGAATGCATTACTTTCATTTAGTTTCTAGCTCATTTTTTTATTCTATTTTTTTCAGCATGATCACAAACTCTAACAGTTTTAACTTATAACGGTGCCCCTTATACTATTATAGGCAGTTTTAATTTCCCATATTTCCCAGGCGAAAACCCACTAGCAGACCGACAATTAAGGTATATTAGATCAAAGGGACTTAAAACCAAACTCGGGCCTATCCACATATCCCTAACTAGAAGCAAGCTCGATTTATTATAGTCTCATATTATTATTATTTTAACCCAAGCAAAAATTCACCTTTTTCTATCATTTTCCGTTTTAAATATGCAAACTTCTCATATCGAAAGACATTTTTCTGTTTTTTCAATTTTTTTTTCAATTTTTTCAATTTTTTTTTTCATATTTAAGACTCGATTATTTACATGTATCCCATCTCCACACATAAAGATTGCATTGTCCTAATGCAAGAATGGAAATACGACTCAACTACCTAAACAACTAAAATCAAACTCCTAAACTACTAACGAACTAACTAAATAAATAACGAACTAACGACGAAATAAATAAATAAAATACAACAACAAAAAGGGAAACGATTTAGCTGATATGTGAGACTGTCAAAGTGTCAGTCATTTCCACATAAGCCCTCCAATTTGAAACGCGCTCAGCAAACAACTCTAACCTCGGACACGCGAACGAAAGCGGCTAACACAATCAACATATCTGAATCAAACAAACTACCAAAACATATCATCATGTATATATCAAAATCATCAGTAGTTCATCAGTTTCATCACATCAACCAACCCAGCAATCCCTAACCAACCTGTTTAAAGTGTATAAATATCAGTACAGACCAAAAGTGAGGATAAAAAACAACATAAAATAAAAATAATCAGCAAAAGTTATAATCGTCAGCTGCTGCTCTGCATCCTCGTGCCATCCCCACACTACTCATGTTGCCGCCTAGCTGCACCACTGCTCTCTCCAACTACCTGAACTGGAGGCTCCAGATCAACTCTCGCATCCTCACCAGCCGGACCCTCCTGCTACCTCTGCTGCCCCCCCCCCCCCCCGAAGTGACTCGATCAAATGCTCCAGCCTATCAAACCTCTGCTCCACATATAACGAGAACGACTCCAAAGTAAGAGGCTCAGGTGGAGGCTGTCTCCTCGGGTACTGACGTGCTGGCAGCTCGTGTCGCTGAGGTGGTCGCTGCCTATGATTCGGCTCAATCTGAATCATGACATCCTGAGCTGGATGTCCTTATGGCGGCTGAACCTGTGGACCCTCTCTGATCGGCTCCCAGGGTGTAGGGTTCCTGCCACGACACTATGCCTGCCTTCTGAAGCTCTTGCAACCCAAACACCACCGTCTTGGGCCCCTCATGTAAAAATTCGAGGCGATATTTGTCAAGCACCCCCAAATTTGTTGTGATTCTAGTAATGTAGGGACCCATATCCAAACCAGCTCGAATACCTCCTCTTCGACCTCTACTAAACGAATCTGCTAAGACCTTAGCCAGATTCATCTCCTTCTTCTGGACTCTACACATCAAGATAAACAGATCGATCCAGTTCGCCTTGTTCTCCCCCGACTTCCGACCTACAAGTGTAGTAGACAAGATCTTCAGCACATATCTATATACCGGATTACGAACTGATGTGATCAGATTCGTAGACCCAAACGGATGATCGGAAATCGTACTCCAAAACTCTCTCAACTCAGTCCCCCCCGACACTATAATCCCTAGGCTTATTATACGCACCCCTCAAGCAAGTAACAAACTCCGGCCTTTTCACCTCCTCTTCAGTATACAACCCCGAAACTACAGCAAACCGCGCCATATTCATTTCATACACTTGCCTACCCAAACTAAACGACACCGATGTGCCCTGCTCGAACTTCCCTTCCTTATGTAACCACGTACTTTGAAACTCCAGAACAAATTCCTCATACTGAGGCTGTGTGCACTCCAACGCGTTAGATAACTTAGGATCCACAATGTCCTGCAGATCTTGTAACGAACCTATCTCCTCCACCCAATCCCAATTGATAACCCGATGCTGAAGTAGCTCAGTATCTTTTAGTTTCTCAAGTTTGTTCCATTCTGGTGAATCCAGCTCAAACTTCAGAATCGGGTGGTCATCTCTATGTGTTTTCTGATCCGGAATAAAATTATAAGAGCTTTTGTATTCGATCTTTCTCAGCTTTGGATCGTTAGCAGCTATTTGAATAATCGATGTTTCTTGAGGGACCGAATCCTGCTGCGGTGCCGACTGACCCTTTCCTGTCTTTCTACCTTTTCCTCGTCGAGAACTACTAGTCATGCCTGCAAAACAGATAAATTTCAAGACAAAACAAGCAGACTGTCAGTAATAACAAACTATTTTTGGTATTTTTAAGTTTTATAATTTTTTTTATTTTTTTTATTTTTTTATAATATAATAATATACATTCAAACGACGGCCGTATAGCATTTCGTTCGCGGCCGTTGTTTGAAAACAAATGACTCTATCGCAAACAACTCGAAAACAAACCGAACTCCGCCCGAATGGAGATTGAGTACGAGCGAAACGATTTAGTAATCAAGTGATGCAACAATACGCACAATGACACTAAAAACGACTCTAATAAGATGCAAAACTCGACACTTAGACGCAAAATACAACTAAACTTAGGATCATACCCTCTCCCGGCACTTTGCTCGCCCTCGAGCAATCCCAAGTGCCGAAACATTATCAAACAAAGCTAAATGTGGAAGCAACGGACACGGGGTACAAATTACAAAAAATCATCTTTTTTAAGTGAAAAAGGCGTGCCCCGTATCCCTACACTTAATGTTTACCAAGCCCAAAACACTTCAATCCGCAAAATTTAAACAAACCAACCTGTACCAGCCCATGTAATCTATGTAACCGACATTTTAAAGATAAGCCACCCAATCCCTGAAAATAACCTGAACAAACAGCCTATTTATCCTTAAACAACCTGAACAAAACCATGTCAAAACAGCCTCTTGGTAACTTGTAAACTACACCAAACCAAACCTATCGCTTCTGAACTTAATCTTAAACAAACAGAACAGAATAAAATTATCCGCAGCAGATATCAACCCAAAATAACCAACCCAAACCATCCACACCCTTTAACAATCCTCAAGTAACTATAATGAATCGGACCCGGACTTAAAACAGGCTTGGAAACTCTAAAAGATAAACATAACCTGCTGACCCAAAACATGTTTCGACAAAAACACACACTAAACAACATAAGAGGATTGACTGCAAGTGAGACTCGACACCAAGACTCGACTGACCTGTAACAATACAAGCGGACTTCAACCGGCAAACTCACATAGCACTAATAGATACAACCTAACCTAGAACACATAATGTTGACTCGATTCCACCCGACAAACACCCTGAACCTGACTCGACTGAACCACTGACTCGAACTCTCAGACCGACATTAAACTGAGTTTAAACCGGAACCAAACAACTGACTAAGACAAATATAAAGGAAATTGAACAAGAAAACATACCTGAATGGATGAAATTGCCAAAGAAAATTCAAATTTGTTTTCTTCGAGTTTTGGTAGATCCCAAATCGCGATATGTGACGGACGGATTGCAGATATATTATGGGGGTTTTGTTCGTTGTGAAAATCCGGTCACAGGGGTAGAAAGAGGGATGAAAACGGTGGGTTTTTAGAGGTTTAATGGTGGATTTAGGGTGAGTTGTAATGGAGGAGAGATGGTGGAGAAGGGTTTCGGCGGTGGGGAAGGGTTTTGGGATGTGTGGGGTAGCTTGTTGGTCAAAAAGTCTGATTGGATTTTTATATATGTGTTGGCGTCACGCGAGTGGGTGAGGGGGGGGGGGGTGGCGTAGCGCCATGCTAGGGGTCAGTGCAAAGAGTTCAACCTTTTTGGGGGTTCACAAGGTTTAAAGGGTTCAAAAGGGTTTTAGTGACCCTAGATGGTGGCGCTACGCGACCATGTGATGTGTATGGTGGTGGCGCGATGCGAGCAGCGTTTTTGAACAGAAAGTTGCGTAAAAATTCAAGTTTTTGCCTTAGAAAATTTTGCTAACTTTCCCCAAACCATCCCAAATTTTTTCTAAGTATGGGACGTACCTGGAACGACTTTTTCTTCGCAAACTCAGCTCTTCAAGGATACGTTTCCTGCAAATTTCTCAACACACAAAAACACAAACACGAAAAACTACGAGAAATACGAAAAATAACGAAATTTACAAATGGTACATACTCTACAAACGAAGCTTTTGCACCTCATTGCTCGGCGAAGGTGGGTGGGTCCTCTAGAGGAATTTATTCCTCTTCGGTAGTATCAATGGGACCTCCCAAGTAATGTTTCAAACGATGACCGTTTACCTTCCACACACCTTTGTCTACTTCATCATATAACTCAACGGTACCGTATGGAAACACCTCCTTTACCACATACGGTCCGCTCCATCTTGATTTCAACTTCCCCGCTATCAATTTTAACCTTGAATTGAATAGGAGCACTTTATCACCTACTTTAAACTCCTTCAATCCTCACAATCTCCTATCATGCAACGCCTTAGTTTTTTCCTTGATACTCCAAGATCGTTCATAGGCGGCATCCCTCAAAGCTTCCAACTCATGAATTTGGAAGAACCTCCTTCTTGCGGCTTCGGTAAGGTCAAGGTTAACGGTTTTCAAAGCCCACAAAGCTCTATGCTCTAACTTTACCGGAAGATGGCAAGCTTTGCCATACACTATCATGAAGGGTGTTGTTCCTAACGGTGTTTTGTAGGCGGTGCGGAATGCCCACAAAGCGTCGTCGAGCTTTTCCGACCAATCCTTTCTACTTTTTCCTACCGTTTTTTCGAGGATTCTCTTCACCCCTCGGTTAGAATTCTCTTCTTGGCCACTAGTTTGCGGGTGGTATGCGGTGGAAAGACGATGAGTGACACCGTGGCGAGCAAGTGCCTTTTCCATGGCAGAATTGCAAAAATGCGTACCACGGTCGCTTATTATAGCTTTAGGAACTCCAAAACGTATGAATAACTTTTTAAGGAATCTCACCACCACTCGGTCATCATTAGTGGGCAAAGCTTGAGCTTCCACCCACTTTGAGACGTAGTCAATGGCCACGAGGATGTACCTATTCCCACTCGAAGATGGGAAAGGTCCCATGAAGTCAATACCCCAAACGTCAAAGATTTCAAGAACTTGGATGAGATTTTGGGGCATTTCATCCTTGGATGAGATGTTGCCGGTACGTTGGCAATGGTCACATGTCCTAACAAACTCGATGGCACCTTTCACTACCGTTGGCCAATAGAAGCCACTATCAAAAACCTTTTGTGCCGTCACATTTGGCCCGTGATGGCCTCCCGTTAAACCCTCGTGCACATGTTTAAGGATGTCTAACCCATCTTCTTTTGAAACACACCTTCTAAGCACTCTATCTCCACCTATCCTAAATAGGTACGGGTCATCCCAAATGTACTTTCTTGCATCCCTAAGAAGCTTTTTCTTTTGTTGATATGACATACCCCTCACAAGATCTCTGATCGCTAAATAATTTGCCAAATCCGAGAACCATGGCAAACCCTCTACCTCGGCACTAACAAAGTCTATAGTTTCATGAGGAAAAGTGTCTCCTATGCAATCCTCACGAACTTCTTCTCTCTTTGGATCCTCTAAACGTGAAAAATGGTCGGCGGCCACGTTTTTCGCTCCCTTTTTATCTTTAATTTCGATGTCGAACTCGGAGAGCAAAAGAATCCATCTAATGAGTCATGGCTTTGCGTCCTTCTTATGGAATAGAAAGCGCAAAGCGGCATGGTCGGTGAATACGGTGGTTTTGGAAAGAACGAGATACGAGCGAAACTTATCAAATGCAAACACTACGGCTAAGAGCTCCTTTTCCGTGGTGGTATAGTTCTCTTGAGCATCATTTAAAGTTTTGCTCGCGTAGTAGATTGGATGAAAGTGTTTATCGACTCTTTGACCTAAGACCGCACCTACGGCATAATCGCTTGCATCGCACATGAGCTCAAAAGGCAAGCTCCAATTGGGCGAAACAAGAATAGGGGCACTAACGAGTTTCTCTTTCAAGAAATCAAAAGCCTTGATGCACTCTTCGTCGAAGACGAAAGGTACATCCTTCTCTAAAAGTCGGGTCATGGGGCGTGTAATTTTGGAAAAATCCTTTATGAAACGCCTATAAAAGCCCGCATGACCTAGGAAGCTTCTAACGGACTTGACACTAGTAGGTGGAGGCAATCTACTTATGGTATCTATTTTGGCCCTATCCACCTCTATACCCTCTCTAGACACCTTGTGTCCTAAAACTATCCCCTCTGTCACCATAAAGTGACACTTCTCCCAATTCAACATAAGATTTGTCTCTATGCACCTCTTAAGCATCCTATCAAGATTTAGAAAACATTGTTCAAAATTGGTGCCATAAACCGAGAAGTCATCCATGAAAACCTCCATAGAAGTCTCAAGCATGTCTTGGAATATAGCAACCATGCATCTTTAGAATGTAGCCGGAGCGTTGCATAACCCGAAAGGCATGCGGCGATACGCATAAGTGCCATAAGGGCATGTGAACATCGTTTTATCTTGATCCTCCGGGGCGATGGGGATCTGAACATAACCCGAAAATCCATCGAGAAAACAATAGAATTGTTGACCCGCTAGACGCTCCAACATTTGGTCAATGAATGGCAAGGGAAAATGGTCTTTCCGGGTGGCGTCGTTTAACTTTCGGTAGTCTATGCATACACGCCAACCGGTAACGGTACGAGAAGGGATTAATTCATTCTTTTCGTTCATGATCACCGTCATCCCACCCTTCTTTGGGACGACTTGGGTCGGGCTAACCCATGGTGAATCGGAAATAGGGTATATCACTCTGGCATCTAATAACTTAAGCACTTCCTTCTTAACAACCTCTTGCATGTTCGGATTTAGGCGCCATTGAGGTTGCACCACCGGCTTATAGTCATCTTCCATGAGTATCCGGTGGGTACAATAGGCGGGGCTTATGCCCTTGATGTCCGAAAGTCGCCATGCAATGGCTTCCCTATTCTCTCTTAACACCTCTAACAACCTACCCTTCTCTCCCTCCTCTAACTCGGATGAAATAATTACGGGAAAGTCGGACCCCTCACCTAAGAAAGCGTACTCTAAGTGGGACGGGAGAACTTTAAGTTCTAGTGGGGCGGGTTTCTCTATAGGTGTACTCTCAAACTCACTTTTGACCTCACTCAATTCTAGCACTTCGGGGACCCACTCGTTTTCTTCTACTTCCTCACTCTCACTCACAACCTCCTCTACCTTCTCAACTACCTCATCTATCTTACTCTCAACTAGATCGGCTCCACTAATATAGTCAAAGCAATGGTCGACACATGATAGGAAAGACTCTATGAAATAGACCGAATGGCAAGGACTACTAAGGTCATCGGAACCACTAGGATGTTCCATGGAGCGTGCTATCTCGAAAGTAACTCTCTCCTCACCGACTTGGAGTGTGATTTTCCCGTCAAAGACATCGATGATAGCCTTGGCGGTACACAAGAATAGGCGTCCTAGAATGATAGGAACGTTCTCGTCGGCTTCCATATCAAGAACGACAAAGTCTACGAGAAAGACGAATTTATCCACTTTGACTAGAAGGTTTTCAATTATGCCACGTGGATACTTCACTAACCTATCGGCTAGAGACAAAGACATACGTGTAGGGGACAACTCTCCTAGTCCTAACCTCTCATACATGGAATATGGCATTAGGTTTATACTCGCTCCTAGATCGGCTAGGGCCCTACACTCGGTATCACTCCCAAACAAGCACGGGATGGTAAAAAGGCCCGGATCCGTCAATTTTTTCGGGACCTTGTTCAAGACTACGGCTGAACACCCTCCACTAAGGGGGATGTTAGAAACCTCTCCTAACCTATCCTTACGTTTTAGAAGATCTTTTAAAAATTTTGCATATTTTGGCATTGATTGAAGGGCTTCTATGAAAGGGAGGTTGATTCTAAGTTGTTTAAAGATCTCTAAAAATTTCCCGTACTCTTTGGAATAGGTTTGGTTTTTAAGACGGGAAGGAAATGGAGCACGGGAAATATCAACATTGGGTGATGGAACAACTTGAATGGGCTTTTTACCTACGCTTTTCTCTCTTGAAGGCCCCCCGGTGTGTGCGGTACTTGCTGGGCTTAACCTAGGTTGCACTTTACCGGGCGCCTCCATTTCAATCTCCTCATCTACGGGGTCCTCCTCTTCTACCTCAACACTCTCGGGTCTCACTACCTCTCCTAGAGTCCTACCAATACGGGTCGAAATTGCTTTCAAAGAGCCAGATGGGTTGGGCTTTGTGTTGCCCGAAAATTGACCGGGAGGTCGCTCTTGCAACTGGCGTGCAATATCCCCAACTTGCCTTTGAAGATCTAGGAAGTTCGAATGATTATTCTTTAGGAAAGTAGCGTGTTCTTCTAAGGTACGTTGGGTAGCCTGATCCTTAACCACTAGCTGGGTAAGAAGGTCCTCTATCCTAGATAGACTACTATTTGACCCCTCATTCTTAGGTTGAACCTCTTGGTTTGACCCCTCACCTCTGAACTGTGCACCTGAACCTGAACTAGCAAATTGACCTGTTTGACCCGACCCCCCACTAGAATAGAAACCTGGCCCCCTACTTTGATATTGACCTGATGGAAAACCAGGGGGTTACCTGAAGAGCGATAACTATTAGCACCCCAATTGGAGTTACTATTATTGAACGGGTTCGTTGGACCCCTATTTTGAACTGCTATATACTCGACCTGTTCTAGGGTAGTGCTGGGCAATCTATGGTGTCATGTCCACCTCTACAAACTTCGCACCTATCGACCTTCTTCTTAATTTCTAGCAACTCTTTGATGATATAGTCTAGTTGAGATACTACCTTTGAGTCTGAAACGACTTGGTTCACTCCTCGAGAAGAAGAGGAAGTAATCACAGGATTGGAATTCCTGCTGGTAGCACTATGATCTATATCAGCATGAGCGAAGCTCTCAAAGAGATCATTGCAGTCAGCCACAGTTTTCTTTCCCATTAGGTGGCCTCCTGCAGATGTGTTGAATCGGGCCTTGCACTCAGGGGTAAGACCATTGTAAAATTTTTCTACTAAAGCCCAATCCGACAGCCCATGTTGGGAACAACGTGAGAGTAAAGTTTGAAACCTCTCCCATGCTAAGTGATATGGTTCGTCAGGTTCCATTCTGAAGGAATGGATCTGATCTCAAAGGCGAGAGGCCTTCGCAGGTGGGAAATACTTAGCAAGGAAGGCATCCCTAAGTCCAACCCAAGTAGTGTAAGTACCTGCTGGCTGCGAATCGAGCCATGTGGCTACGCGGCCAGCAAGTGAAAAGGGGAAGACTTGGAGAAAGCAGGCATCAAGATTAACACCTTCGATGTCGAATGTGCTACACAGACGGGTGAGACGGTTGATATGTGCAGGCGCATCCTCATCATCACGACAATGGAACTGATAAGAGTTGTTAATGGCGGTCATGATGTATGAGAGAATTTGCCAGGACTTGTCATTGATGATTTCAGGGATGGTGACGGGTGAATTTGCGGTAAAACCTGAGGTGGAACGCTGGTGGACAGTTTGGTTATCGTCCATTTGGTGAACTGGTGGTGGACTAGGGTGACGGGAGGGTGGTGGGGAGTTGTGTGGTGATGACTTCGGGGTGAAGTCGTAGTTCGATAGTTTAGATTGTAGTGTAGAATCAGAAGGGGCTGAAGATGAAGTTGAGGATTTTTTTACCTGAAAACTGGGTGTGGAGAAGGAAGACTTGTCGATCGGCAGCTTCACTGGTCCTTGAGAACGCGTGTGGGGCATGAACTGCAAAACCAAGAACAAACAAGTAAGACGACTCCAACAAAAGGCTCTAAAAATACGAAAAAAGACACTAAAATTACTTGGACTCCTACGACTCACAAACACACAACAAACACGTAACGATATCAGTTGAAATCCAAACAAAGTAGTTAACGCAATTGCCAAGAATCCCCGGCAACGGCGCCAAAAACTTGATGTGAAATAAGTATTTCAAATAATTAAACTAAAATAACCCTAAATTAAGACTCAAGTAATAAAAATCTAGACTCTCTAACTTGACTAAACTACTCACCGGCAAGTGAACCGGTCGACTCTAGCAAAGAAAAGTAAGTCCGGATGTCGAACCCACAAGGACTCTAATTAATTACGTTAACGACTATATTTAGACTAGACACTGACACGACTTAACAATTGTTGTGTTTTAAGGGGGGGGGGGTTTACTAAAATCCAAAAATTGAAATTAAAATGAAACTAGACTAAAATACGAATAAGAACTAAGGTTTGATTCAGATGAGATTAACGACTACCTATGTAACAACTCTCGGTAAAACCAACACCCTTATAATATTTCCGACCCTCTATTATATCTTAAATTTTCCCAATATGTCTTATATTATGCCCCGTATGTGAAAACCGAGCCTTAATTATATTATAGTATATAAAATAAATAAAATTCTGAAAGTGTAAGCTGAGGAGGGCCACGACATACTCTACCCTTAGTTTACGCGGGCCGTATCAAGGCTGGATTTGACTTCGCTGACTTCTTTAGTTGAAGCGGGCCGCGTAAGGGTTATGCTTAGTTAACGCGGGCCGCGAGAGCTTGTGAAACGCGGATACACCCAGAGGCCGACACGTGTCATGATCGTGGCGGTCTAGTGAACGACTCAGCTAAGCTACTGCGTTGACTGGTGTTGACGCTGGCCGCGTAAGGGTCCCTTGTCTTTTACGCGGGCCGCGACAGGACTGAAATCGGCAACTATATAAGAAGGCCATCAGTCTACGTTTTCCGTCGCTCATTTCTTTCTTTCAATCTCGAAATTCTGTAGAGAATTTATAATATTTCGGGTATTATACCCCTAATTAGCGAAGTTCTGCTCCGTTGTAACTATTATAACCCCAGTTTCATAATAGTTATGCTGCCCGATTGATTTAGGGTTCCGTAACAACTGTCGTGGTTCTGCCCGACGTGGTTGTTGGAATGCCGTCTCGGGGAGGGTATTATTAATATTTTCAAAGGGTTATGATACTAACCAATGTACATTTGTATAAATTATAGATTATAGCCAGGAAACCCTTACGAAAAGCTTAAGACAACAATGTGAGTAATCTCCTTTTTATTAACAGTTTTTACAAAACCTTAAATGTTTTACAAAGTAATTAAGCAGTGATTGAGTCTTTGTAGTCTTCAATTACTGTCCGGTATGTTGGGGTTTTGTATACAAAATTTGTACTACCTGCGAGTAGTAAGTCGAGTATGACAGTACGTTACCATTGGGACAATGAGTTAGCTAATGTGTAATATAACCCACAAGTCAGTGGATTGATAGTACCAATTGGAGTAATTGTGTAGACATAAACATTGTAATCCTCCTCGATACTGTTTTAATTAAATGTTTCTTGATTAAACTGGGATTCACTCACCAGTATTTCCGACTGACAAATGTTTTTAAAACACGTTTCAGGTAACCCAATGTGAAAGCCAATTATTAAAAAGCCAGCTGGAGAGCACTGAAGGCTTGGGAAAAATGTGGCTATAAAAGTTACCTAATAAACGATGTTTTAAATTCAATAAAATAGGGTTTATCCCTATAAATGTATTGTAATAAGAAACTTGGGTTTTACCCATGTGTTTATTAATATTAAATATGGTGGTTTTACTCTGATAAACATTTCCTAACTACGGTCCTGATGTAAATTCCGCTGCGAGATTAATTAAAGCTGATACCACCAAACTTAGAGCTCGCGTCCGCCCGTTCCCGGGAATCAGGGATCGGGGGTTTGCGACAGAAGGTGGTATCAGAGCCTAGCCACTGGTCTGAGCCAAAGAAGTGTTCTGCTGACACTTAAATTTTAAATTTTGTGTTAGGGAATAATTACGGAAATACGTGCATAACTGTATTTATTGGTTATGTGTTATTTGACTATCTGTTAGTTTTCAGTATGAGTGATCAAGGACCATCAGACGTGAATCGTCAGTTAGCTGATTCACCTAGGAGTGAAGGTACATCATCACAGCCTGCCCTCTCTGGGTATACTACTGATCAGGAAGACGGAATATTTGCCTTTAGAGCTCAATCTGAAGAACCATTTCCTACTAAGAAACGAGGATGGTTCAGTAAAGAAGCTTTTGCTCGTAGGAAGAGAATGCGAAAATTGCAACAGCAAAGGGCTTTAGCAGCAATGTTGTAGAAATCGGCCTAGGCGGCCGATTAATCGCCGCCTAGGCGCTAGGCGGTGGCCTCGTGATTAATTTTTGTCTAGGCGGTCCAATTAGTCGGGTGAGGTCAAAATCGGTGTTAGGCGGTCAAAGTCGGTAAAAGTCGGTCCCAGGCGGTCTAATCGGACTAATCGGTCCATGTAAAACATGCCCATTAAACACAAAATTGAACCCATTTTTTGAATTGGCCCATTCTTTTAAGCCCAAATATTACTTAAAACCTAAAATCCAGATCCTAAAAATGGACTAATCGAGCAGATCTGAGCTTCCGACTTCCTCCGCAGTCCGGACGGGACACCACCGCACACCACCAGCTCCGAGCATCCTGCAGAGTGCAGTCCTGCTTCATCCGCACAACACCAGCTCCGCCTTGCAGAGGTACGACTTTGATTGTTTCGATAGTTTGTTGTTGTTTCTGATTTATTCTTTGATTGTTTCTGATTTACGACTTCAAGAGTTCAAGTTATTCTTTGATTGTTTCTGATTTACGACTTCAAGAGTTCAAGTTATTCTTTGATTGTTTCTGTTGACAAGTGGTCTGTTATTTTTTGATTGTTTGATGTTTCAGCAACAACAGTAGGTTTGATGTCGACAAGTGGTCTGTTATTTTTTTATTGTTTCGATTGTTTGTATAATTGTATGTTGTTTCTGATTTATGACTTCAAGTTGTTTCTGTTATTTTTTCTGATTGGCTGTCGAATTAATTTTTATCTTAAGTTACATGACATCGATGGAATCAATGGAATCAACCGCTAATGCTAGTAAAAGTCTTAAACGAAAATCGGATGATATTGGATGGGAATTTGGAAAGTTAGTGGATGCAACTAATTTAGACAAAACTCAATCTAATTTATGTGGCAAATTTATGTCCGGGGGAGTTTATAGATTAAAGCAACATATTGCGGGCGTAGGGGGAAATGTTGCATGTTGTAAAAAAGCAACCAAAGATGATCAAATGAGGGTTCGGAATGCTCTTAATGAAGTCAAAAACAAAAAAAAGGCAAAAGAAAAGGATGATGAATCTTTGCGAGCCGAGGTGGACATTGGTAATAATGAAACAATCGACCTTGATGATTGTTTTGGAGACTTGAAGGAACCTCGTACTTTTGGTGCATTTGATAGATATTCAACTTCGAAAAGCAAACAAAGTAATCTCAACAATGTTGTTCGAAAAGAACAATTGGTCAAGGTAAAAGAATACATTTGTAGTTGGGCGTATGAATGTGCGATTCCATTTCATGCCTTTGAAAGAGATAGCTTCAAAAAAGTAATGGAGGCGATTGGTCAATTTGGAGCCAATGCAATGCCTCCTACTAGGTATGAGATGGGAGATAGTTATTTAAAAAAGGAGGTCGAAAAGACTAAAACTTCTTTGAAAAAATACCAAGAAGAATGGAAATTTATAGGATGCTCTATTATGACCGATGCTTGGTCCGATAGACAAAGAAGAAGCATCATGAATTTATGTGTAAATTCAAAGTTAGGTACTGTTTTCTTGTCTTCTAAAGAATGTTCTAACGAGGCACACACAAGTGAAATGATATTTGAGTATGTGGATAAATGCATTGAAGAAGTTGGTCCGGAAAAAGTCGTTCAAGTTGTGACCGATAATGCATCTAACAATATGGGTGCCTCAAAATTGTTGAAGGAGAAAAGACCAACAATCTTTTGGACATCGTGTGCGGCACATACCATTAATCTCATGCTTGAAGGTAATAACTTTAATAGTGTTATATACTTATATTATATATTTCTACTTTGTTAGTTGTCTAATTAGATTAATAACTTTATTTTTATTTGAAGCTATTGGTGGATTAACAAGGTATAAGAAAATTATTGATCAAGCAAAAAAGCTAACGGTGTTTATCTACTCTCACCACAAATCATTGGCTTTGATGAGAAAATATACAAAGAAAAGAAATATTATAAGACCGGGAGTTACAAGATTTGCTTCCACATTCCTTACTTTGCAAAGTTTGTCGGAAAAAAGGGTTCAACTTAGGCATATGTTTACTAGCAAAGAATGGGAAGATTGCAAGTTAGCTAAAACGGTGAAAGGGACATCCTCTTATGCAACGGTTGTGTCTCCTACTTTTTGGACCGGTGTGACAATATGTTTGAGAATTTTTACACCATTGGTCAAAGTCCTCCGAATGGTCGATGCCGATTGGAAGCCTTCAATGGGTTTTATATATGGTGAGCTACAAAGGGCAAAAAAAGAAATTATCAATGCTTTGAATGATAATAAAAATGCATACGGGCCTATTATTGATATTATCTCTAAAAAGTCATCCAAAAGGCTTGATACGTGCCTACATTTGACGACCTACATCTTAAACCCGTATTATTTTTATAATAATCCGGATGTTCGAGATGATCTAGAAGCCAATGATGCAGTAGTGGATTTTATTGGTGTTTTGTTTCCAAAAGATTTTGATATGCAAAAAGAAATCTTGTCAGTTGAGTTGCCGATGTACAAGCGTAAGCAAGGAAAGTTTGATCGTCCAGTCGCACTTAAATCATGTGAGGTCAACGACAATAATTTCGATCCGGGTAATGCAAATTTTAATATTCAAGAATATTCTTGTTTTAAGATTTCATAAATGCCAAATTAATATATTATGTTTATATTAACGTTATAGCAAATTGGTGGGAAACGTATGGTAACTCAACTCCAAATTTGAAAAGGATTGCAATGAGAATACTTTCTTTGACTACTAGTTCGTCAGGATGTGAAAGAAATTGGAGCATGTTTGAAGGGGTTAGTGACTTTAATACAATTTAATAAATATATTATAAACTTGTTATATAATTTATTGTTTATTTTGAACTTCTTTGGTACATACAAAAAGAAGAAATAGACTAGAGGCGAGTCGAATGAACGATCTTATTTTTGTTCAGTTTAATAAAAATTTGATGGAGCAAAACAAGAAAAGAAAGTTGAGAAATCGTGAAGTACTTGTGGCGGAAGATGGTAGTGGGGCTAAAGAATGGCTTGTCGATGAAGAAGTTGAACCGGGACTAACTTCGAAAGTGGTTAGTGAAGCCGCAGGTGTTGACGAAGTGTTACAAGCTCGAACAAGTGCTAGGACAAGTACAAGAGAACTTATTGATGAAGAATTTGAGTCAGAGCCTGAGGAGCAACTAGATGAGGATGTTGAATACGAGTCAGATGGTGTTCAAATCATTGACCAATACGGAGAAGATGATGTGAATTGTGACTTGCTTGATGATCTTTGAAGTATTTGAAATATATGTTAGTTTTTGAATTTCTAAGTACTTGATTTGTTATGTTTAAGTTTAATTGCTTATGTTTGAACCTTGAAACTTGAAGTATTTATGTGAATTTTGAAGTATTATTTTTATATTATTGTGTATATATATATAAATTTGAAAAATTACATATAAAAATTCCCATTCCGATTAATCCCGATTAATCCCTAGGCTGTACCTCACCGCCCGACTAGCGCCTAGCGCCTTCTACAACATTGTTTAGCAGCTATTAAGAGAGAGACAGATGCTCATACTCAAGATATGCTAAATAGAAGCCTAGCAAATTTTCATATCTTAGCCACAACTGCTGCTGACCCAGGTCTGGAACAACTAGTAGCCCCACAACCACAAAACCCAGAACAGCCCATGGAAATAGAAAATCAGGAAAACCAAGTAGAAATGCACAACTTTAACCCAGAAGAAATCCCTAGAGTGCCTGCACCAAACCCCATAGACCCGAATTATGACCCCTGGTGGGACGACAATAGAGACTTTGTGCAACGTTACCCTATCCAGGATTATCCACCCATACAAAATATAGAAGCTTACCCAGGTATGGACCCTTTAGACCCCTATTATCAAGATGATTATATTAGGGAGATATTAGAGGATCCTTACCAATTTCAGGAATTGTCACCCCCATATCAGGAAAATGCACCCCAGATTCCAAACCCAGTCCGAGAACCTGCACCCCCAATGAGTGCAGAAAACGTTCAAGAACTTAGGACTTTCGGGGAGGAAATTTTAGAGAGCAGTGAGAGAATGCGTCAGGTGGGAGAGCGTCTCGTATGGAAATACGATGAACGCAATATGGCTTTTTGGATGAATCCATATCCATGAATGTTAGAATGGAGGAAGCGATAGTAATAATAATAAAAATAAAAATAAAATAAAAATATGTGTGTACGGATGCATATTACTATTTTATTTCTGTTGGTATTGTAATCTTTATTTATGTACTAGTGTGTAATAGACGCATAAGTATATGAAAAGAGTAAAGTAGCAATGATCTACGATTTTGGTTAGATTGTGTGTCATGTGATCAACTATATTACTTACTATCTTGTGATCTTAATATGGAATAAATGTTTAAAATCCAGATGGCCGACGAAGGAAATCAAGGAAATCTGAATAACGATAACCAGAATAACATTAACATGGTTAATGATAATCCGAGTGTCAATAACAATGGAAACCAAGTGGACAATAGTGCTATCCAACACATAGTAGCACAGGGAATTATAGATGCAATGCCATTTATACTTCAAACTGTTAAGGATGTTGATAACAAAAGTAAACATAGCAGTAAGCGACCACTTGAACCAGAAAACAGCGTAAACAATGGACCGATACTTCAAATGCCTATTTCCAAAAGAAGAAGAACCGTGCCTAACAGTTGTTCTTATAAAGAATTATGGTCCTGTAAACCAATAGAATTCTCAGGCAATGAAGGGGCCATTGCAACTTTACGCTGGATAGAAAAGACTGAGGCAGTCTTAAGGATAAGTAAGTGTGCTGAAGAAGATAAGATATTGTTTGCTTCTAATCTGTTTAAGAATGCAGCATTAGAATGGTGGAACACTATCCTCCAGACAAGAGGAAGTGATCGAACCTATAATATGGAATGGGAAGAATTTAAAAGCAAGGTAGAAAGGAAGTTCTGCCCACCCAATGAAAAAGAACAGATAGCAAACAAATTCCTAAATCTTAGGATGACTGGTGTAGATAGTAAGGGGTACACTAAGATATTCTTTTAATATGCCAGAATAGTGCCAACTCTTGCTTCACCAGAACCAGTGTTAATCTCTCGTTATATTTGGGGATTAATTGGAGAAATTAGACACATAGTCAAGGCAGCTAGACCACAAACCATAGAAGAAGCTGTAGAATTAACAAATACCTTGACTGATGAATTAGTCCGTACTAGAGAAGAAGACCAGAGAAGGAACCTAACCCAAAGGCTTACTCAAGAATTCCGTTCGGGGAATTACAATCGTAGGAATACAGGTTCTATCTCTGCACCATACTGCAGGAACTGTAAGAAAAAGCATTCGGGAAAATGCTCCACTCTCTGCAATTATTGCAAGATGCCAGGATAGAAGGAAGAACATTGCAAGAAGAAATCCAGTAATGGATATTGCTACAACTGTGGAGAAAAAGGTCATATCAGGCCAAATTGTCCGAAATTGGCCCTAGCTACAAACAACAAAAATACTAAAAATGCTAGAGCATTTGTTCTGACTACAGATGAAGCCAAGATGATTCCAGATGTCATTGCTGGTACGTTTTTAGTTAATGATGTCTTTGCTAAAGTATTATTTAACTCTGGTGCAAACCAAAGTTTTATTAATACATCGTTTTGCAAATTTCTAAATCAGTCATTAACTAAACTACCACATGAATGCGTAGTAGAGACAGCTAATGGAGAAACTGTTAGAATTTCTGAAATCTTGCAGGGAGCAAGTATAGAAATTTCAAATCAGAAATTTATTGCAAATCTTTATCCCATGAATCTGGCAGGATTCGATGTTGTTTTAGGAATGGATTGGTTAATAACCAATAAAGCCAGTATTTTATGTGATCAAAAGTTAATCCAAATAAAATCACCAAAAGGTAAAATGATCACAATTAAAGGAGATAAGCCCTCTAGATCCACAAAATTCATATCTGCCATAAAAACTGCAAGTTGTATAAGAAAAGGTTCTATAGTGTATTTGATTTCTATAATCACTAACACTAAAGGGAAAGAACTAAAAGATATTCCAGTAGTATCTCAGTTTTCAGATGTTTTTCCAGAAGAATTACCAGGACTACCTCCAGACAGAGAAGTTGAATTCAGAATTCATTTGCTACCAGGAACATCACCAATTGCCAAAGCACCTTACCGTTTGGCACCTGCAGAAATGCAAGAATTGAAGAAACAACTAGACGAATTGTTAGAAAAAGGATTTATACAACCAAGTTCGTCGCCATGGGGAGCGCCGATACTGTTTGTTAAAAAGAAGGACGGATCAATGCGTATGTGCATTGATTATCGTGAATTAAACAAGGTCACGATTAAGAATCGGTACCCATTACCGAGAATCGATGATCTGTTTGATCAACTGCAAGGAGCTCGATTTTTCTCTAAGATCGATTTAAGGTCAGGATATCATCAATTAAAGGTACAGGAAGAGGACATTCCTAAGACCGCATTTAGAACGAGGTATGGCCATTATGAATTTACTGTCATGCCATTTGGTTTAACCAATGCCCCAGCTGCATTTATGGACATGATGAACCGGATATGTAAGCCATATTTGGATAAATTCATAATTGTATTCATAGATGATATTCTAATTTACTCTAAGAATAAAGAGGATCATGCAAGACATTTTCACGTACTTTTAAGTTTGTTAAGAAAGGAAAAGCTTTATGCTAAATTTTCTAAGTGTGAATTTTGGTTAGAACAGGTACAATTTCTTGGACACCTAGTCAATCATGAAGGAATTCATGTAGATCCAACAAAAATCGAGGCAATAACTAAATGGAATACCCCTGAATCACCAACTGAGGTTAGAAGTTTCTTAGGATTGGCCGGTTATTATAGAAGATTTATTCAAGATTTTTCTAGAATAGTCATTCCCTTAACTAAGCTAACCTGTAAATCTGTTAAGTTTGAATGGGGATTAAAACAAGAAGAAGCCTTTAGAATTCTTAAGCAAAGATTAACCCATACACCCATATTAGCATTACCAGAAGGAACTGAAGACTTTGTAGTCTATTGTGATGCTTCTAAATTAGGTTATGGATGTGTATTGATGCAACGACAGAAGGTTATAGCTTATGCATCTAGACAACTTAAGAATCATGAAGAGAATTATTCAACCCATGATTTAGAATTAGGAGCTATAATTTTTGCTCTTAAGATCTGGAGACATTACCTTTATGGTAGTAAGTTTACCATATTCACTGATCATAAAAGTTTAAGGTATATCTTCAAGCAAAAGGAGTTGAATATGAGACAAAGACGTTGGATGGAATTTCTTAGCGATTATGATTGTAATATCCAGTATCATGAAGGAAAAGCAAATGTAGTGGCAGATGCTTTAAGCCGAAAGTATCATGAAAAGCCAAAAAGGGTACGTCATCTTAAATTAAATCTGCAAGTAGATTTAAATGATCAAATAAGAGAAGCACAAGAATCAGTAATCAAGGATGGTTCTGAAAAATTAAAAGGTATGTTAAAGGAATTAAAACAAGGAACAGATGGAATATGGAGATTCCATGAAAAGAGAATGTGGATACCTAAATTAGGAAATCTACGCCATCGTATATTAGAAGAAGCCCATAAGTCTAAATACACGATGCATCCAGGAAGTGATAAAATGTACCAGGATTTAAGGAAAAAATTCTGGTGGATAGGAATGAAAAAGGACATAGCAACCTATGTTTCTAAATGTTTAACTTGTTCACAAGTTAAAACTGAACATCAGAAACCCTCAGGTTTATTACAGCAATTAGAAATGCCAGTCTGGAAATGGGAATTAATAACAATGGATTTTGTTACTAAATTACCCAAAACTAAGAAAGGAAATGATACAATCTGGGTGATTGTAGACAGATTAACCAAATCAGCTCATTTTCTACCAATGAAGGAAACAATTAGTATGGAACAATTAGCTAAATTGTATGTAAATGAAATTGTTTCTTTACATGGCATTCCTTTATCAATTGTTTCTGATAGAGATAGTAGATTTACCTCTCGTTTTTGGTCAAGTTTCCAAAGGGCAATGGGAACCAAATTAAGGTTAAGCACAACTTATCATCCTCAAACAGATGGACAAAGTGAAAGGACAATTCAGACAATGGAGGACATGCTTAGAGCTTGTGTAATTGATTTTGGAGGTAATTGGGACGATCACTTACCCTTAATAGAATTTTCTTCTAATAATAGTTATCACACAAGTATCAATGCTGCACCATTCGAAGCACTTTATGGAAGAAAGTGTCGAACCCCAGTCTGTTGGGCAGAAATTGGGGAACAACAATTATCTGGACCTGATATAGTGCAAGAAACAACTGACAAGATTATTCAAGTCAAGGAACGACTGAAAGCTGCACGTGATCGACAAAAGAGCTATGCTAATAACCGACGTAAGCAGTTGGAATTTCAGGTAGGAGATAAAGTATTATTGAAAGTCTCTCCTTGGAAAGGAGTGGTAAGATTCATCAAAAGAGGAAAGCTAAGTCCCAGGTATGTTGGACCCTTCAAGATTATTAGAAAAATAGGTCCTGTAGCTTATCGGCTACAACTGCCAGAAGAAATGGCAGGAATACATGATGTATTTCATGTATCAAATCTTAAAAAGTGTTTAGCCGATGAATCATTGATAGTACCTCTTAAGGATATAGAGGTAAATGAACAACTCAAGTTTGTAGAAAGACCTCTACAAATTGCAGATAGGAAAGTCAAGAATCTCAAGCACAAAAGACTAGTTCTAGTCAAAGTAAAGTGGGACTCCAAAAGAGGACCTGAATACACGTGGGAGCTCGAGTCAGAAATGAAAAGGAAATATCCGCATTTATTTCAGTAGATCTCGAGGACGAGCTCTAAAGTAAGGTGGGGAGAATGTAACAACTCTCGGTAAAACCAACACCCTTGTAATATTTCCGACCCTCTATTATATCTTAAATTTTCCCAATATGTCTTATATTATGCCCCGTATGTGAAAACCGAGCCTTAATTATATTATAGTATATAAAATAAATAAAATTCTGAAAGTGTAAGCTGAGGCGGGCCGCGACATACTCTACCCTTAGTTTACGCGGGCCGTATCAAGGCTGGATTTGACTTCGCTGACTTCTTTAGTTGAAGCGGTCCATGTAAGGGTTATGCTTAGTTAACGCGGGCCGCGAGAGCTCGTGAAACGCGGATACACCCAGAGGCCGACACGTGTCATGATCGTGGCGGTCTAGTGAACGACTCAGCTAAGCTACTGCGTTGACTGGTGTTGACGCGGGCCGCGTAAGGGTCCCCTGTCTTTTACGCGGGCCGCGACAGGACTGAAATCATCAACTATATAAGAAGGCCATCAGTCTACGTTTTCCGTCGCTCATTTCTTTCTTTCAATCTCGAAATTCTTTAGAGAAGTTATAATATTTCAGGTATTATACCCCTAATTAGCGAAGTTCTGCTCCGTTGTAAGTATTATAACCCCAGTTTCATAATAGTTATGCTGCCCGATTGATTTAGGGTTCCGTAACAACTGTCATGGTTCTGCCCGACGTAGTTGTTGGAATGCCGTCTCGGGGAGGGTATTATTAATATTTTCAAAGGGTTATGATACTAACCAATGTACATTTGTATAAATTATAGATTATAGCCAGGAAACCCTTACGAAAAGCTTAAGACAGCAATGTGAGTAATCTCCTTTTTATTAACAGTTTTTACAAAACCTTAAATGTTTTACAAAGTAATTAAGCAGTGATTGAGTCTTTGTAGTCTTCAATTACTGTCCGGTATGTTGGGGTTTTGTATACAAAATTTGTACTACCTGCGAGTAGTAAGTCGAGTATGACAGTACGTTACCATTGGGACAATGAGTTAGCCAATGTGTAATATGACCCACAAGTTAGTGGATTGATAGTACCAATTGGAGTAATTGTGTAGACATAAACATTGTAATCCTCCTCGATACTGTTTTAATTAAATGTTTCTTGATTAAACTGGGATTCACTCACCAGTATTTCCGACTGACAAATGTTTTTAAAACACGTTTCAGGTAACCCAATGTGAAAGCCAATTATTAAAAAGCCAGCTGGAGAGCACTGAAGGCTTGAGAAAAATGTGGCTATAAAAGTTACCTAATAAACGATGTTTTAAATTCAATAAAATAGGGTTTATCCCTATAAATGTATTGTAATAAGAAACTTGGGTTTTACCCATGTGTTTATTAATATTAAATATGGTGGTTTTACTCTGATAAACATTTCCTAACTACGGTCCTGATGTAAATTCCGCTGCGAGATTAATTAAACCTGATACCACCAAACTCAGAGCTCGCATCCGCCCGTTCCCGGGAATCAGGGATCGGGGGTTGCGACAACCTAGGCTTGAATCCAGTTTGACTATGAATGGATTTCCAACGGTATTATTGTTGTATGGAAACGGGATCGTAAGATACTAAACCCTAAGGTATTTCAAGCCAAGACCTTCCGACCCTTCTCAGGAAGAAACCTAGGAAACCCTACAAGGCTGTTATGAACACCGACTGTTAGACTTCCTCTCAGTCCTCTAACGACTCTAAAAGTGCCCTAATACGACTATCTACCTCTCAGCGCGATAATCTAAGGCAATCCTAGATTCTAACTTGGTTTACTAGACACAAATGCAATTAGGGAACTAAAACCGACTTCTCTCAAAATCTATCTTAGCTATATATTGTACTGAGACCTAATAACTAACTCGCCTCTCAGCGACAAGTTAAGCAGAATATTTAATTCTAATTGTATTTTAATTACTGCTTCTAAGGCTATTGGCCAATTTACCCAAAGATCACCCGAACCCGCAAGGATGCAAATAATCAACATAAATTTATTATGTGAAAGACATTCACCAAAATCTATGTGAAACAGTAAATAATCAACAATCAAAAGTAAATACGCACACGCACCAAATTAGAAATTCTAGAACACTTTACTTTCAAAGATCAATCCATAACAAGCAATAAAAACCGTTAAAAGATCCAGACTTTTATCAAACTATCATCTTGCCTAGGTAGTAACAAGGGTTTTAGCCAAGAAACATGTTGTCTAAAATAAACAAATCAAGTTCAAAACAAGAATTCATTGGAAAAAGTATTGAAACACGAAATTAAAGAAAACCGAGAGATAAAACCCGAACAATCTTCGTTTCCACGCTCCAAGCTTCAACCGTGTGATTCCCGCAAGCTAAAGCACTCCGTAATACGTGAAATCTGCTCCAAAAGTCGCCTTAGGGTTCTTCGTTTCGTAAGTCCTAAGTTAATAATGATTAACTTGCATTAAATACCAAACCCTAGCCATTAAACAAATAATTTCCGAAATCCCACCCCGTCGCGTGACGCGACGGGGACCTCTCTTCTCGTTGGCGCGCGACGCCAGCACCTCATACTTCAGGATTTGTTTGCTTTGTTGTTGGCGCTGCGCGAGCATCTCCTCACCTACCCGTGGCACGACGCCACAGGCATATTTCCACAGAAAGTCTCGTCCAAAACTCAGCTTTTCATCCCCAAAACATTCAAGAATTATTCTAACTCTTTGTGACTTGTTCCAGGACGTAATGTTTCAGCACTCTAGCTCGTTTCCACTCAATTTTCAGCCAATTAATGTATCAAGACCTGGAAAACCGAACTTTGATCAATAGCACGTAATTCTAAATAAAACTAAACTATAAATAACGATAAAATATACAAAATATACACGATATAAGGATGTATTTTGCAATGCATCAATGGGCTTATGCAATTAATTTAGTTGTGGCCAAGCATTTAAAGTTTTAACATGGGCACTTAAACAATTAGTCATAGGATTAAATTATTTTTATTTGTTTAGTTTTGGACTTATGGGTTTAATTATAAATATTAGAAATTAGATGTCTATATCTGTGTTTAACTAGTATTTAGTAGGGATGGGATTGGTACAGTACCCGTACCTATACCCGTACCAGTACCGAAAATACCGGTACCGAATTTGAACAAAAATAGGTACCAAATACCGTACCAAATATATAGGTACGGTACGGGTACGAGTACGGGTATTTTCGGTACAGTACCCGCTTGGTACCATTTTATTTTTATTTTATTTTTGAGCACTTGTACGAGTACTAAATAGGTAAAATTGACATGACTACCAATATAGTTCGAGTACCAAATAGGTAAAATTGGTACGAGTACCAATACGATACGGGTACCATATAGGTAAAATCAATACGAGTACACTATAAATACCCTAATATGAAATAAAACATAATACAAAAAAACTTTTAAAGGTATACATAGAATTCGGTACCAGTACCCGTTTTTACCCGTACCCGTACCAATACCGAAAGTACCGAATACCAAAATCAATAAAACTAGGTACCGATACATGTACCAAATACCTAAAATCGGTACGGGTACAGGTATGAGTACGGGTACGGTACGGGTACGAGTACGGGTATTTGGGAAAAAAAGCCCATCCCTAGTATTTAGGCCTCACGCTTCGTGGCGGGACTGTTAAACCTAACAAAAAGTAGACGTAAAAACGCTGAACCACGTACACACATTTAGACCGAAAAAAATAAAAAAATAACTAAATCAACTTAGGACCCGCACGTTGCGACTTCACCATTAAACCGTAAAAAAATACGTTGAACCACGCTTGCGTGTTGCAGCTTATACTGACTCTAAGTGAAGAAAAAGGAAAATTACAAAAAAAAAAACATGATGAATAAAGCACAATGTGCAACTATATAAAGTATAAACTTGTATTTAAAAAATTGAATAGTAACATTGTCGAAAAGACTTAACGTCTATAAGGAAAACGACGGTATAAGAGTAAAAATCTATGGGTTAAAGATGCGTTTTATATATAGTGTAAAAGTAAACATTTGAAACTTAAAAAAAAATTAAAAAAAAAACCATTTTGGTAACTCACATTAAAAATTTTAAAAAAAACAACCTTGAGTCAACACATGTGACTTAAGACATACAAAATAGTGTTTTCAAGACACAAGTTAAGACCTACAAAATAGTGTTTTTAAGACGCAAGCAACTCAAATGTGAAAATTAATATATAGGAAATATATAGGAAATTGGGCCTGATGAGTGAATACTATATATTAAATGGGGTGTGATAAATACACCTATTATAAAGATTAATATACCCAAAAGTCAAATTTAGTAATAATTAACTACTTTATTATATTATTTTATTATAAAGTTAAAAGTAATAATTATATTTTATTATTAAGTCAAAAGTAATAATTATGTTTTTTTATCTTATTTTATTTTAGAGTTAAATGTCATTTTAGTCTATGTGGTTTGGGTCATTTTGCCAGTTTAGTCCAAAAGTTTCATTTTTAACATGTGGGTCCAAAAAAGGTTTCACAGTTGCCATTTTAGTCCATTGGGTTAACTTCATCCATTTTTCTGTTAACGAGAAGGCCAATTCGGTCATTTTATATGGTTGAATTGCCCTTTTAGTTAACAGAATTACATACAAAATGACCAAATTGGCCTTCTCGTTAACAGAAAAAATGGATGAAGTTAACAAAGTTGACTAAAATGGCAACTGTGAAACCTTTTTGGACCCACAGGTTAAAAATGAAACATTTGGACTAAACTGGCAAAATGATCCAAACCACATGGACTAAAATGACATTTAACTCTTTATTTTATAATACTTTTGTTACTTTTTTATATTTCTTATACTATTATTAATATTAATATCAATATTAATAAATAAATAATCAAGACACTTTATTATAAATACGAAAGTGAAAAAGTTAATCATAAATAAATAACGAGTCTCTAATAAAACAGTAAACGTGCCATCATCCGCCGGGTACCGGTTCCAGCGAAAAGACAAGAAAGAACTCCGGTAAAAAACTTGTTTTTTTTTATAGATCTGGTTGAAAAAAAACTTGTTTTTTAAAGATCTAGTTGTAAAAAACTTGTTCCATTGAGTTTTTTTTTTAACTTTTTTTTAAAGTTGATTTTTTTGTAAATAAAAATTTTTGAAAAAACCTTTCGTAAAGCCGAATTCTCTAAGACAACTCGTAGGAGTTTTCATTTTACCCTAACTATATATATAAATATATATATATATACACACACACGCATACACGAAAATAGTATATATATATATATATATATAGGGAGGAGTTCATGCGAGAACCACCCTTATTGCGAGAACCGCGAGAACCAATGTGAACACAACCTAAAATAGCTAAAAAAAACCTACCCCCCCCCAAAAAAAAAAAAAAAAAACCTAAACCCCCCTCCCCCACCGCCCACCCCCAAGCTAAAATGCTAAAAACTAAACCCCAAAAAACCTAAAAAAATCTAAATTTTTTAAAAATATTTTTTATGCTCAAATCGCTACTTTTAGTGGCAATTTTTTTTTTTTTGCTTCGAAAAGTAGCGATTTTTATATAAAAATATTAAAAAAAAATTGTGTGATTTTTAGCTATTTTTAGGCATTTTTGGTTGTGTTCACATTGGTTCTCGCGGTTCTCGCAATAAGAGGTGGTTCTCGCATGATCTTCTCCCTATATATATATATATATATATAGAAACGGGTTCTGGAGAAAACGCTCAAAAGTGTGAGAACGGTGAGAACGCATCCTGACCCAACACGTGTCCCGCGGCATAGAGAAGGGCGGAGGGATTTTTTTGTCTTTTCATTCTTCTTTTATTTACACAACGCGGTATAATATTTTCTGGCGTCTAAGTTTTTTTTGGCGTTAATTGTATTTATTAAACTTTTTGGCGTTGAATTAATTGTTTTTGTGGCACATATATATTTTTTTGGCGTTATATCGTTTTCTAGTTATTTTTTTGGCGTTTGTGGCGTTTTGTATAATAATTCACTACGAGTAATTAATATTTGCATAAGATTAATATAAGTCCAATTTTTCTTTTTGGCGTTTAGTGAATTTTTTGGCGTTTTAATACCCTTTACAAGGTGATTTGCCAGCAGTTGTTCTCCCAATTTTCATTCTACTAGCGTTTTGGTGTTTGTAGTTTTTGGCGTTTTATATAATAATGTGGGAGACGTCTATATCTTTTTACATTTTTTTAACTTAAAGTATTTATTCAATGTATTTGAAATATAAAGATAAAGCACGCGAAAGTTTGTGAGGATAATCAGCATGTCTTTGTCCCCCTGGCGTTTGACACGTTCGGCTCCTTGGCGCCGGAGGCAGTTCGGTTCTTGTCTAGAGTTCAGCGTGTGGTCCATAGCAACTTTTCGACCCCACAGGGGCGGGGCTTTGTTTCTAGTAGATTAGGGTTTTCTATTCAGAAATGGATGGCGGCGCAGTTTGTTGCCCGTCTATCTGCTATCTTTATGTAATTTGCCCTGATGATTGGAATGAAATAAAAATGCTAATTTTGTAAAATAAAAGATAAAACTAAATTATGTTATATTGCTACCGTGTCTCCATTTTCTGTATGTATTTGAAATATATGGATAAAACTAAATTAAATTGTATTGTTATCGTGTCTCCATTTTCTGTATGTATAAAATAATTAATAAAAAATCAAACACTACGTTTTCTACTTTGATATAAGATAACCAATCGGCTTTCACTATGATATAAGATAACCGATCGGCTTTCACTAAGGATATATGGAAAAGGGCCAAGTTTTGGCAGCCGGTTTTAGATCGATTCGCATCGAAATTATCCAAATGGAAGGCTAGATATCTATCTTTCGCTGGTCGAATGACGTTATTAAAATCGGTTCTTGGTAGCCTTCCGTCCTATTTTTTATCTATATTTGCAGCCCCTAAGTGTGTGTTAAAAAAGCTTGAAAAGATTAAGAGGGAGTTTCTTTGGGGTAAGTCGGATAAAGGTCATAAACTTCGGTGGGTTCGGTGGAATTGTTTGCTTAACTCTAAAAAAGCAGGGGGGATGGGAGTGGGGAGTATTCAACATTTCAATTTTGCCATGCTGGTTAAATGGTGGTGGAGGTTTAAGGAGAATCCAAACCAACTATGGGCAAAGGTTGTGGCTGCTATTCACGGTGGGTATGGGTCCTCTAGTTCGATCTCATTAATTCCGGTTAAGAAAACTTTACCTGGGATTTGGAAAGATGTGGGGTCGGTGGAGAGAGATTTTAACAAAGCGGGCATCATTATTTCAGAATTTCTTATTCAAGAGGGTGGAGTTTGGAAGTGGAGGAGCGATCCGGCTGGTTCTTTCTCGGTGAAACAAGTCCGTTTGGACTTAGAATCGGCTCAGGCAGGGGCTGTGTCGGGTAATCCTACTTTTCAGTGGAACAATTGGGCTATTCCGAAGGCAAACTACTTTTTGTGGAGAGCTATGCTTGGTAAAATCGCCTCTAAAGTAGGTCTGGTTCACCGAGGAGTTCCCCTCTCGGATACAAGCTGCCCTCGGTGTGGGATTGCGGACGAGGACCCGGATCATATTCTTTTCAACTGTCTCTGGTCGAGAAGCATTTGGTGGAATATTCTGGTTTGGATCAAAATTAGATTTCCTTTACAGATGAACAATATCATGGATCTCTTCTCTTACATCAAAGAAAATCCGGGTGGAAGAGTTTGGAAGAAAAGTGTCTATACGATTGCTATTGCTACGGTTTGGAGAATTTGGATTGCCAGAAATAAAAAAGTATTTGAGGACAATTTCCTTCCTGTTTCTGCGGTTGTTGATCAGATCAAGGAGGAAAGTTTCTCCTGGGTGTGTTGTCGTTCGTCCATCAAGAAGCCGAAGTGGGGTAACTGGATTTCTTTTGATTTAATAGATTCGATGTAATGGAGTTCGGGCTTGTCTGTTTGTTTTTGTCTGTTTTTTGTTTTGTTGTTCTCAGCTTCTTGCTGGCTCTTTATATATATATAAAGTGTGTTTGCCGTTCAAAAAAAAAAAAAACTAAGGATATATGGATAGATACTTAGATAGGCCTCTCATCATTAAAAGAGCTGTTTAAAAAAAATTAAAAGGTATATGGAAATTTGAAAAAGTGCAGTATGAAATTATTTAGTTTATGAAAATTTAAAAAGTTAGACTTGTAAAAAAAGTAAAAACAAAGTTGACTTTTGGGTGTATTTAACATCACCCATAAAATTGCAATTTTACCCCCTGAGGTTAGAGGCCATTGGCACTTTTACCCCCCCTAAGGAAATAATTGCAATTTTACCCCCCACTGTTAACTCTTATGTCGCAACATTACCCCCTAAGCTCAATTTTGTTGACTGATCTGTTGACTTGGTGATGAAATGACTATTATACCCTTTTATTTTACCCCCTGTGCTTTGTTTACTCTGTAATATTACCCCCTGCCACCAATGCCACCGCCATTCACCACCACAACCACCACTGCCACCTCCAGCCACCACCCTCAACCACCACTGCCACCGCAATTCACCACCACAACCACCACTGCCATCTTCTTCCTCCCCCCTCTCTCTCTCTAAAAAAACCCACCACCCACCTTCTCCCCTTCATCACCGTCATGGTCATCACAAACACATCAAAGGCTATTTTGAATACTCTGCTATAACTTGCAGAGCTTACACAGCTTCCATTACTGATTTTGGAGGTGTTGGTGATGGTGTAACCTCAAACACCAAAGCTTTTCAAACCGCCATTGATCATCTTGGTCAACTCAGATCGGTAGGCTGTGGCTCGCTACTGTATGTACCTCCTGAAAGATGGTTGACTGGTAGTTTTAATCTCACCAGTCATTTCACTCTGTAATTTTTGAACCTCCTATGTTCAGTTCTTTCGATTAACCCCCTGTTCTTAAATAAAAAAAAACACAACACAAATCAAACCCACTATTTCTGTGCTCAATCCAAGATCTTAATTTTCACTTTTAGCGTTAATTCCAAGGTGGGCAAAAGTCATTTACAGTTAATGGTGATTAAAGGTGGAATAAAGACTAAGGTAATCATGGGTTGCATGATAACAGTTTCGTTTATGTTTTGATGACTGCATTCAAGCTTTTATTAGTAAGTTCCATTTTATTTAGTTGTTGAAGAATCATGAATCTGCATTAAACTTCTACATATATGATCTTGAGAAATAATAAGCAGTAAGAAAGAAACTTGTCCCATATACTTGTTTTGTTTTGGCATCAAAGCAATCAAGGTTCGTGTATGCCAAAGTATCCTCGGTTCAACATAATGTCACTAGTAGCAACTATCTCTGCTACCACCAAAGAAGCTGGCACATTTTCTCTTCAATGCCCGATGTTAACAGCCACTAATTACACCACTTGGACGATGATGAAAAGAAGGGTAATAAATAAAAAATGAAACACAACATGAATATCTTCATCAATATATATAGATTTGTAAACACAAAGACTAAAGATAAAATCACAACAATCACACAATAGAATATTGTCTTTTTAAGGTCATGCCGTCTGGTTCGTCTACAGTTTTTTTGTGATCTTCCGCTGCTGCTATACAGTTTGATAACTACTAGACATCAATCATGCTCAACTTCTATGGCGGCTTGGTACCATTTAGCGTTAATTCCTTATTAATGGTGAAAAGGGTCTTGATTGTTTTGAAAATGATGATCAAATGATCAAGAAAAGTGAAGGTGAAAAACAGAGTGTTCAAAACACATGAGGTGCCATTTAGCGTTAATTGCAGTGGTGGGTTTTTTGTGGTGGTAATTTCTATGGGTGGTGGGTTTTTTTAGAGAGAGAGAGAGAGGGGGGGAGGAAGAAGATGGCAGTGGTGGTTGTGGTGGTGAATGGCGGTGGCAGTGGTGGCTGGAGGTGGCAGTGGTGGTTGTGGTGGTGAATGGCGGTGGCATTGGTGGCAGGGGGTAATATTACAGAGTAAACAAAGCACAGGGGGTAAAATAAAAGGGTATAATAGTCATTTCATCACCAAGTCAACAGATCAGTCAACAAAATTGAGCTTAGGGGGTAATGTTGCGACATAAGAGTTAACAGTGGGGGGTAAAATTGCAATTATTTCCTTAGGGGGGGTAAAAGTGCCAATGGCCTCTAACCTCAGGGGGTAAAATTGCAATTTACTCTTAAATTTATCTTTATAATTTGTAAGGACCTAATAAGTGAATACTATATATTAAATTTATCTTTGTAATTTGTGAACTTCTAATTTTTTTCTTTGCGGTCCGTGTTGAAATTTCATGGGATCGCTCTCAAATTTTCATAAAGATTATCGAGGTTGTATCGCATATAGTACGTTATTTTTTCTCACGGGGTGCGGGTGACCCATATCTATACACTAGGTACGTCCTAACAGGTGCAGTGATATAAAACTCATCTCAAAACACTATAAAATGTTCATTCACTAGGCTAGTTTCCAGTCACACCGTATCTATTGTTTTCGTTTATCAACAATATATCCACGTTAACAAATTGAATCAGTTATGCTCCTAAAGCATTATTTTTAATTATGCACACATAATAACATATTAAAAAAGTCCCAATAACTAATTATACACACATAATAACATATTTAAGAAGTGCCAATAACTAAATGTTCACCTGCATTTAAATACTAGCATACATTCATACAACATAAAGTATTAATGTATTAGCCATATTGACACAATGTGGATGAAGTAACAAAATAGTTGATTACAAGCATTTGAATTATTATTATTTTTATGTATGCTTATTAAACATTATGCACTCACCTTGATCTATTTATTATTATTCCTTGACTGCTTACACATAATTGAGCCAATTAACCAAAATCACCAAATTGATCAACTATTGATCACTTTCACCTATGGGCACCATTTTAGTTATTGTTTCATGTATAAATATGGGTTCTGTATTTCTCTACCAATCTTTTTGATTTAAAATCTAATTGCATATTTTATGAAACTTTAGTTGACCCTTTAGGAAACCAATTTCTCAGTTTTGACAAATTTGAATAATTTACATAATCTAAGTTTCAAAATCTACCTTATTGACTTAAAAAATCATCCAAACACATGTACATGGGGACCTAAACATTTGTTGTTTAAAATAAAGACTTCAAACACAACTTTGCATAACAACCCCTTATAATAATTTTTATTTTTTTCTTGGATACTTTACATGTTTACTCAACAAACTAAATACGCTAACTAAACCAACTGGGGTAGCCCAGTTGGCCACCGACACACACCTCTAACCAAGAGGTACCGGGTTCAAACCTTGGGGCGCAAAAGTACCCTCTTTCCCAAGGGTCGGCTCGGCAAGGGTATTTACTGCCAGGCTCAGGCTTGTCGGGTGGCGGCCTGGGAGGGGTTATCCCCTCCGCGGTCAGGGGTACCGTGCATTACCCTTTTTCCTTTTTTCTAAATACGCTAACTATAGTGCGAAAGATGTTATATTTTGTTACCAACTTATGTAAACGTGTTAGTCGATACATTCATTGTCATTCAATCCATGGTGACCCAAATGATCCACGTAAACCACTACAATATGAAGGGTTTCTAACTACTTACTTCACATATTCTCGTAAGGCGGTGGCTACAAATGTAAAACATAAGCCTTCGTTAAAACATAGTGAATGGTTACCTATACAAATGACGCCTAACTTTAAAGTTTGTTAGTCATGTTATTCATGTGTTTATGTTGTCTCTTCTCCCGTCACTTCATTTAATCTTTCCTATACGTTCTTTCTTATGTGATAATCAATAATTGATAGTGTGATATAGTCGAGGTTTATTTTACATATCTAAATAACGTCATAATCTATGTTTCCGGTGAAGAAGGTATTTATTCCGTCTTTCTTTTCTTTTATTGGCATAAGTTGGAAAGATAAACAAATACAACTAAACACACGCTTAAATATTGCGTCATACATATATATTAGGTGGCGCTTTTAATCTCAAATATTGAAAATTGGAATTACGAAAATGAAAATTAATTAGACACCTTAAAAAACATGTGAACTGATGACATTCATGGTTTACGAGTTTTACACTAAAAACGAAGTCCAACTAAAATCTTAATATCAAGAAAAGTACATCGAAGTTAAAATTAGACGTCTAGACGAAGCAATTTGAGCCCGCAAGCTAGGTTTAAAACGTAGGACCCCTTAAGAGATGTCTGGTCACATCTTAATAATCCTCTAGCTCTAAACCGATAAAAATGATATCAATCTTGACTCATATTCTTGATTTTGCTAAATAAGTTATATCAATATTATACTTAATAATCCTCTAGCTCTAAACCGATAAAAATGATATTAATCTTGACTCATAAATTCTCTAGTTTACACATATGTTATATAAATATTATACTGTTTATAAAATAAAGTACAATGGAAATAATTAAATTAAATTTTATGGAATCAAAGAGTGCGGATAAAAGAATGAAGTAACAATCAACTGGAAAACAGCAAGGACCACTTCTGACTCCATCAGTAAATACAAGTGCTTCCCAACAAAGTTGAGTCAAAATTTCATCCTATCCCCCACTACCCCCCCCCCCCCCCCCCCCCCCCCCCCCTCTAAAGAAAAAAAGTCTCCTCTGAACATGTTTCATTGTTTGTGGCATATAATATGGGAGTGTGTGTATGTGTGTGAGAAGTAAGAGAGTGTGTTTGGTGGGGTGGTGGTGACATTGATGATGATCCAACATGGACAAACTTGCAGATGAACAACAATGCAAGCTTTTGTTCAAAGCTTTCTCTTTCTCTTTCTCTTTCATGATGTTGTCATCTGTTTATTTATGTTTTTCTGTATCATGAATTTATTCCAATGGTCCCACCACCACAATCATAGGTGTTGTTAACTTTCCTCTTCACAATCCCAATTTCCCATTCCCATATGCTAATTTCTTGAAAAAAGATCCATACTTTGTGTGTTCTTCACCACCATAAATAAAAAAAAAACCCTAATTTTGCCTCTTTTGGTCAATGGTCAGTCCACATTGTAACAGGTCTGCTTATGGTAGAATCTTGAATGTGTGCATTGTGATCTTCATCAAGATCTTTAGGTATTGCTAAAAAGTTTCAATTTTTATTTGGGATTCTTGGTTTTGTAACCACCCTATTGTCAATTTCTCTTATTCTTCTTCATTGCAACCACCCCATTGTTTTTTTTCTCACTTTTTTTACAGTCTTTACACCTAATTCTTAAGTGGGTTAATGTTTAATTCATCTGGGGTCTCTCTTTTTGATTAATTAAACAAACCCTTTTCACATTTTTGTTTTCTAATCTTTGTATTATGACATTATCTTCATAATAATTGGGTTGTTAATTCTTGAGATAATTTGAGGTACCCACATTCAATAAAGTTAGGGTTTTTAAGATTTTGATACAAATCTTGAATGCCTGATCTTTATCAAGGTCCTTTAGTTTGGTCAAAAGTCAAAACCCTTGAAGATTTGTCATTTAGGGTTTATAGGTCTTAAAGGGGGTGATTGTTTGTCTGTTAAGGTGGTGTTGATCACATTCTTCAAGTAACAAGATTCCTCACATTGGTTCAATGTTTATCAAATCGAAGAATTCGAATTTGGGCTGTCTTGATCTTGCTGAAGAACAGCTTGTTTTGCTGTAGTTGGTATCTCCAAAAGGTGCTAAATTGAGGTACTTTCTAATCTCTGCATATTACTTTGTCATGGTTTTGGAGTTTATGGACTAGAAATTAACCTTTTGAACTTTAGTACTTCGGTTTTTCGTTGCATTTACATCATTTTTACAATGCAATTGTAATTTGAACTATACCACCATCAACATAGTTCTTTTTGCACTTATATTTTGAGAATTTGTCCAAAATCATTCTTTGGTATGATTTTCGGTGTTCATCTATAAGCAAACATGGAAGATAATTTTTTGGTCGAAAAACAAGCACGATAATTGAAAAGGTTAATCACTTCTTTATCAATCGATAAGCTTACTAACCATAGTTCCTTTTTTTTTGTAGAAATATTATACAGACGATAAATTTACTAACCATGTTTCGTTATTTTGTAGAATAATTATATAATTTAAGGGGAATTAGTAGGTAATGTGGTGCACTTGAGTACATTTTCAGACGTTGACAAACTATATCAACGGTGGTAGCCTTCGACTATTCTTTGCACAAAGATTACAACCGTTGGTATTAATTAAATTTTACCGAAAATGCAGCCAAGTAGGCCGTTTCTTGATAAAACTACGTTTTTCCAGTACTTAAGAAGAAAAAAATGAAAAAATAGCTAGTAAATGTGAGTCAAATAATAACCATAACGTGCATCCATTAACAACACTCGTGTTTTTACATTCTTCTTCTAGTGCTTTGTGCTTATATATTCCCGTTGGTTCTTTCTTACCAGGCTTATCATCTTATTTGTTCAAGAAAAGATAAAAATCAAGGATATTGTTTAACGATCTCCATTTCATTATGGCAAAAAGATCACATCAACGTCCTTCTCAACAGAAGAAAGACACATCGGGTTGTATGTGGGGAATAATTAGTATGTTTGACTTTCGACATGGTCGGACCCCACGAAGGCTGCTTTCAGATCGTAGAAGATACACCGACAACAATACTTACGGCAAGACTTTTTTTACCATTGAAACTAAAACTATTATGTTGTGTATGCTTTTCTTAGAAACGGTGATTCCGTCCCATTTATAGGTAAACGGGTCGATTTGGGTTATACTTTTGTCGAATGGGTCAAATGGCTAAGCTTCAAATATTTATCTAAGATAGAAACGGGTCAACCTGGTAGAGGTGCATTTAAAATGCGTAAAACGTACTATATCATTTTATCGAAAAACTAGGTTACGCTGCATAATATAGTCATACAGAGGCTCATATACGACTTGAATATTGTAGGTTGTCTATATTAAATTCATATAACTTGTAATTCTCTTGTTTTTTAGGTACTCCATATCCTGCATCAGAAGCGAGTTTTCCCACATATTCTCAGGAGACGCATTCAAGCATTAAGGTATAGGATGTTACAAGTTTTGATTTTTAAAAAGTTTTTCCGGAAAACTGAAACAAATACAGTTCTAGAATTACTGTGAAAGTTGAAAATTCGGTTATGGTTGTCGATTTGACCATGCTGTCAATAGCACCTTTTTTTGTTAGGGATTGTGGTCCACAAGATTCTTTTACTTTGTCTGACAATCTGACATAAGAGGGTAATTTAGACGTTTGACTAACGGTCAAAAGTCGAACACTTTTGGTCAACCATACGTGGAAGTCAAACTTTGCAAGTTTCATAGATGGAGGGAGTATTTTTTAAAAATGTTATATGTTTTTTTGTTCATTTGACATAACTTTAAGGATCTTGTGTTACAAAGACATGCCACGTCTGTGGGGCCCCCAAAGCCGAAAAGAATATGACTAATGGTTTTCTTGACTGAACCTCAGGATGTCGAAAAAACAAAAAAGACAAAAGTTGATCTTACGAGGATGAGGGTAAAGGAAGTTACCGAAGAAAAGATGTTCTTTGACCTGGATCCGAAATCCATAAGGAAAAATCATGAACGCGTGAATAAATCCAAAACGTTACAAAAATCTTTTGACGAGGAAACGTCGATTAGTCATCAAGCTCAGAAAACGTCACAGTATCATGATCTTGAAGCTCTTGTGAGAGAAATCTTACTGATTTATCGAAAAAGGAATGAACAGAATGGTGATCATGGTACATGGGCAAAACGGTCTTTTCCGATAGTTGAAGAAAAGCTTATTGCAGCTGTTGAGGCGTTGCTGAACGAGAAATCAAGAAACGGAGACCACAAGAAGTTTCACCATTCAAAAGAGATGTTTAAGATGTTGAGTTCGAATAAAGAAATGTTCTTGAAAATCCTTCATGATCAAAACTTGATTTTGTTAAACGAAGACCAGAAGTCAAGGTCAAGGTCAAAGGTTCAAGGGCCGGAGGAACCGGAATCCCTGACCCGTAAACATCAAAAGATCTTTAGAAGAAAGAGCAAGTCCCAAGAATGTATACAGTTGTATGAAAAGGATAGAATCGTCATTTTGAAGCCCGGATGTTCCGAAAATCAAGTTTCGACGGGGAATGAAACCGACAACGATGAAAATGGTTCACAGTTTTCGTTTATGAAAGTCAAAAGACGGTTAAAAACGCTATGGAAAACGAGCAAGCAACACCGGGATCCACTGAACGAGCAGGAAAAACGGTTGACAGTGGATGGAGTTCCCCAAATAGAGATCATTTCTACATTGAAAGATTTACAAAGGTTAACAACGGGTTTAAAACAGGAGATAGATTTTCAAACTCACGTGCAGATAATCGGATATCAAACATTTATGTCGAGGCTAAGAAACATTTATCGGAAATGCTCACGAGTGGCGATGAAGATGCTGAGTCAATGAAGAGAAGCCTCCCGGCCCGCTCGAAAAGTCTTGGAAGGATTTTGTCTCTTCGAGAGTACAACTCTCTTTCTCCGCTTAATAGTCCTCGAGGTCAAACGAGACCTATGGTCAACACAAGTCAACTGATTGTGCCTATTGAAACCCCCGAAGGGAAAATTGCAGTTCTGGATAATGTGACTTGTGAAGGTACTCTTCTTTCTTAAGTTTCGACTTACATTCATATGAAACGGTACGGTTTGACTTTTGAGGTCAAACGGCTTAATTCGACAAGAAGATATTACCTGAAATTTAATTCACTATATATGCAGGGGATCAAGAGATTGTGAATTTGCCTTTATGTGATAAAGAACACAAAAAGCAACCGGAATTGTGTGAACCCCGTGACTCTGTAACTGAAGATCAACCTTCTGAGAGCTTAGAACCGGTAAGGAGATGCTTTACAAATTTCTCGATACAAGTAGTTTTAACTTTTCAAAAAAAAAAAAAAAAAAAACATCGGTCAAGTAGGGGTGTAAAACAGACGAGCCCAACCTGAGCCTGACTCGTTTCGAGCTCTCTGCCTCTAAAGTTCAAGCTCGGCCAGTGAATAATTTGGCTAGCTCATTCTCGGCTTATTTATTATTTATTGGTTTGTAATTATTTTATACATAAGTTGATAGATAATTAATTTTCTATATATTATAATAGCAGCTACACCCGTGCTACGCGACCGGATAACGCCTTTTGTTACACTGCAGCTGGGTTATCTTTGAACAGTTTTATAACTAACGCTAATCGGATTTTTTGTTCAACTAATGCATTTTTGTACAACTAAACATATAATAATTAAAATTATGTAAATGTAGATTTAATGTATCAAATGATTATATAAATAATAGGCTTGCAAGCCTAGTCAAGCTCGATAAGTGAAGCTCGGGCTCGTTTATTTATTAGCCTAACCATTGGTTTCTCAATTAGTTTGATTATTTAATTTTCTACTCACCCCTAGTTATTTTACATTTTTTCATGTTTAGTCAAACAGAAAAGTAAAACTTTCTTTCTGTTAAAATGCAGGATTTACCTGAAAAGAATGAGTTATCTTCTTCTCAAAACACTAACGAGCATTCACTTGCAAGCAAGACCGAAGATTTCAAGACCAGTCCCGAAAAACCTAGTCCTGTATCTGTTCTTGAGCCGTTGTTTTCAGATGACGACGTTACCCCTGCAAAACCCGTCTCTCTACCTGGTAAGATTATGTTATAAGTATGAAATGATACTACTGTCCGTTTGTCATGTGCTAAGTTATATTTTCTGAAACGCTTAGTCGAAGCTGCGGTTCAGCCACGATGCATCGAATTCGACGAGTTTGTTTCCGGTGTTGAAGATCAAATACGAATCACAGACTCGGGGGATAGTGAGGAAACTGCATTCGAGTATGTTGAAGCCGTGCTGCTTTCTTCCGACTTAAACTGGTCCGTATTCGAAAACCGGTGGATTTCATCCGTTCAAATCCTCGACCTGTCTTTATTCGATGAAGTAGAAACTTTTTCGAGCCGAGCCAAATACGACCAAAAGCTTCTCTTTGATTCAACCAATGAAGCTCTTGAAGACGTATGCAATCGTTTCATTCCCGAATCGTCGTTTATCAAACAAAACGTTTGGCCCGTTCCTAAAGGAATGGACTTGATAAACGAGGTGTGGTCGAGACTCGAGTCACGTCTTTGTAAGCTTTACCCTCGAGATTTGAACACGCTCGTAAGCAACGAATTGGAAACTAATAGAATGTGGTTGGATCTTCAAAGCGGGTCACGTGAAGTAGTTTTCGAGCTTGAAGAATCAATCTTCGAAGAAACAATCGACGACGTCCTTTTTGAGTTTGTTTACTTATAGATGATATAACGAATAACGGTCTATCTTGGTCGTGAAACCCGATTCGCTTGAAATCGGGTTTTCGAAAGATGGTTTTCTTATTTTTATTAATGAGGAACTTAGAATGTGGTTTTGGTGTGTTTTATATGATTTTGGTTACTTTCTTGTAGTTAAAAAGATATGTTAATGAAAATTAATTTGTAACTATTAGAAGCACTTTTGTCAACCTATGGAGCTTGCTTTTTAGCTTTAACATTCAAAATAAATGTCACAAGGGTGAAGTTAACATACTAGAATTTGAAAAGAAGAAAAAAAAGTGATATAGTATTTAGTGCCTAAACAACATAACACTTAACATGTAAATAAAAATGATGCATTGTATAAGTAAATGAAAAACCTACCATAAAATACTTTAATTTGTGCATTTTTCTCACACTCGACCGCAAGTTTGTATAAACATAAATAATATAGCTATTTGTACTACTTTTTAATCGGTAAATGTAGAAAAATATTTGGAAAGTTAGTTACAACTAGATTTTGCCCCATCCGCGTTGCGGGACACTAAACTGAATATTTATCTCTCATAATATGTACATCTGTGTTTCGGTTACTTATACATACTACTCATAACACGATCTCAAAAAATTACAACGAGTCAACCAATTAAAATAAAACATTATCATGCTTAAAAAACAAAAATGATGAAAAAACTATAATTTTAAATTGGGGCAAAATTGTAATTTTTTAGGACAAATATGTGTGTGCCAGGTAGGGGTGTTCATCGGGTTTTTTCTTCGGGTTTCGAGTTTTTCGGGTCGGGTTGTTCGGGTTTTTGTCTAGGAAAAATTGACCCGATAACCGACCCATTTAAAGTCCGGGTTAGTCGGTTTTGGGTTATTCGGGTTCGGGTTAGTTCGGGTCGGGTTGTTCGGTTCTCGGGTTTAGATGTAAAATGAAAAATTAATGTTTTTTACAAGATATCATCAAAATTCATATTGCTATTTTAAAAATATCATCAAAGTTCAAACAATATTTGACAATATGCTACTATAATATTTAAAAGTCCCAAAACTTAATGTTTCATATATTAAAAACTCCAAACCAAAACACTTCTATAAGAAAAAAAAACAATAAATGTTCAGGTTTTTTTTAGGTTTCATGTTTCGGGTTTTTCGGGTCGGGTTGTTCGGGTTTTTGGTAGGGAAAAAGTGACCCAATAACCGAACCATTTAAAGTTCGGGTTGGTCGAGTTCGGGTTTCTCGGGTTCGGGTTTTTCGGATATTTGCTAATTCGGGTTCGGGTGGCTTTGAATTCGGATCGGGTTTCGGGTATTGGATAAAAATGAACAGCCCTAGTGCCAGGCAGCCGCCTGACACGAATAAAAGATACACCGAGTCAACCAATTAAAACAGAACACTACCACAGTTTTGAAAAAAAAAACTAAAACGACGGCATGACTGTGATTTTACACTGGGGGCAAAATCGTAATTTGACTGGGAAAACAAGCAAAAACGATGAAAAAATATAAATTTAAATTGAGGGCAAAACTAATAGCAAAACTGTAAATTTAAACTGAACAAAATGGTAGTTGTGAACCGATGGCAAAATCGTAAGTTTTAGCTGGAGGCAAAAGCATAAATTAATTTGAACTGAGGGTAAAAACGTAATTTTGCATTGATGACAAAATCATAATTTTAAAGCGGGAATAAAATCGTAAATTGGTTAGACCATTAGGGTGCAAGCGAGCCTAGCCGATCCCAAGCTCGACCAGGCTCGAACTTGATTATCTTATGAAAGCTCGGGCTCGAGCTCGGCTAGATTTGAGCTTTGTTTTCAAAGCTCGAGCTCGGCTTGTTAGTATTTTCTCAAGCTCGAGCTCGACTCGGGTTCGTTTATTATATATTAATTGATATATTAAATAAAAATAATATAAATAATAGACTTTTTAGACTCGCGAGCTCGATAAGTGAAGCTCGGGCTCAGACTCGTTCACTAAATAAGCTTATTTTTAGGTTTGAGTTCGGCTTGTAAACAAATTTAAATAAGCTCAGCTCGACTCGACTCATTTACACTAAGGCTCGACAAGCCTAACGAGCTTTACATGCGAGGTTCGAGCTCGGGCTCGATAAACAAACGAGCTTTATATTAGACTCAAACTCGGCTCGGGCACGATAAGACTCGGCTAGTAGCTCGTGAGCCGCTCGGCTCGTTTGACACCCTACAGACAAACGTCTCGCAGTATTACCCGTGTTGTGTTTGTAGTTACAGGTAATTATACTTATTTTTTTTTTGTATATTTATTTTATTGTGTTAATAATTAGATTTTGTTCTGTGTTTATAGGCATAATAAAATCATATAAATAATAACAATAAGCTCGTTCTCGGGCTCATTTAAGCTGGTCGACACCACCCCTAGTCGTAAATTTTCAATACATACAAAGACAAGTATGCTTACTAAACAAACGAACCAATGGGCGGCAGGTGTAATAGTGCCAGGCAGGTGTAATAGTGCCGCCCCTCAATTGGGCTAAATGGGCGGCAGGTGTAATAGTGCCAGGCAGCTGCCTGTAGGACTGCAAACGAACCAAACGTTCGGCGAACAGTTCGTGAACCGTTCGGCGGGAAGTTCGTTTGTGTTCGTTTGTTTACTAAACAAACGAACACGAACAAGAAATTTCGTTTGTTTAGTTAAATGAACAAACATGAATAGTGTTCGTTCGTTTATGTTCGTGAATGTTCGGTAACGTGTTCGTTTGTGTTCAATACTTCATTAGTGTTTTTAGTTTTTATATTTTTTTAAATACTTCAAAATTCTGACAAATTAAATATCTAATAAGTGTCGGTGTATTATATATTCTGTTCATGAATGATTGTTTGTGTTCGTTTGTTTCCGTTTGTGTTCATTAACATTAGTTTGTGCTCATTTGTGTTCGTCAATGTTCGGTGCCTAAAATTAACAAACAAACACAAACGAACACGAACACGAACAAGTTCATTTCCTTAACAAACGAACACGAACATAAAATCTCGTTCGATAAGTGTTTGTGAACGGTTCGCGAACACATTTATTTCTTAACAAACGAACACGAACAAGGACTTGTTCGTGTTCGTTTGGTTCGTTTGCAGCCCTAGCTGCCTGACACTGCCCTATTGGCCCAACAAATTTACGATTTTAACCCGATTTAAAATTACGCTTTTGCCATCAGTTCATAAATATGTTCTCGCCCCCGCTTAAAAATAAATTTACGCTTTTGCTCCCAACTAAATATTTCAATTTTGCCCCCGGTTAAAAATTACGATTTTGACTTTATGTTTTTGCCCTCACTTAAAAATAAATCCGCTTTTGCTCCCAGCTAAAAGTTCCAATTTTACCCTCGGTTCAAAATTTCGATTTTGCCCCGTATAAATTTATACTTTTGCCATTAATTATTTTTTTCTCAAAACCAAATTACGAATTTGCCCTCAACTTAAATTTACATTATGCCCATCGTTTTTTTTTTTTGGTTTTCCTGGTGAAGTACAATTTTGCCCCAGTTTAAAATTACGCCGGCAGCTTTCTGCCACTCCCCCATTGGTCCATTTAATTTACGATTTGTCCCTAAAATAAAATTATGATTTCGCCCTCAGTTAAAAATTACGTTTTTCCCAGTGTTTTAGTTTTTTTACCCTCAGTTAAAAATTACGTTTTTCCCAGTGTTTTAGTTTTTTTTACCAAAACTATAAAGGTTTTTTGTTTTAATTGGTTTACTCGATTTAGCATTTTTTTCGTCTCAAGGAGCTGCCTAACACTGGCTCATTAGTCCTGAAAAATTATAGTTTTGCCCTTAGCCAAAAATTACGGTCTTATCATCATTTTTGTTTTCTTTTTTCCTAGCAAAATTATAGTAGGCTTTTTTTAATTGATTAAGAATTACTCGGCCATGAACCCACAACGCGGGCGGGGCATCAACTAGTTCATATACAAAACAGTTCATATATTGAAGGTCCACACAGTAGTAAAGCACACCATAGTAAACCAAACCACATGCATGCATGCGTATGCATATTTGAAGTCACTTGTTCTGGTTGAGTCTTGCAGCTGCAGCCATGGACGCAGCCACCCCACCTGGGTATGTAGCCAGCTCCGGCTGGTTCCTGATCTCCGCCCCAATCACCCCCTCTGCATCCTCCCTTGTCACCACTTTGTCTTTAGGCAAAAAACAACTTGCATCCGTCAAAACATCTCCAAGCTTTGTTTTCTCCTCATCACGCCTAGTTCGCGCATTTTGGGAGGCCGCTCCCTGAGCTTGCGCCGCCACACCACCTGGTATCACCTCCATACGCCCCGTTGCTCGGACTTCTGCTGCTTGTATCGCAGCCACATCACTCTGTTCCACCGGTTTCTCTGCTGCGGATAGCCCAGCAGCCTCTAGTGCTTCTCCTATTGTAACCAAATCCTCACCACCACTTTTCAACGAAACTGGAGCTGACGTGGGATGGACGTATTGCCCCACCACCTATTCAAATTCCATAGGAATTTAATTAGTTTTATCAACCGACTTGGTTTGGTTGCAAATTAATATCTAAAAAATATCCCTAGTAAAAATTAATTCTTGTTTTCGGGGAGCTTTTGCTTTTATAAGCAAGTATAGAATTCAAAAAAAAAAAAAAAAGTTAAATGCCATTTTAGCACTGTGGTTTGGTTTGGGTGATTTTGTCAGTTTAGTTCAAATGTTTCATTTTTCCCCTCTGGGTTCAAAAAGATTTCACTGTTGCCATTTTCGTGGTTAACTTCATCCATTTTTCTGTTAACCAGAAGGACAATTCGGTCATTTTATATGTATTTTTGTTAACTAGAAAGGCAATTCGGCCATATAAAATGACCGAATCGCCCTTCTCCTTAACATAAATAATAGATGAAATTAATAATAGATGAAATTAACCCGATGGACTAAAATGGGAAAAGTGAAACCTTTTTGGATCCACGGAAGAAAAAATGAAACCTTTGGACTAAACTGACAAAATAACCCAAACCACTGGGACTAAAATGACATTTAACTCAAAATAATCTAAGAAAAAGTTTGAAAATGTGAATTTTTATATTTAAAAAAAAAAGATTTTTTATTTGAAAAGCTTGAAGAAACTATGTAAAATGAATTTTCTTTTTTTGTGTAAAAATGATATTCTCGTTCACCACTTTTTTTTTTTTTTTTTTGTGTTAAATACATGCCTGGCCTCCGACTGATTCGGTTATAATGTGGTGACCGGCAACTTCGGCGTCGGAGACGGTGACTTGTTGATCTCCGGTGACTTGGTGAAGACCGTGGTTTCGATTGACAGAAGCCGCAGACTGCATGACGGCGGCAGGTCCTCCTTTGTGGGTGTGACCAACGGCCATATTTTCGGCGGATTGCATGGTGGCGGCAGGTCCTCCTTTCCTATCGTTTTAGTTTTTTTACCAAAAGTATAAAAGTTTTTTGTTTTAATTGGTTTACTCGATTTAATTTTTTTCCGTGTCAAGGAGCTGCCTAACACTGACTCATTAGTCCTGAAAATTTACAGTTTTGCCCTGAGCCCGAAATTACGGTCTTATCATCGTTTTTGTTTTTTTTCCTAGCAAAATTATAGTAGTCTTTTTTTAATTGGTTGAGAATTATTCGGCCATCGCTCCGCAACGCGGGCGGGGCATCTACTAGTTAACATTAACATTTACAAGTTGATGACGTAAGCCGGGAATAGTTTTGTTAAGTGGTTGGCCACTTTTGGCGACCACTTTGACTTTTGTTTTTTTTTTCTTTTTCCATATAATAGTTATTTATAGGTGATGCCAAATTACAATTTTATCCCAGGTGTAAAATTACGATTTCGCCTTCGATTCAAAATAAAATTTCGCTTTTGCCCCTTGCTTTTACGATTTTGCCCTCAGTTAAAAAATACAATTTTGCCCCCAGTTCAAAATAAAATTATGCTTTTGCCCTCAGCTAGAGTCCTGCCAAATTACGATTTGGTTCCCAGTTTAAAATTACAATTTTGCCCCCAGCTAAAAATTACGATTTTTGCCGCAGCTAAAATATTACGATTTGCCCCCATTTCAAAATAAAAAAATGGTTTTGCCCTAAGTTCAAAATATTATTTTGCCTCCATTTTAAAATTACGATTTTAACTCCGCTAAAAATTGCAATATTGCCATCGTTTTTTTTCTTTGGCAAAACCATGGTAGTGTTTTATTTTACTTTGTTTACTTAATTTTGTTTTTATTCATGCCAAACAGCTGCCTAGCACTCGCTAATTGGTCATGACAAATTATTGTTTTGCCCCCAACTCTAAATTACACGCTTGTCATCGTTTTAGTTAAATTTTTTTATCATAACTATGGTACTGTTTTTCTTTAATTTGTTAACTTGATGTTTCTTTTTTGATATCGTGTTATAGGTAGCATGTATAACTAACCGACATAAAGGCGTACATGTTATTAACCTAAGAAATACTCGGTTTAGCGCCCCGCAACGCGGGCCGCGCATAACTCTAACTGCCTAACACTGGCTCATTAGTCCTGAAAAATTACAGTTTTGCCCTGAGCCCAAAATTACGGTCTTATCATCGTTTTTTTTCATTGCAAAATTATAGTAGTCTTTTTTTTAATTGATTGAGAATTATTCGGTTATTGCCCCGCAACGCGGGCGGGGCATCTACTAGTTTTTATCTATAATAGTATTTAAATTATAGTAATATTGCCCGCACGCGTTGCGGCGCAGGTACACATATATTTCGAATACCGTAAATATCAAATGAATTAGTCCAAATGTTATATGTTACGTTAACCACATAAAGGTGTGTTTCGACGTATCCGATTAAACTTAATGTAACCTACATAAGCATTGCGGTTGAATCAAAACGTAAAGTAAAGTAAGTAAATCGAATTTATACCATACAATTATAAGGTATTATAGGTGACTCGACTCATACATAGAAAACATAGAGCTTTTAGAGGAAAACATATACGTGTAACAAAAAGATATTAATTAGAGCTTTTTTAATAAAAAGGAAAAATCACAATTAAATTTCACTCGATTCAGAACAAAATTTACGAAGCAATTAACAATCATAAAATAAGTATAAAAACATATTATATTTTACGTGACTTGTTTTCCAAAAAAATTACGTCGAAATGTAGAATAACTCGAATTTATACCGACAGGAACGTAAAAATACGCACGTATAATAATTTTTTTTAACGGAAAGGTATTATATTTAACCTCACTCTATTTTTATTAAAAATGTTTACGTCGAAACGTAGACAACTCAAATTTATACCTAGATGTACGTTAAAATAGTTTCTTTAAAGGAACGATACGTAATATAGTTTAAACAAAGTAATTTATCCTAAAAATTTATAGTGAAATTCAAAAAGAGAAAAAAAAAAGAAAATTATCTGCAAACAACACATATCTAACATAGATCCTTCCAACACTCAACCAAAGCACACAACCAAATATTATAAATGTAAACTGTATTACTTAGTGGTGGTCGGTGGCAAAACAAAAAAAAAAAGAAAATTATCTGCAAACAACAAGGATCGAACATAGGTCTTTCCAACACACAACTAACTATTATAGGAATACATTTGAGTTTGTAACACAAATATAAATTATATAACTTAGTGGTGGTCGGTGGCTTTTGCTACCGACTTCCTGTGTTTTATGATAGTATAGAATATATAAAATTGAAGAGAAAAAGTGTTAGGATAAGATTTTGTATTTCTAAATTTTAAGTGGTGACGAGTCATTCCCTAATGGCAGGGGCGGATGTACCATATGAGAAGGGGTAGCCGGCTCTGGCGGTAGTGTTAATTTTGGAAAAAAAAAATTGACATTTTTTTGACGTTTTTTCGATTTCGTTACCCCTTTCTTTTAAGACGTTACCCCTATGAAGGTTTTCTAGATCCGCCACTACCTAATGGCATAAATAAAAATGAGTAGTTTAGTAGTATAATAAAGGAGTGGAGTGTGTGAATTTTCATTCTATAAAAAAAAAAAAAAAAAAAAAAAAAAAACACAAATCAGAAACGTGTAAAACCCTTATCATCATGGAGGGTTATGATTACGTTTGGAGAGTTTCTCCATAGAAGATATACAATCGGATAAACATAACATTGATTGAAAGCATCCAAAGGATATTACGTTTATTGTGGGGGTTCACACTGATAACCAGATCTGGGCAATTATAAGAGTAAAAAGGGGGCGCGTAAAACACCATGTCCAAAATATAAAACACATAGTAGGTTTAGGAAAAAAACGCAAATTAAAACGACGTGTGCTACTTATTAAAATGCCAAGTTGTAAATTGACGTCAGGCTCAAAACACCATGTTGTAAAATTCAAAATGCCATGTTGAAGACGCACCTCGCTCATAATTAAAAAATAATAATACTTTAATATAATAATACTATACTTATATAAAAGATTAAAAAAATGTTTATTTTTATGGCATGAACTAAATAATATTGATGTACTAAAAAGTTATTTATGTTCTTAAAAAACAATGGAAGTCTTAATAAAACGGTTGGCTATACTCATTATATCTTTTCACTCATTTTGCTTAATAACCACATGTGACGTGGCACTTATAGATCGTCTCATTTATTTAGGCTATTGGGTATGGTTTGGTTAGTCCTTTTGGGGACTACCCGTCACGTAGACGCCACCTCACCATAGGTTGAGGACCATCCCCTTAGGGACTACCAAAGTGTGTGGAGGGGAAGCAATGACTACCCAAGAGTTGTACCTTATGCTCATTCACTAGTACCATACAAGGAGAGAGAGAGAGAGAGAACAAACTTGAGGGGCCCACCAAAATTAAAGCAGCCAATCACCAAGCTCGTCCCCAACGTCCGCAGGCTGTCGTGAGCGCCGCGACCACCCGAAGGGGGCGGTGTGCGACGATGCCGATGACCCGAGACGGGGAGGGGACGACCCTCACACCCGATGGTCTTATTATCTTTGATCAATGGTTCAGGTTCCTTCTTAGCCTTTCTAAATATAAAAACCTTTTACTCGAACCCTTGTATGTGTAATGTGTGTGTCATATTGTTAAAATTAAAATCACAAACTATATATTATTCAATCTAACATTATATTTTCTAGATATATTGATATGTACCACTTTGGGACAACTAGAAACAAAGAGAATATAACATAACAGGGGAGTTTAGAGACTTAGTTTATAATATCATTCATTCATTCATAAGTAAAACATGAGTAAATTACAAGTTTTGTCCTTTATGTTTGTCCAAAATTTCAGGCGCTGTCCTTTGTCTTTAAAATTGATGAGTTTTGTCCTTAATGTTTGCAAATCTTGCACGTTATGTCCTTTATGGCAAACTCAGTTAAATTTTTTGGTTAAATTTGGTCATGTGCAAGGCACATGAGGGTAGTATTGTCATTTCAACTTCCCAAGGACTATCCTGTAAAACAACTTATATTGAGGGACCATTAGGTAAATAATAAAACACTAACTATATCATCATCACCAGATCTCTGCAAAACACACTCATTCAACAATTTCATCACCACTAGGGTTTCAGTCACAAACCTCCAATGGCACCATCAATGGCAGCAGCACAACCACTACCCTCTTCCAATGGCACCATCAATGGCAGCACCATCAATGGCAGACGCCGTCCGCACATCTGTGGTAAACGGTGGTTGGAGTCAAAAGAGGGGAAGAATGCGGTGGCGCTGGGGTTGGGGTTAGGGTTCCGGTGGTTGGAGTCAAACCGCACATCTGATTTTGGTTGTTGCAGGTTGGGGTTGGGGTTAGGGTTCCGGTGGGGTGTGTTGATGGAGGAGGTGGGTGAAGGAAAGAGACAGAATTGATGGTGGTGGTGGGTTAATCGATGGTGGTGGTGGGTCTGCAGAGAACGGGAGAGAAGAGAGAGAGTGGGAATTCAGGGAGAGAGAAGGTAGAGGATTGGAGGGGGTTTTGTGACGGTGGCGATGGAGGGTGGTGGTGACGGTGGAGGGTGGTGGAGATGGCGGTGACGGGTTGATTCACCCAACCAGATTCACACCAATTTGAACACTGGGGTTTATAAATCGATTTGAGGTTAGTTAGTTCGTCTGGATATGTTTGTTTTTGTTGGGATTTTTGGATTTGGTTGTCTGTGGCGGCTGGTGTAGGTCGCGAGATAGAGTGGGTGGTGGATGGTGGTTGTAGGGGTGGGCGGTGGTGGCTGGTGGCGCCGGTGGTGGTTGGATATAGAGAGAGATAGAGTGGGGCGGTGGATGGTGGTTGTAGGGGTGGCCGGTGAGGATGGTGGTTGCAGTGGTGGATAGTGTGGTTGATGGTGGTAGAGATCGAGAGAGAAGCAGAGAGCTAGAGAGAGAAGCAATTGTAGAGAGAGAGAGGAGAATCATATGATGATATATATAAATAAATAATAGTAATAATAATAATAGTATTTTTTTAATAATAATAATATTAAATATATAGGTAAAAAGACAAAAATACCCTTAGGTGATCAGATTTAACCAAAAAATTTAACTGAGTTTGCCATAAAGGACATAACGTGCAAGATTTGCAAACATTAAGGACAAAACTCATCAATTTTAAAGACAAAGGACAGTGCCTGAAATTTTGGATAAACATAAAGTACAAAACTTGTAATTTACTCTTAAAACATTAACCTACTTGGCCCTTTATAGGCTTACAATCAGGGAAGTTAGAACGTAGAAAACCATCCCATCATGTTAATGAAAGAAGTAAAGAACCCATGTTGCACAATAGGGTATGCATGGTACGGTGACATGGTCAGTAGCAGAGCTTGAACGAAAACTCGAAGGAGGGCGGACTCTTAAGATCCAAATCGGTGAGGGCTGGGTGATGTGTTAAAAATGCAACATATGAATTTCATCAAATGAGGCATAAAACTAACCCTTTTTTAGTACTAATGTTGGAAAAAGTGTGCTTTTGTCTTCCTTTTGTATTTTCAGGATTAAATGAGCTCAAATTTACAAAAGAAGCAAAAAGACATCAAAATCTAACATAAATACAAGAAAAGGAACAAGACGTGACATGCCCGACCCCACGACAGCATCTTCCCAAGCAAAACAAGAGATCAGAAGCCTGAACACGCCCCGTGCTCAGCCAGCACGGGGGCGTGCCCAAGTGTCAGCAGAAAAGACAAAGTGGTAGAAGCTTCTATTGCCCACCACGGGGCCGTGCTCAGCGGACACGGGGCCGTGGTCAACTATAAGATTCGCACAATCCAGCAAATCTGCATAGTACAAAGATTCTTCTGCACCACGGGGTCGTGCTCAGCGGACACGGGGGCGTGGTCAACTAAAAAGACAAAACTGCATTAAATGAAGAAAGAGAAGGATGTGGACACGGGGCCGTGCCCACTGGACACGGGGTCGTGCCCGAGCTTCTGTTCAGCCTATAAATAGAAGTGCTTGGCTAAAGCTCAAACCATCCCTTGGCACACCACCTCTCTCACACTTCATCTACCACCCACCACCACCATAACACCATCATCCACCACCATCATCCATTGTCCATCGTAGAGTGTGTGAGTCGTCTCGGGATCCAAGATTGATCGTAAGAGTTCTTGACAATCAAGGCCATGTTTGCCTAAGTCTCTTACATCACTTGGTGAAGACAAAGTGTCTAGTGTAATACTTTTTATTTCTAATCTTTTCGCACTTTTTATTTGGTTTCGTATTAATGACTTTAATAACTAGTTGCTTATGTTGAAGGTGATCTTTCTTTATCATTTGTCCTTGGTGTCTTGAAATTATTTTACTGTCTATATAAAATAAAAGATTTTCACCATTCATATCTCCACGGTCTATATGAAGGTATGTTGGCTACCTGGTCGGGGGTTAAGGGAACGGTTTGGTAAAGGTCTTGCCATTGTTCAGCGTTTAGAGGTCCTGCAATGGACCTGGGTCAAATTTAGTAGGACCTCCTTCAATACTTGACGGTATTGGATGGCGGGGGTCCAAACTCTTTGACCCCCTCATAAGTTAACTACTATTAATACTATAACCCGGCTATTTAGGACTGTATCCCTGCTGACTCAGACTACTTATCGAGGGTAACGTCACCTCCAAAAGAGGGGCCTACCATCATTTGCATTAATAACTTAATTAATTATCTTCCAATAATCCACCCTTTTAGGATTGTATCCTTGCTGACTCAAACTACTGGGGTGAGGGTAACGTCACCCTCAAAAGAGGGGCCTACTACAATAACTAAGATAATCTCTTAAAATAGTGCAAAAGTGCGGAAATAATCAAAGGTTACACTAGATACGAGTCGGAACCAAGTGATTCATCTTGTCTATCTGTTTTTCTTTTTATTTTTATTTTTCAGCATTTTAGTTAGTTTTTATTTTTCTTAGTTTAAAACATTTTTCTAAACTTTTTGATTTGATTAGACGTTGAGGATAAACCGGTACTAAAAGCTCTTGTGTCCTTGGACGACCTCGGTATCTTACCAACACTATACTACGCTCACGATGGGTGCACTTGCCCATATGTGTGTCTAGTGTTAGTAAATATCGTGTTTTATAAATTTAAAACTTGACTAAAAAGTGTTAAAGAGGCTTAAAATATACACCTAATATATATAACACTCGACTACGCATCAAGTTTTTGGCGCCGTTGCCGGGGACACAAGGATTTTAAGAAAGTTAGGAATCAACGGCCTAATCGTTTTTCTTGTTTTCATTTTTTTTTAGGATTTTTTTTTTAGTTTTTTTCTGTTTCTGCAGAGCTCAGCACGGGCCGTGCCTGGTCGGACACGGGCCGTGCCCAGCATCATCACTGGCAGTTTTTATTTTCTGAGTTACAGAGAGCTGAACACGGGGCCGTGTCGGTGCAACACGGGGCCGTGTCCAACTCCCAGTAACAGGGATCCAGAAAACAATCACTGTATCTCTGACCACGGGCCGTGTTCACCGAGCACGGGGCCGTGGTGAACATTCTGACCAACGTTCTTTTCTGTTTTTATTGCAGGACTTGGAACCCAGGCGTCACATTTGAACCTCCTACGTAGTGCATGAGCTCCAGTTCTAGTAGAGACATAAAAGAACCTCTAGAAGAACCCGAACGCTTTCTCAGAAAAAGACTTAAAGCTAAAAATCAAGAGAAAGTTTCGGGGGACCCATTTCCAATGGCGGACCAACGTACCCTCATGGATTACCTACGGCCCACCGTAGGCAATCTCAGCGCCGCTATCAATGCAACGAATGTCGAAGCCAACAACTTCGAACTTCGGCCGCATTTGATACAAATGCTCCAAAACTCCGCAACCTTTCATGGGCTTGCGGACAAGGATCCCCATCTACATATTACTAATTTCTTGGAAATATGTGATACTTTTCGGATCAATGGAGCATCAAACGACGACATTCGCCTTAGGATGTTTCCATTTTCACTAAAAGACCGGGCTAAGGCTTGGCTTAACACCCTCCCAGTTAGCTCGGTAAACACCTGGGATGAACTAGCCCAAAAGTTTCTATATAAGTATTTCCCTCCTGCTAAAACGGCTAAACTAATGACTGAAATTAATACATACTCACAAGAGGATGGGGAATCCTTATATGAAACTTGGGAAAGGTTCAAGGAGCTACTAAGAAAGTGTCCTCATCACGGTCTAGCAGTGTGGCAACAAGTATCCACTTTCTACAATGGGTTGTTGCCACACACAAGACAAACACTTGATTCAAGCTCCGGGGGACTTTTAGGTAATCGTCGCCCAAATGAAATATATAATCAAATTGAGGAAATTGCTCAAACCAATTTTCAATGGCACACTCCCCGAGGTAAAAAATCTATTGCCCCGGGCGCCCATAAGGTTGATGAAAGCACCTCTTTACAAGCCCAAATCGAGGCCCTCTCTTCGAAAATCAAAAGGCTAGAAATGACAAAAACGGCCTCGGTTATGGCTTGTGAAGGGTGTGGTGGGTCACATGAAAATTGGAGTTGTATGAAAGAATTAGATGAACAAGCAGAAACGGTAAACTACATTGATAATAGACTCAGGCTGTCGGGTCCTCCAACGGGTACCTACAACCAAGGATGGCGTAACCACCCAAATCTTGGTTGGAGAGATCCCGGCAATAGTAGTAACCAACAAAACCAACGAACTAATTTCAACAACCACAAAATTTCTCTCAACAACAAGGTGGAAGAGAAAGGCTTGAAGATACCGTATCTCGCCTCATCTCCGACACCGAAAAGAAAAACTCGGATCGATTTCAACAATTGGAATCGAATTTTAGAAATCAACAAGCTAACATTCAAAACGTTGAAAAACAATTAAATCAACTAGCTCAAAATTTCTCCGAGAGACCACAAGGCGCGTTACCAAGTAATACCGAAACCAACCCAAAGGCGCAAGTACACCTCATCACATTGAGAAACCAAACCGTGGGTCCCGAGGATGCCCCATTATCACCAGTTGAAGGAAGTCAATGCCAAAGCACGACTTCACCTACACCTCAACCAGAAAAGGCTTCTTCACCAAATCAGGAGCCCACCAAGACTCCTCCAATTCCGTACCCCGGTAGGTTAAATCGTCAAAAGACCGATGAGCAATTCGCAAAGTTCGAAAGTTTACTAAAACAATTGCATGTTAATATTCCTTTTATTGAGGTCATAACCCAAATGCCTAAATATGCAAAATTCATGAGGGATTTCCTCACTCACAAAAGGAAAATTGAATCATTGCAATTAGTTAACTTAGGCGAAGAATGCTCCGCTTTAGTACTCAACAAACTTCCACAAAAGAAAATCGATCCCGGGAGCTTCAGAATTCCTTGCTCGATTAGGAAGTCCCCCGTTCGTAATGCATTAGCCGATCTTGGGGCTAGCATTAACCTCATGCCCACGTCAATGTTCAAACGACTCGGCCTAGGAACAACAAGCCCTACAAAGATTAGCATACAACTCGCCGACAGGTCCGTCAAATTTCCACAAGGTGTCGCTGAAAATCTGCTGGTCAAGGTTGACAACTTCGTTTTTCCAACCGACTTTGTCATCCTAGACATGGAAGAAGACACCGATGTCCCTCTCATCCTCGGGAGGCCATTTCTAGCCACCGCCCAAGCAGTGGTGGATATGAATGACGGAACGTTAACATTGAAGTTTGGGGATGAGGAAGTGAAGTTTGAATGTGGAAAGAAAGTAGAGGAAGAAGACCCGGTCAACTACATGAAGGTCATAGACTCAAGCTTGGATGACGCTCTCCGACGGTGTAACATGGGATGCAATACATCCCACTTGGGTAACATGTGACCAGGCTTTGGGTCTAGCCAAGGACCCTTATAAACGTGGCGCACCACGGAGGCATTCCGCGGAACTATCATTAGTTTAGTTTAGATTAATTTTCTTGTTTTCTAGTTAGTTTTAATTTTCAGGAATAAAACACACTTGAGATGGCAAAGGATGCAAGGGAAAATTGAACCAGCACTCCATGCAGGAAAAACAGAACCGTCCGACAAATTTCTTCGTTTACAGTAAGTTCGGCACGGGCCGTGTCCGCCCAACACGGCCCCGTGCTGCACAGTCTGCAGAAAAAGACCCAGTTCAGGTAACTGGACACGGGCCGTGTTCACCCAACACGCCCTCGTGTCCAGGCTTCTGTTTCTCTTGTTTTAATTTTGTTACTGGCACTTGAACACGGGGCCGTGCCCGGATAACACGGGGCCGTGTTCAGCGCCCAGTAACACAAAAATTTTTGCTTTTTCACACCTTTTACACATTCAATCAACCTAAAAACTTATTTTTGGGACACATTGAGGACAATGTGTAATTTAAGTGTGGGGGGGATGCTAAAACCTTGAATCTTGCAAGTCCTAAATACAAGCCTTACACAAAACTCTATTGGAATCGCTAATCACCCCAATTTTTTTCAAAAAATTTTCATTTTTTTTCTTGTCTAGGTTTAACTCGGGAATTTCAAGTTCTAAAAAGGTTATATTTTTACGAATTTACAACCGATAGCGTCGTGATAAAAAGAACCAACATAAGAAAATTATGAAAAGGCATGACAAATTTAGTTAAAATTTGATTATATATAATTGATCACATAAAAACCCATTCCCACAAAAGTGAGTTTTGAGCCTTTATTGAGCATACAATTACATATCATTAGACTAAATGCTCATTTTTCGTTTCTTGTGTGAATAGCCACTTGGTTCTTACGACTCTAGAACTTGCCATGACGATACATTCCCGGTCCTTACCGACTTAAACCCGAGTAAGTAAATGATGGAGGCATTAGGACTAACCCTTTTTATTTCTACACCATTATTTTTCTTTTTTTTACCACCTACCCAAAATCCCCCTAGTTAGCCCCTTTGAGCCTAAACCTTTTCATTTCATAACCCAAACCAAACACCCTTTTACCCACCAAAACCTTTTTATTTTTAACCCTTTGTTTTAGTAACAAGTTCAGTTTTTCGTATGACTTTCAAAAAAAAAATGTATTTTCATTGATGATGAAGCAAAAGAAAATAAACAAACAAGTTCATCAAAAATAACTTTGTTTGAATAATAACTTCATCAAAATAAAAGTTACAAAAATAGAAAGTCTTACGAAAACCGACACTTGTTACGCTTTTCGCCCTTTTTCTACTAACCACTAACCACCAACCCAACCACCTACCTTTAACCCAAGCCTAACCCTTCACCCACAAAGTCCTCTTGATATTTACAAAGGTATATAAGTTAAAAAGGAGGAGAATTGATTGCTTGGCAAGCCTATGGTAGGTAGGGGTGAGCATGGTGCGGTTTGGTGCGGTTTTAGCATAAAACCGCAACTCATACCGCGAGGTGCGGTTTTTATTTTTTTAAAACCACATGTTGCGGTTTTTTTGCGGTACGGTTTTTGCGGTTTATTTGCGGTTGCGGTTCGGTTTCGGTGCGGTTTCGGTTTTAATAGTTGAATACATCTAAAAAAAACTCTCAGCAATACTTGAATACATCTAAAAAAAACTCTCGGTTTTAATACTGGAATACATCTAATACTTGATGGTAATTAGAATATAATTTTTGCAAGAGCAATGTGAAGAGCATATGTATGGGCTAAAGGACATCAATCAAAACAAGAGTTTGTACTAGAAACATGTCTAGAATAATAGTTGCTATGTGAAACGGTGATCTTACACAAGTATTTCTTAGATGATTGATTTTTTTTGGCTTGAAGTTTAAGGTTGACTGATTTTTTGGATTATTCTTTTTTGCTTTATAAAGGGGTGATCTTACACAAGTATTTCTTAGATGATTGAGTAATCCGGAGGTACCATTAAGTCTAGTGCCACAAGCTAAAACCTTTTTACAATGCTTGCATTTTGTCGATTTAGCGCCTTTCTTATACGGAAAATGTTGCCAAACAACGGACTTCAACTTTGGCTTATTTTCTTCTCCGGGTACTTCAACCTCATCATAATTTTGATCATCCACATCAATTACAGTTTCATTAGTAGCCATTCTGAAAACATAAAAGAACTAAAATCAAACAAAAGCCATACATTGAGATGAAACTTATCGATAAGCAACAACAGGGGCTGTCACATTTGATGATAACTCATAAATGTATAGACATAACTTATGTGTTTCATATACAAGCGATGAAAAAAGAACCAAAAACATGAACCTAGCTATAACACATACAAGCGATGAAACAGTACACAAGAACCAAAACCAAAAACATGAACCAAAAATCACATACAAGCGATTATACTAGAAAGTCTTGTACTTAGAAATCAAAAATCACATACAAGCGATGAAACAAGAACCAAAAACATGAACCTAGCTCAAACATGAACCAACACATACGTACCAGATGAAGATGATCGCACCAGCTGAAGATGATCGCACCGGCTGAAGATGATCGCACCAGATGAAGAAAAGATTGTCGGCTGGATGTTAAATTAGGGAAATGAAGGGAAAGGTACGTAGGTTTCTTTTTTATCAAAAGGTTATTGGGTTGAAAGTTGGGCTGTTTGGAGTGCTAATTTAATGGGCTTGTAACTAGTAGGTTAACATCATTTTTTTTTAGAGGGAGCAGACGATAGTTAACTTAACAAAGTCAAGTCTGTACTTTTTTTTTTAACAAACACAGATTATATAATATATAGGGAATTTTATATTTAAATCTTTAAGTATATTATATAATATATATATATATAATAATTTTGCGGTGCGGTTTCGGTTTTTTGGTGCGGTTTTTAAAGCTAAAACCGAACCGCACCATACCTTTGCGGTTTCGGTTTTTGCGGTTTCGGTTTTTGCGGTTTTTGTGTCGGTTGCGGTTTTGCGGTTTCGGTTTTTACGGTTTTTGGTGCGGTTTCGGTTTTCGGTTCGGTTTTTGCTCACCCCTAATGGTAGGAGTAAGTTCCATGCCGCTCTCGAGTGATCCACAAAAATACATTTTCGGCCGAGTGTTGAGTGATCCCCGTGAGGTATGTGAACTTGTATATAAATAGAATTTTAAAGCGACATGTTATGCCCTAATAAGTAATTTATCTTATGAAAAGTTTTAAATAAATCATGACGAATAGGATTGTAAATAAATAAAAATAAAATTAAATAAAGAATCTTGGAAATCCCGACACTCTACGACAAGCCCAAAAACCTTCTTCTTTACCCATTCCATTTGGGAGTGTAATAGCCACATATTAAAGAGTTTTGCTTGAGGACAAGCAAAGATTCAAGTGTGGGGGTATTTGATGTGTTAAAAATGCAACATATAAATTTCATCAAATGAGGCATAAAACTAACCCTTTTTTAGTACTAATGTTGGAAAAAGTGTGCTTTTGTCTTCCTTTTGTATTTTCAGGATTAAATGAGCTCAAATTAACAAAAGAAACAAAAAGACATCAAAATCTAACATAAATACAAGAAAAGGAACAAGACGTGACATGCCCGACCCCACGACAGCATCTTCCCAAGCAAAACAAGAGATCAGAAGCCTGAACGCGCCCCGTGCTCAGCCAGCACGGGGGCGTGCCCAAGTGTCAGCAGAAAAGACAAAGTGGTAGAAGCTTCTATTGCCCACCACGGGGCCGTGCTCAGCGGACACGGGGCCGTGGTCAACTATAAGATTCGCACAATCCAGCAAATCTGCATAGTACAAAGATTCTTCTGCACCACGGGGTCGTGCTCAGCGGACACGGGGGCGTGGTCAACTAAAAAGACAAAACTGCATTTAATGAAGAAAGAGAAGGATGTGGACACGGGGCCGTGCCCGAGCTTCTGTTCAGCCTATAAATAGAAGTGCTTGGCTAGAGCTCAAACCATCCCTTGGCACACCACCCCTCTCACACTTCATCCACCACCATAACACCATCATCCACCACCACCATCCATTGTCCATCGTAGAGTGTGTGAGTCGTCTCGGGATCCAAGATTGATCGTAAGAGTTCTTGACAATCAAGGCCATGTTTGCCTAAGTCTCTTACATCACTTGGTGAAGACAAAGTGTCTAGTGTAATACTTTTTATTTCTATTCTTTTCGCACTTTTTATTTGGTTTCGTATTAATGACTTTAATAACTAGTTGCTTATGTTGAAGGTGATCTTTCTTTATCGTTTGTCCGTGGTGTCTTGAAAATATTTTACTGTCTATATAAAATAAAAGATTTTCACCATTCATATCTCCACGGTCTATATGGAGGTATGTTGGCTACCTGGTCAGGGGTTAAGGGAACGGTTTGGTAAAGGTCTTGCCATTGTTCAGCGTTTAGAGGTCCTGCAATGGACCTGGGTCAAATTTAGTAGGACCTCCTTCAATACTTGACGGTATTGGATGGCGGGGGTCCAAACTCTTTGACCCCCTCATAAGTTAACTACTATTAATACTATAACCCGGCTATTTAGGACTGTATCCCTGCTGACTCAGACTACTTAGTCGAGGGTAACGTCACCTCCAAAAGAGGGGCCTACCATAATTTGCATTAATAACTTAATTAATTATCTTCCAATAATCCACCATTTTAGGATTGTGTCCTTGCTGACTCAAACTACTGGGGTGAGGGTAACGTCACCTTCAAAAGAGGGGCCTACTACAATAACTAAGATAATCTCTTAAAATAGTGCAAAAGTGCGGAAATAATCAAAGGTTACACTAGATACGAGTCGGAACCAAGTGATTCAACTTGTCTATCTGTTTTTCTTTTTCTTTTTATTTTTCAGCATTTTAGTTAGTTTTTATTTTTCTTAGTTTAAAACATTTTTCTAAACTTTTTGATTTGATTAGACGTTGAGGATAAACCGGTACTAAAAGCTCTTGTGTCCTTGGACGACCTCGGTATCTTACCAACACTATACTACGCTCACGATGGGTGCACTTGCCCATATGTGTGTCTAGTGTTAGTAAATATCGTGTTTTATAAATTTAAAACTTGACTAAAAAGTGTTAAAGGGGCTTAAAATATACACCTAATATATATAACACTCGACTACGCATCAAGTTTTTGGCGCCGTTGCCGGGGACACAAGGATTTTAAAAAAGTTAGGAATCAACGGCCTAATCGTTTTTCTTGTTTTCATTTTTTTTTAGTTTTTTTTCTGTTTCTGCATCGTCATCATCTGTTATCATCATCATCGATCATCATCGACCTTCATCATCATCATCGCGATCTTCATCATCATCATCAGACCTTTATCACCAATTCTCCTCTTAATCGTTTTATACATTTTCTGGAACGTTTACAAGAACCAGAAAACTAAAAGAAGCAAAATCAATCTTCCACCGGGAAGCTTCGGGTGGCCGTTTCTTGGAGAATCTCTAGCACTGCTACGAGCATGCTGGGACGAAGTTCCGGAGAGATTCGTTCAAGAACGGATTGAGAAACATGGCAGCCCTCTAGTGTTTAAGACGTCGTTACTTGGCGAACGTATGGCTGTTATGTGTGGTCCTGCTGGTAATAAGTTCCTGTTTGGGAACGAGAACAGGCTGGTGGGGGTGTGGTGGTCGTCGCAGGTGAGGAAGCTTTTCGGGAAGTGCCTGATTAAGAGGAGAATTGGTGATAAAGGTCTGATGATGATGATGAAGATCGCGATGATGATGATGAAGATCGCGATGATGATGATGATGATGAAGGTCGATGATGATCGATGATGATGATAACAGATGATGACGATGATGACGTTGATGGTGGTGGTTCCGGCGGCGGCGGTGGTGACCACCGGAGCTCCGGTTCCGGCGGTGGTGGTGACCACCGGAGCTCCGGGTCCGGCGGCGGTGGTGTGTATACATTATATATATATATATATTATATTTTATAATTATATTAATATTTATACATTTTACTTAAATGGTCCTTTATGTTACAAATTTACACAATCAGTCCTTATTTACTAACCGACTTAACTAGGTTATGATTTTTAGACTGAAATGGCACATTTCCAGAATGTCGGGGAGGAAAATGACGCATTTTTGAAAAATGGACTGAAATGGCCAAAATGACCAAACCACAGGGACGAAAATGGCAGTTAACTCATATTGTAATTAACATTTATTTGAATTTAAAACTAAATGGATATATGAGTACAAATCCCATGATCCTTATAATATAATCCCACTTCGTTACCATCTTTATTTCCAAGTAATTTAAATACTGAGTTCATGGTACTTCGAATATTAAATTTATACACCAATTACAACTTTCCACCAACTTCCCCATTAAGAAACAAGATTTCATAGCTAATATATTTAAAGATTATATTTGATTTTATTTATATTAAATTAAACATGTAAACATATAGTTAGCTGAAATATATAAAAGAAATTTGCCAGTCAAAAAAAAAAAAAAATTCTATATACGTTTCTCTTTCTTCAACACATCAGGGTTGTATTAGGCCATCCGTAGTCATAAAGCCCTTTGTGGGGCGTTATGCGACACGTGTCGTGCCACGTCACACATGGGCGTTATATCACTAGAGCCCGTAGTCATAAAGCCCCTACCCATCAATACCTAATTATTAATTTTCGTTTTAATTAATTAATTATAAAAACTTTTCTTTATTTTGATTGGTCCAAACTTTGAAAACAACCCCCATCGCCAGCGCTATATATATGGCGCCACCAAACTTTTTTTGTCTCATAAAGCCCCCCGTAGTGGTGTTTGGGGCTTTATAGGGGCTTTATGAAGGCATATAGCGCCCCACTACACATAACCTTAGGGTGAGAGGGGCACTCCCCTCTTAGGGGAGTCCCCTCTCTTACGCACACCCAATCAGGTTATGCCACGTCAACTCCCCTCTTAAACTCCACTCACACCCCAATTTGATGGCGGCACTCCCCTCTTAGGGGACTTTTTTTAATTTTTTTTTGTTTTTTTTATTTGTTGTTATTATGCATGTTTATTAATTAAAAAAAATATTTATAAAAATTAAATAAAATTTAATAAAAGACTTTTCATTAAATTAAAAATAAAAATTACATTTAAACTAGAAAAATAAAAATTACATTCAAACTAGAAAAATATAAAAACAAACTACTCATCGTCGGAACTCACTTCAAGGTGAGGTAGATCTAAACGTCCGAGATGCTCAACGAGATCGTGTTTTAGTCTCCAATGCGTTTCTTCGTCAATGAGCTCGCTATAAGCTGTATCATCGAAGACGGGTTCGACTGGAGGATCTTGAATGTGTACCGGTGCTATCGCCCTTCCGTCGTCTTTTATAATCATGTTATGTAAAATAATGCACGTATACACGATGAACCTTATCTTTTTCACCGTTTTGGAACGCATTGGACGATTTAGTATTCTCCACTTCGCCTTTAACACACCAAACGCCCGTTCCACATCTTTTCTTGCGGCCTCGTGTTGCCTCTTGAACTTTTTTTCATTCGGGATGTGAGGATATGGAAAAGACTTTACAAACACGGACCAGCTAGGGTAGATCCCATCACTAAGATAATACCCGCGTTTGTATAAGTGGTCGTTCACCTGAAATGGACAATTTGGCGTCGTTCCGTTTCGTTGAGTAAGAAATAACGGAGATTGTTGGAGCATGTTGATGTCGTTTTGTGAACCCGCCGGGCAACAAAAAGCATGCCAAATCCACAAATCTTGAGACGCCACCGCCTCTAACATAACCGTCGGGTATTGATGATCGCCTCTCATATATTGTCCATGCAATTCTGTGGGGCACATTCTCCAGACGAAGTGTGTACAATCCAGACTACCCAACATACCAGGTAGGTGATGTCTCTCCTCATGAGCCTGATACAATAGCGCAACGTCGTGGCTCGTTGGTCTACGTAAGAATTCACCGGCATACATTGTACAGACCGTCTCGCAGAAATATTCAAGGCACTCACGAGAGGTCCTTTCAGACATATTTAAATACTCGTCGTTTTCGTCTGGTGGGTTACCGGTTGCAAGTTGTTTAATCGCAGAAGTAACCTTTTGCAACAGCACCATAGTTTATGATAATTTTTTTTTTAACTAAAACGATGACAAGCGTGTAACTTAGAGTTGGGGGCAAAACAATAATTTGTCAGGACCAATTAGCGAGTGCTAGGCAGCTGTTTGGCATGAATAAAAAAAAATTAAGCCAACAAAGTAAAATAAAACACTACCATGGTTTTGCCAAAGGAAAAAAAACGATGGCAAGATTGCAATTTTTAGCGGAGGTAAAATCGTAATTTTAAAATGGAGGTAAAATAATATTTTGAACTGATGGCAAAACCATTTTTTTTTACTTTGAAATGGGGGCAAAATCGTAATATTTTAGCTGCGTGCAAAATCGTAATTTTTAGCTGGGGGCAAAATCGTAATTTTAAAATGGGAACCAAATCGTAATTTGGCAGGACTTTAGCTGAGGGCAAAACCATATTTTTATTTTGAACTGGGAGCAAAATTGTATTTTTTAACTAAGGGCAAAATCGTAAATTTAAGCAAGGGGCAAAAGCAAAATTTTATTTTGAATCGAGGGCGAAATCGTCATTTTACACCTGGGATAAAATTCTAATTTGGCATCACCTATAAATAACTATTATATGAAAAATGAAAAAAAAAAAAACAAAAGTCAAATGTCCGCCAAAAGTTGCGAACCACCTAACAAAACTATTCCCATGACGTCATCAAAACTTCTAAATGTATATGTTGAAAATTGTTACGCTTTCTGTCGTTTCTACATATTGGTTAAAGAATGTTTTGTTTTCTAAGACCACGGGCAGTGGCGGATCCAGGAATTTTTTCATAGGGGTGTGGAACATTTTTAAAAATTTTGGGCCCCTAAGTATATAAGTAAAAAAATCGGTTCGTATCGGGTCGGTTCGTATCAGCCCCTAGGTATATAAGTTAAAGAAATCGCGCCATAACGTCCCTACTCATGGTTCCTATCACAAACAAATTGATCCATAAGTTCATCGCTCCATAAAATAATGTTTCAATTTTAATTTTCAACTATTCAAGCCCTAGAAATCGTGTGTATTCACCCTAAAAATTAGGGTTGTAAACGAACCGAACGAACACGAACAGGACTTTGTTCGTGTTCGTTTGTTAAGAAATATATGTGTTCGCAAACCGTTCACGAACACTTATCGAACGAGATTTTATGTTTGTGTTCGTTTGTTAAGGAAATGAACTTGTTCGTGTTCGTTAGTGTCTGTTTATTAATTTTAGGCAACGAACAAAAACAAACGTTGACGAACACAAATGAGCACAAATTAATGTTCATGAACACAAATGGAAACAAACGAACACAAACAATCATTCATGAACAAAATATATAACACACTAACACTTATTAGGTATTTAATTTGTCGGAATTTTGAAGTATTTAAATACATATAAAAACTAAAAACACTAATTAACTATCGAACATGTTACCGAAAGTTCACGAACATAAACGAACGAACACGGCCTCTGTTCATGTTTGTTCATTTAACTAAACGAACGAAATTTCATGTTCGTGTTCGTTTGTTTAATAAACGATCGAACACAAACAAACTTCCCGCCGAACGGTTCACGAACGGTTCGCCGAACGTTTGGTTCGTTTACAACCCTACTAAAAATCATCTAAACAAGATAATCACCCTAAAAATCATCTAAACAACCATAAACAACGTTAAAACACACGGAATTTCAAACCTATTTAAGAATTTTATTATCCTTTCCCCTTTAATATCAACTAAAATTATCAAAAAAACATAAAAACTTACGCTTTATCGGATTCCGGTTGGTCACAATGCAGTCTAACATGGGGTAATTATGCGACAAAACAACAACGTTAGGGGGTAAAATTGCAATTATTTCCATGGAGGGGTTAGAGTGCCAATTGGCTTAAACCCCGGGGGTAAATTGCAGTTTACTCAAAATATTATGTCTTACAAATTTGATAAATATTGTAATACATATATTTGTTTCTGTATTATATGTTTGTTCGTTAATAATATTGTTGCACTCCAACAACCTCAAGTTTTTTGAAACTGTTACCACTTACCACCATTGGCATTAGAATCGAGCGGGCCGGAAAAGCGATAGTTGATGATGGCGAGATTTGTAGAGCGAGACACATAGGAATATGATATGAGGGTTTTGGAGAAGCACGAGTATGAAGAATGAAAGCCTACATCAATTACTTGTACTATGCAACAAAACCTATACAAAACTCTCACAAACCAAACCAAACCAAAGTTGATAATTAATATATAGAAAACTCCGAATTTGATTTGTGGGCTTAAAACATCACAATGCAATGCAAATGATATTCACTATAATAACGGTTGATAGATGGATATGTGGGCACACAAGGTTAGACCAGATAAGAAATGATGTTTTTAGGGAGATGTTAGAAGTAGCTAGTATATCAGATAAAATAAAGGAGGGAAGATTAAGATGGTTTGGGCATGTGAAGAGGAGGCAGACGATAGAGCCAGTTAGAGTGGTTGAAACTCTCGAGGTGGAGGGGAGGAGGATTAGAGGTAGACCCAAAATTACCTGGGATGAGCGGATTAGGCAGAATTTGCAAAGATTGCACCTCTCTGAGAACATGGTCCATGATAGAAGTTCGTGGAGACGTAGGATTAAGGTTAAGGATTTCTAGGTGAGGGTACAATTGTAGGAATCCGTTCGTGTAAAATAAAATAAACCTTTTATTAACTTGAAATACAAAAAACTAAACAGAATTACAACTGAAAGAAAATTACAATTACAACTGAAAAAAGAACAACAAGAACAAGAAAATGAACAGAAACCCTGTTCTTGGCTGAGGATCGTGTTAGACACGGGTCCCTTAAAACAAATTTCGTGTCTCCCAGGAGAACACGTTTGTTTCCAGGATACAACAGCCGCAAGCAGTTGCACTGCCGGTCTTGACTCCAACCCGAATGACTACCTTGAGCACTTGAAGAAGATGAAGTAATTCAGAGAAGAGAATGTAGTTGTTGTGTAATTCGGTGTATAGAATCTGCAATAGGAACCTCCTATTTATACTGCAGGTCTTGAAGAAACTGAAAAACGAATTTAATGGGGGAATTAAACTGCATTAAACGTCTTCAATGCACTTTAATTCGTCATTAAATTCTCAGTCAAACGCATTAACTACGTCAGTTTCGAATGCTGAATGTAACTGCACTGGCATTAACTGCAGCTGGAAGCTTCTGCGCGCGCGCGTGCACGACACACTGGTGCGCGCGCATATCTGCACCCTCATGCGCTGTGCGTCCATTTGGCTCACTGCCATGCGCGCGTGCGCCCCACTGGCTCAATCCCATGCGCACCTATGCGCGTGCGCCACGTCACCTGTAAGCCTCTACGAGCACGCCACACAGTCGCGCCGTTTTGGCTCACTTGGTGCGCCGCGCACGACACCTCAGTGCCCAAGCTCCATGCGCGAGAACGCGCCACCATGCCACGTGTACTATCGCGCGGATGCGCATGACTGCCACGTCATGCACCACCCCGCGCGGACCCATCTGGGTCACATGCCTGCTTGCCACGTCTGCAGCCACTTGGTCCTTGCAGCCCCTGTGCTCCACCACATGCATATGGTCAAAAATACAAAGGCGGCTCTCAAGCGGCGATGCGAAGTGCAAAGTGCGCCATCAAAGCGCCACATTGCGCCTCATCGCCCACGCCACGCGCGCGTGCGTGTGCGAGTGCGAGTGTGAGTTAGGGTGCTTCGCAGCCTTCGAGAGTACACTAGTGAGTGCTTCCATGAAACAATAAGGATGGAGAGCTCCCACTTAAATACCCCTTTAAGTTTCATCTCTCATCCGATGTGGGAAAAGATGCCACTTTCCCACTTATTTCAGCATTTAAGTTTCAAACACCAAACTTTGAGCATCGATATCTCATTCATCTTAGCTCCGTTTTGGACGTGGTTTAGTTCGTTACGAAGCCCTTCCGACATAGAACACAAACCCACAAATAAATATATAAAACCCGCTCATTTTATTATATTTATTTCTAGTCCAAAATAGGAAAAAATCATTTTCCTATATTTGTGAAAATGCTATTTTCACAAAATTTCCAACAATCCCCCACATGAATAGAAATCGATCTATCAAGTTTCAACGATACACGTTCAACAGTTGAGTATTGCAAGATAGGTAGGGGTAACCTTTGAACCTCCTTTTGTGAAGCATACTTAGCCTCCTAGGGTCTTGTAGACGCGGTGTCATTGAACAATCCCCCATTTATGTAGGCGACAATATACATTCACACAATTACTTTCCCTAGTCGAGTTAAGACCTCATGGTTGTGTCCGTTTATGGTCATGGAACACGTTCCTGGTTCTGCGAGAGCTCTAGGATTTGCGCCTCCCCACAAATCCATTCGAAGCGACCCCACTTCTCTCTAACATAGGTGATTCCTCTGAATCATTAAAAGCATCATGGTTAATTTGGATTTCCTCAAAATCCTTAACCTCAACATGCTTAACCTTTCCTTCATGTCACTGATTGGAATGGACTAGGAAGTATATAACTCCCTTTATTGATTTTTGGGGCACCCCCCACAGTGACTCCCTTTGGGTTTATGATTAAGTTTGCCTATTGAACCTAGATCTTGGGATCTCCAGTCAACTAGGTTAGGTTTCCCTCATATTCCCTTCATCTATGGGCTTTAGTCCCATTCCTCTTGACAACCTATACACCTTATCTGTGCTTAAGCCTTTTGTTAACGGGCCCGCAATGTTCTCATTTGACCTCACATAGTCAACTGAGATCATACCCGTTGAGATAAGTTGTCGTACCGTGTTGTGTCTACGTCGAATGTGCCTTGATCTGCCATTGTACATCATGTTTTGTGCTCTAGCAAGAGCAGACTGATTGTCACAATGTATGCAGATCGCCGTCAACGGCTTTGGCCATCTCGGAATATCTTCCACGAATTGACGTAGCCACTCCGCCTCTTCCCCGCTCTTATCTAAAGCGACGAATTCGGATTCCATCGTGGATCTAGCTATAACCGTTTGCTTGGAAGACTTCCAAGCTATAGCTGCGCCAACAAGTGTAAACACTTGTGGATCTGTGATCCTTTATATCCGATATCCAGTTCGCGTCAGTGTATCCTTCAATCACTACTGGATCACGGGTATAATGCAATCCATAGTCTCTCGTGTATCTTATGTATCTGAGCACCCTCGTGATAGCTTTCCAATGATCCTCACTCGGATTACTGGTGTATCTACTTAGCCTGCTCACAGCATATGCTAAGTCGGGTCTAGTACATGTCATTAGATACATTAGACTACCAATGATCCTTGAGTACTCTAACTGAGAAACACTCTCGCCTCTATTCTTCCTTAGGCGTTGGGTATTATCAATTGGAGATCGAGCTATACTCGTATCGTCCGAATTGAATTTCCCAAGGATCTTTTCCACGTAATGAGATTGACTCAACACAATACCATTTTGGGTTCTAGTGATCTTAACACCAAGAATCACATCCGCGAGGCCCATGTCTTTCATGTCAAACCTCGCTTTCAACATGTCTTTCGTTGAGTTAATCATCTTATCATCACTCCCAATGATAAGCATATCATCTACATAAAGACATAGAATCACATAACCTCTTGGTGTGTCTTTAAAATAAACACACTTGTCGCACTCATTTATTTTGAAACCATTGTCAATCATGACATGATCAAACTTTTGATGCCATTGTTTTGGAGCTTGCTTCAAGCCATACAAAGACTTGACCAATTTACATACTTTACCCTTGTTTCCAGGGGCGGAAAAACCCTCAGGTTGTTCCATGTAAATTTCTTCTTCTAAATCGCCATTTAGAAATGCGGTCTTTACATCCGTTTGGTGAACTTCCAAATTTCTTAGAGCCGCAATTGCAAGAACCAATCGTATAGAGGTTATTCGCGTTACAGGCGAGTAAGTATCAAAGTAGTCTAGACCCTCCTTTTGTCCAAATCCTTTGATTACTAACCTTGCCTTGTATTTATCAATACTTCCATCGGCTTTCATCTTCCTTTTGAATATCCAACGATATCCAAGTGGTTTACAACCAGGTGGAAGATCTACTAACTCCCAAGTATGATTTTACAATATAGAATCAATTTCATTCTTAATTGCTTCTTGCCATTGAGGTCCTTCCGCGGAGGTAACCGCTTCGCGGTAGGTATTGGGCTCACCCTCAACCATGTAGCTCATGAAGTCTGGACCAAAAGATTTTTCAATCCTTTGTCGTTTGCTTCGTCTAAGCTCACCATCCTCGACCTCGGGTCGTTCATGTCTTTCATCTATCCTCGTAGATGAACTTGGTCCTGCTTCATCTAACCATGTAGACGAACTTGGACCTGCTTCATCAACCGCTCTTGATGAAGTCGCATGTGTTTGTCCTAACATAGGAAACACATTCTCAAAATATGAGACAACGTTAGGATTAGCCTCCATGATAGTGTGTTTATGTACATCGGGATTCTTGGACTCATGTACAAGAAAATGATGTGCGCTACTTTGATGTGCATATCCAATGAAAATGCAATCAATAGTTTTGGGTCCTATCCTAAGAGCCTTAGGAGGTGGTACAATCACCTTAGCTAGGCACCCCCACACTTTCAAGTATTTGTACGAAGGCTTCCTTTTTCTCCATAACTCATATGGAGTTTCGTCCCTATTTTTCAAAGGTATCTTGTTCAAAAGATAGTTTGCTGAGAGAATGGCGTCCCCCCACATTTCTCGGTCCCGAGCTTATCAACATGGCGTTCATCATTTCTTTCAATGTGCGGTTCTTTCGTTCCGCAACGCCATTTGATTGTGGAGAATAAGGAGGTGTACACTCATGTACAATGCCATTTTTTGCGCATAAATCCGCAAAAGGTGCAACATATTCACCTCCTCGATCGCTTCTCAACGCTTTTATCTTCTTTTTAAGTTGATTCTCAACTTCGTTTTTGTACAAGATAAACTTCTCTATTGCTTTGTCTTTACTCTTTAGTAAATACATGTAGCAATATTTAGTACAATCATCAATAAACGTGATGAAGTATTTGTTTCCTCCACGCGTGGGAACCGCTTTTAAATCACACACATCGGTATGAATTAAATCAAGGGGTTCGGTTATTCGATCAACCGATTTAAACGATGATCTCGTAAGTTTGGATTCAACACATGTCTCGCATTTGAGATTGGACTCGATATGGAATGTTGGTATCAAGTTTAATTTAATTAAACGTCGTAATGAATTAAAATTTACATGTCCTAGTCTACCATGCCAAACATTAGAAGACTCAACCATGTAAGTAGAAGTAGAAATTTCATTCATTTTCTTGTTTTGGTTAACAACCATTACATTCATTTTGAACATTCCATTTAGGGCATAGCCCTTTCCAACAAACATTCCACGTCTAGACAAGACAAAATTGTCCGATTCAAACACTAGACGAAATCCAAACTTGTTGAGCATCCATCCCGACACGAGATTCTTCCGTATCTCTGGGACATAAAGCACATTGGTCAAGGTAAGCTCCTTGCCCGAAGTCATCTTCAAAACGACCGTGCCTTCCCCCTTGATGCTTGCGATAGCTTTATTCCCCATATAAAGCTTTTCTTCACCCGACGCTTCCTTGAATGTAGAGAAAAGAGCCTTGTCTCCACAAACATGGCAGGTTGCACCCGTGTCAACGAACCATCCTTTTGGGTTTTCACCCATCGCGTTGACTTCTTCAATCATAGCCGCTTCCTCGGTTATCATTGCAATGAGAGGCATACCATCCTCATAAACCATGTGCGCACGCTCACGCTTAGGTTTATTGCATTGGTTAGCACGGTGCCCCGTCTCGTTACAATTGTAACAAGTACCTTGGAAAGGCACAGGCTTCTTTTTCACAGCCCCCTTTTTAGGTCCAAGGTTGTTAACCTTTGCTTTCCCTTTGTTGTCCTTTTTACCCTTGCCTTTCTTGCCCTTTGAGGACTCCCCAACTTCCACCATGTTTGCTTTAGCCGAAGCTTGCAAAATGGTGCCTTTTTGGGCCACCCTGTTTTCTTCTTCTATACGAAGACGAAGAACAAGGTCCTCGACCGACATTTCCTTTCGCTTGTGTTTAAGATAATTCTTAAAATCCAACCAAGCAGGAGGTAATTTTTCGATCATGGCTGCCACTTGAAAAGTTTCGCTAAGTACCATTCCCTCAGCATGGATGTCATTTAGTATAATTTGCAACTCTTGGACTTGGTTCATAACAGACTTGTTATTAACCATTTTAAAGTCCAAGAAACGGGCGACAACAAATTTCTTTGTTCCCGCATCCTCCGTTTTGTACTTTTTCTCTAAAGACTCCCATAATTCTTTGGAAGTCTTGATATTATAGTACACATTATACAGCGCATTCGATAGACCGTTGAGTACGTAGCCTCGACATATAAAGTCCGAGTGCTTCCACGCCTCTACCGCGCTCAGAGCCTGAGCATCGGTCTCCCCTTCCGCCGGTTGGGGAGCGGTCTCCGTTAAGAACCTCGCAAGGTTCATGGTGGTCAAGTAGAAGAACATCTTCTGTTGCCACCGCTTGAAGTGGAGACCCGAGAACTTCTCGGGTCGTTCAGCATGATTCGCCACTGTGGACGCTCCCACAGTGTTGGCAGGGGTACCGACAACAACGTTGACGTTGGTATTTTCAGTCGACATTCTGAAAAATTCCACAAAACCAAGTTAATAAAACTGTTAGAATAATAAATGTGCTGATTTATTATTTTACTAACAAAATCGATGAGTAACAAAATCAGTCTCGTAGCTTCTAAGTCCAACTTTGAAGACTACAAGAGAAGATCTTAGAACCCAAAGACAAAGAAGGAGTAGAAGAACAGAGTTCTGTTTTGACAAAGTCGCTACTTTGAATCAAAACAGAGAAAAAAAAAACCTGTTTTTAAAACACAACTGTATGAATTCAAAACTGGTTCGAATTCACAGCAGAATATGTTTGTGTTTCTACACGAACGGTGTTTTAAAAATTTGTTTTAAGATTGTAGGAATCCGTTCGTGTAAAATAAAATAAACCTTTTATTAACTTGAAATACAAAAAACTAAACAGAATTACAACTGAAAGAAAATTACAATTACAACTGAAAAAAGAACAACAAGAACAAGAAAATGAACAGAAACCCTGTTCTTGGCTGAGGATCGTGTTAGACACGGGTCCCTTAAAACAAATTTCTTGTCTCCCAGGAGAACACGTTTGTTTCCAGGATACAACAGCCGCAAGCAGTTGCACTGCCGGTCTTGACTCCAACCCGAATGAGTACCTTGAGCACTTGAAGAAGATGAAGTAATTCAGACAAGAGAATGTAGTTGCTGTGTAATTCGGTGTATAGAATCTGCAATAGGAACCTCCTATTTATACAGCAGGTCTTGAAGAAACTGAAAAACAAATTTAATGGGAGAATTAAACTGCATTAAACGTCTTCAATGCACTTTAATTCGTCATTAAATTCTCAGTCAAACGCATTAACTACGTCAGTTTCTAATGCTGAATGTAACTGCACTTGCATTAACTGCAGCTGGAAGCTTCTGCGCGCGCGCGTGCACGACACACTGTTGCGCGCGCATGTTTGCACCCTCATGCGCGGTGCGTCCATTTGGCTCACTGCCATGCGCGTGTGCGCCCCATTGGCTCAATCCCATGCGCACCTATGCCTCTACGAGCACGCCACACAGTCGCGCCGTTGTGGCTCACTTGGTGCGCCGCGCACGACACCTCAGTGCCCATGCTCCATGCGCGAGAACGCGCCACAATGCCACGTGTACTCGCGTGCGGATGCGCATGACTGCCACGTCATGCACCACCCCGCGCGGACCCATCTGGGTCACATGCCTGCTTGCCACGTCTGCAGCCACTTGGTCCTTGCAGCCCCTGTGCTCCACCACACGCATGTGGTCAAAAATACAAAGGCGGCTCTCGGCGATGCGAGCGAAGTGCAAAGTGCGCCATCAAAGCGCCACATTGCGCCTCATCGCCCACGCCACGCGTGCGCGCGTGTGCGAGGGCGAGTGCGAGTTAGGGTGCTCCGCACCCTTCGCGAGTACACTAGTGAGTGCTTCCATGAAACAATAAGGATGGAGAGCTCCCACTTAAATACCCCTTTAAGTTTCATCTCTCATCCGATGTGGGACAAGATGCCACTTTCCCACTTATTTCAGCATTTAAGTTTCAAACACCAAACTTTGAGCATCGATATCTCATTCATCTTAGCTCTGTTTTTGACGTGGTTTAGTTCGTTGCGAATCCCTTCCGACATAGAACACAAACCCACAAATAAATATATAAATCCCGCTCATTTTATTATATTTATTTCTAGTCCAAAATAGGAAAAAATCATTTTCCTATATTTGTGAAAATGTTATTTTCACAAAATTTCCAACAACAATTGTGTTTTAGGTGTAGTGTATGGTCGTAGATATGTATCTATGTGTATAGGTTGTTTGTGTTGTTATATTTATCTTGTTTACCATGTACTCTGTCACCACTCATGTTATATTGGTAGCTTCATACACACACACCTCATGTTCTATTTATTTCTTTTGTTACGGGTCAAAATAAGTAAAGGGGGCTAGATGTAATTGTTCAATAGTTTGGGGGTCAGGTATTAGTTGGTTAGCTTCATATAGGAGTTAGTTGTAATCAATTGGGTATCGATTGAATTGAGTTTTCCTCTTCTCTTGTGTTCTTCTTCTCTATCTTTCGATCATCTACTGTTATTACGAAACTGTTCGTAACAATGGTATCAGAGCAGTTCTTTCCTCAGGACGTGCTCAGTTTCTATCAATAATTCACTGTTGTGATTCTTGGTGATTGAATTCATAATCACCATTGATTCTAATCAACTAATCAAGAACATCGGCAATTAGTGGGTAACTGGAATTGGGTAGCGGATACCAGCTGGAGTGTTTTTACAATTCCAGAGAGATTCAACATAACAATTAGGGCCACGCAGCAGCAAGATTCAAGAATCGTTGCAATTCAAGTTGTTCAACCGAAAAATCAACAACAAAGAAAAAGTACAATGGAGCAGTTAATGGCATATAACCAGGGAGGTACCGTTAAAGATTACTGTGATTCGCTTCAAATCTTATTTGACCAGGTTAGAAATCTTGAAGAAATTTCTGAATTCTATGCTATATACCTATTCATATGTGGTTTGGAACCGAAAATTGGGAAAATCTTGGCTAGATGGCATCAATATAGTTGCACTAAGGTGAAAGATGTGATTTCGTTAGCTTTAAAAATTGATTCTAATGGCTTGCAAGATTCTTTCTCTCCATTTGATCCAAATTCTTCTTTTTATAACAAAGAATTGGAGTTTGATATTAACATCACTCTTGAGGAATTGATGAAAGACAATGAGTTTTTTAAGAATGAAAAAATTCAAGAAGTTGATATTGTTCAAGAAACGACTGACGATGAAGTATTTGATGAGTCTGTTACTATGTTGTTTTTGTTCATAAAAGCATATTTGGTTTCAAAGTATTTGATATCAATGATTCAATGGAAAATGAAATGGTAATTGATAGAGATGTTTTAAGAGAAAATGGAAAAGATAATAAGAATGCACCCAAGGTGTTTGATGAAATGCTTGGTAGGTTTAAAAATGAGATTCGAGAAATGAATTGCGAATCTGATAATGGGAATGATATTCAAGCTAAAGAATCATTCGATTGTGATCTATTGTTTGATGAAATGTCTAAGTATGTTGGTAATGTGATAATTGAAGATAGGGGGGTGATGTTTCAACAAAGGGTTTCGAAGAAAATAAAAAGGGTAGCTCACGGAAGACAATTATAAACAAGATTATGGTAAGGAAAAAGGGGCATGAGAAGTTACCTGAAGTTTTGGATTTAAGACATGTGGTTCTTAATCTAGTGGTCAATAAAGAAGTGGAATCATGTCTAGCATCCAACGGTGTCAAAGTGGCAGTAAATAAAGGAACAAATACAGAACACTGGTACAAAAAAGAAGGTGCAAATCGATGGCTAGTTCAATCGAGATGGAAAAAGAAGGTGCAACAACTTGCTAAAATGAGCTCACAATTGCTGGTAACTTTTAGAGTTGATGAAGCTTTTGTAGAGTTGTTCACTGAGTCAGCATTTGTGGTTATTTTTTGTAACGATAATACGAGTGTCAAGTTAGGAGTGTGTCACCAGAAGATGATTGATTTCCTTCATAATGTCATAGACAAGAATCTGAATGATTTTGAAGTTTTATGTTGGGGTGCTACAACATGTGTAGTAAAAAGATGTTTAAATGAGAAAGAAGCTAATCTCCCTTGTGAATGTGTCAATCTGATTCACACTTTTGCACACTTTGAAGAATTTAAGTACAAATTGAGGAGAGGGAGAAAACTTTACAGCCAAGTGCAAGAAGTTGAAGATAACATTAGAGTGTTCTGCAGCTTTCGACTGTTAGATAAACTTGAAGTTGTATATGTCATTGCATTTCTCTTAGCCAAATACAAGGATGTGGAAATTTACCTTGTCTCGTCGAAAGTTGTAGAAATAAACAAAAATTTAGGAACAGAAGATAGTGCAGTAGATTCGTTTTTTATGTGCTTTGGGTATGTTGGTACTGGTAGAATTTGTAGTGGACATATTAAATATCAGGAAGTTACTCCCTTGAAGGAAAATTCATCACACCTGATCGACAATATTACAGTCACACAACTTCGTGTTGGTTCTTCTCTTAGTGACTCTTCTTTCACTGGCTTTCAATTCAGGTTCATGGCTTCCAGCAGATCAAAGGATTCCTTTCGAATATTGTCATGACATGAGTCATGATGCACTTTTCAAGGGTTCCATGAGAGAGTTTAGTTCAGCAATTGATCTTCGAGTTTCCAGCCTAATAAATCTAGTAGAGTTGATTAAAGGGTCGGTTCCGGACAGAGATGTGACTGTGTGGGTTCGGGATCTGGGTTCCATAATCCAAATTCTGGGAATTTCTTTCATATGTGAACTTTTGAGGACAAAAGTCTTTGAAGGGGAAAGGCTAAGTAGAGGAGGTGGTGGTGAAGTTTGGTCGATATATCATCAGAGGGTTATTGGTTATTGTTCTTTGGATTCTCTTTTGGTTATCAGATAATTATTGAATAGTTGGTACAGTAATGCAGATGGTACAATGGACAAGGAAGGAGCTGCTCGATTTTTTCTTCGAATGTTTTTTGGGACAGCACTGCAATGGGGTAGCAACCAGAATTACAAAATGTTCGAGATCATTGGTCTTCACTGTTGGAATAAAGCACAGGCATTTGTTTTTGATACTTGTGATTAGTGGGTCTCTTATTATTATTTTGACTTTTGAGGTCAAAAGTCTTCTAAGGGGGGAGTATTGTTACGGGTCAAAATAAGTAAAGGGGGCTAGATGTAATTGTTCAATAGTTTGGGGGTCATGTGTTAGTTGGTTAGCTTCATATAGGAGTTAGTTGTAATCAATTGGGTATCGAATGAATTGAGTTTTCCTCTTCTCTTGTGTTCTTCTTCTCTATCTTTCGATCGTCTACTGTTATTACGAAACTGTTCGTAACATTACAAACTTTCATTCATACTTGTCAAGTTACATCAAAACAGAAGGTAGACGGGCAACAAGCTGCGCCGCCACCCCTTTCTGAATTGCAAACCCTAATCTACCAAAGACAAAACCCCGTCCCCCTGAGGCTGAGCAATTGTTATGGATGACCCGTTGGACCCTGTTCAGGAATTGGATAGCTTCTGGCGCTAGGGAGCCAAATGTGTCAAAGGCAAAAGGGACAAAAACATGTTGGTTCTCTGCACAAGCTTTAGCGTGCTTATCAACTTTCTTCGATTCAGCCTTTGTTGTTGCTTGTCCAGCTACAAACCCGTTTTCCCTTAAACCAACCAGAGGGGAAACCCCCGTGAGGTCCACACAAGCATGTTTCCCCCTAGCCCAACCAAAGACGAGAAGATCTGCTGGTCGCAGAGTAGATCTCCCTTCCATAGGGTCTGTAAGGAAATTCACAGGAGCCTCTTTCTTAGCCGAAATCCCCGCTCTTCTCAGGATGTCCCACAAAACATCTCGCACCCAGTCATGCCGATATTTGAACCCAAGTAGCTCTTTACAATGCACTGCGTGCTCTCCGTATTTATCCATACAAGCTTTACGACATATCGGGCAGGTTTCATCTTCTGGGTACATAGGGATCATCAGCCGGTATTTAAGGATTGCTCTGTATTCTACTGCTGACATACATTGTCCCAGCCCCTCAATTGGGACAACAGTCAAAAAATCCTGAGCATGGGAACCCTTCAGGCACTCCCACACCGCCTTCTGGCGAGATGACAAATCAAAATTTTCTCCCAGGCTTTGAGCGATGTTGCTAAACAGAGCATTTTTCTTGTGTGTTTTGGAGCCGAGGGTCTCACTGGAAGCGTTCTCTCTATCCCTAGGGGTATAGGTAAAGTGTGCATACATCTCACCTTCCCCAGACCTTACCAATAGCTTCACTATTTATGAGATTTTACTGGGCATGATTGATTGATTGAAAAGGACAACCCACTATTTCATATGTTTCAAGTGTTAAAAAACTAAAAAAGTATCCAAAATTATTTACGATCTTTAAAATCGTTTTTATTCCAGACAACTTCATTATTTTTATTGTTGCTATGGTTGTTATTATTATTATTGTTAGAAAATAGCTTTTTTTTTTCCTTAGTCCGACCCAGTTCTTGTATGGACGATAATGGTTTTATTCATATTATTTGTTTCTGATAAGGGCTTAGTTACATTTTTTGTTCAAATATACATAAGTTTACTAATTTACACAATTAAGCACAGCCTGAAACCCCAATGAATGAAAAACACCCAACACTGACACTGTTCAAAACGTTTGAGTTTTAATAGTATGATAATAATTAAAGAAAGAACGGAACAACTAATAGTGACCCAATTTACATCTATTTTTGTCAACCATATAAAAACTATCCATTTCAATTCACTCATTATAATTATAACCCGTTAATAAAGTTTCTACTTTTGTTAACTCCATTTACTTGAGGCAAATAAAAGGCACAAAAAAAACAATGCAAGAAATGCCTACATTGAAGTTGTCTTCAACTCAAGGCCTTATGAGCCCTCTATGATTCTTGGTTTCTCATGGATTTATCTTCAAACAAAACATCATCTATCCAAGCAACAATATTGAATGCCAAACCTTCCAACACCCTTGAATAACTCTCCAATATTGCTTGTCCCACATCCTACACAAATTTAAAACATTTAACAAAATCACAAATATATCCAGATAAATCCAAAGTTTGTATATTTGTTTTTTATGAAGTTACCATGTTGTATTGGATCTTGCTGGTGTCTAGTGTTGTTTGCGACAGCTCCGGGTACCGTTGCTTTAAGGAAAACAACAAACTGTCGGCTCGTTCGGCTAGTACAACATTCTTGTCAACACGTTCTGTCTCGGCCACATGTTGTTTAACCTTCTCCCATGATGATTTGGAATAGCTTGCACATGCTTTTCGTCTCCATGTATACATAGAAGCCTCGACTCGATCAGCCAATTCTAGTGCCTCGTGTTCCGAGCTTATGTTGAGACAGTCAAGAAGGTATTCGGGTGAAAACTTCCCTCCAGAAGTCATATATCGGTATATTGTATCCCCCACACTTGTTCGTCCACACTGAAAACAAAAACAAGCAACATGTTATCGTGTTTAAACCGGAGGTGACAACTTTGACTAGGGTTGTAATCGAGCCGAGCCGGTTGAGCTCAAGCTCGTGCTCGAACTTAAACGAGCCAGCTCGGCTCGTTTATTTTATCGAGCTGAAAAGTCGAGCTCGAGCTCGACTCGTAAAATGTTCGAGCCAGCTCAAGCCAAATCGAGCCGGCTGGTTAATTTTTTATTTGTTTTTTTTTAGTATTGATAACATAAAAAACAAAACAAAAAAATTACACATATCCATATGTATTATTTTTATTTTTCCAACATTTTAAAGACTGAAAGACATATTAAAAGTATTATATGTATAATTTTTGTTCATTTTTCAATATTTTGTATGTTACTGATTAATTACACTTAAAATGTTAACACATCAACCCTCTCCTACATAGTTTTCTATTTTAATACATTTAAATTCAATATAATATATATAAAAAAATAATCCGAGCCGGTTCCCGAGCTCACGAGCCGAGCCAGGCCTAGCTCGAGCTCGACTCGTTTACAAACCGAGCCAAGCCGGCTCCTTTACGATCGAGTTTTTTCCGAGCGAGCCGTGAGCTGCGAGCTTTTTGAACACCCCTAACTTTGACTTATTAATATACAAACGGATCGATTTGGGTTAAGTGTTATCTCCAAACTGACCAAACCCATTTTGACCTGATAAAAATGAAGTTGAATGATTGAAAAATTGTAAACCTTAGGAAGAGAAGTGATGTATGTATGAGGAATTTCCATTTCTGCTAAAATGCTGCTATTGATGGCCATTGCTGCTTTGTGGATTTGATTAGCGGAGTCACGTTTTTGTCTCAAATGCTTTCGGGCTTTTTCCGAGAGTCCTTCGGGGCTCACGCAAGGAATGGGCAACCACCATTTCTCGTCTTTTCTCTGAGGCAGAGGAATTTTTCGAAATGACCCCGATCTTGAATTTCCCGACATGTTTCCTTGCTCCACATACCAAAATTCTGTCTCTTTGAAGCTATCCAATATTTCCTGTAATAAACAAAAAAAAAACGGAATTTTGTTAACAATCACAAATTTAAAAAAGAATCATATCTTGATGAGAGGAAAAGGGTGCTTTGGTCTTACCAACAGGAGCGCGTCGAGCTTCTTTAACGCTGGAAGGTTGATATAAATATCCGATCTTGGTCGGCTAGACATCACCTCCATGGCTTTTCCGTTCTGTAAACTATGTGACGTTGGTATAAATTCAACGATGTAATCACAAACCGAGAGTAAGCAGTTCATCTCCCGTTTCCACATCATCTTCTTCTCAGGATGCAACGGCTCTAACTTTTGATGTTGGCCAAACATAGAAGCTACAAAGATCGAAAACAAAACAGCTTATAAACACATGAATACGTTATAGCGCGTCGCAGTGTACAAATCATTAACACATCAGATAGAAAATGTGTACCGTAAAGATTTGTGATGGCATTAGAAACAGTAACCGCAGTAGAAACTCCTTTGCCGCTGCCAGACATGTCTTCTCCCAATAAAAGTTTTGCGAATCTTTCTTTCATCATTTCGAGCTCTGTTTCAAAAATATATCAAGAACAAAACCTTAAAAAAATGGATTTTGTTCTCATTTCAAGGGGTTTTTGAATGTATGTTTGAGTTTTATTACACTGATTTAAAGTTGCTATAGAAAGTAAACTAATAATTACATTAAATTTCGCAACATATAATGCCAACTGAATTGATAAGAAATTAATTATGAAATTCAAGCAAAATTCATATCAAAAGTCAAAAGCATTTATTTCCTGTTAATGGGTCATAACTCATAACTAACAAGATTTTGTGATGATTATGTAATGATTTTGTAACCAAAAACTGCAGATAAACTAATTCTAATGCAATAAAAACTCACCCAAATCCATAGGTTCATGACTCTCAGGCTTATCTTCTTCGGTTTCAAACGTGTGAGTCAGTTTCTTTACTCCAAATCTTGACAGGGCGGGCCGGTAAGGGGATCTCCCGGCAGCCGGCCAGCATACCGGAGACTGCGTCTCAGACGAACAGCTGTTAAGATCATCCGTCAACTGCTCAGAGAAAGCTGAAGTCTCCGAGTTAGTTCTATAGTACGCAAACGAACGACCACTGAGTGTCGAATTTATCGTGGGTGATTGATCATGTTCATGATCATGATCATCATCAACTGCTCCGTGATCCAATGAAGAAACTGTTGAAGACTCAAACCCTTCTTCAAAATCCTCTAATTTCTCCATTTCACGTTTTTCACCACTCTTTTTCCCTACAAAATTCAGTCAGGCATTTATACAAACACTTGGTGTGCACTATAAGCTTTCAATACTTTACAACAATAATATGAACACACATAATTATACCGAATCAAGGAATCAAAAATACCGGGAAAAACACTTGAAGTTTAAAGAAAAAAAGCAAAAAAACAAAAAGAAACGTTGTACAGTCACTGTTATTGAACTTATAAATCGCTAATTCGTAACGAAAAAAGCGAACATTTTGAAACGAAATTAAAGCTAACGGTTATATTCATTCATTCAAAAAACTATTCAAAGTTGAAACTTTTGCAGGGTTTATTACCTTTTATACAAATCAATACGTTCGAATTTGAAACAGTTCCCTCTTAATCGCAACAATAAGAATACCAACAATAATAATAATATTAAAAAGTAGAATTGCCCTTTTTCTTTTTCCCAAAAAGGGGTTCAGAGAAGAATCAGAGGCGTGCTATTGGGAACAAAAAGGTGACAAATTGTAGGTGTTTGATAACAAATGCGACCATTTTGAACGAACCCAGATGGGAATAGAGTGGAATTAAAATGGTGGGGATGATGATGATATGGAGTTATGAAGAAGAGTAATGATTGATCGACTAAACGAATGCATTCAATTGGTGGTAGCAGAGAAGAAGAAGAGGAAGAAGAAGAAGGTTCTATACAGCTTAAAAGGGGTGTCATTATATTATGTTAAAATAAAGGTTGTTGCTTTTTACAGAGATAGAGATGAAGTTGACGAATCTTTGCCTAAATTAAATTTTCCATTAATATGTTGAAATCAAAATATAGCTTTTTTGGGGACAATGATTGGGTAGTTGATGATAATGCTTGCTATTTTTTAGTTTAAAGGTTAGGGTTTTTGGTTGTCAAATATTAATGTTTTTGGTTGGCAAATATCAGATATGGAAAATAGAACCTAGTGTAAAATAGTTTTTTTTTTTTTTTTTTTTTTTTGAATGGCTAACGTTGTACACCATGAGGATTGAACCCCTGACCTCTCATATCCTAAGCTCTATCTAAACTCAGCAACACCACTGGGCTATTTGCCAAGTGGATTAGTGTAAAATAGTTGGATTGCTCTATACGGTTTAGAACCGGATAATTCTAGTGTTTTCTAGCACCGTTAGTTTTTCATTAAAGTTTATATAAAAAGACTAAGATAGTTTTTATTATTGCAAAATGAAATATATTAAATAAACGAGTTAATTAGTTAGGACCAACAACACCACCTCGTTTTTTTTTGGTGTTTTAACATCCATCATGGTTCACGCTTCTCTTTCGCTAAAAACCACCACAATCCAATAGAGCTCCGCCATCGTCTTTCGTCCATCTTCGATTTTAACCTTCTTTTATCATCATTGAATTGAAGCTCCACCACCAGTCAACCCTGTTATCACTATTACACAAATTCAACATTTTGTAGCGTAAAAAAAACTAAAAATGTTACACAAATCCAACAATTGTAGCATAAAAATGTTTACTTCTTTCACGGTTTCGTTTGGCTCTCTGAAGAGATCTGATCTAAAGGGGTTTTCTGGTCTGAATGCGTCGATATGAAAACTTTTTGTGTTATAAGTAGAAAAACAAATAGCTTTGTGTTAAAAATAAAACATCAATTTTTTTTTAAAACCACCTTAAACATAAGGTACAGACCTATATGCATACAAATGTTGTTTATTTATAGTTTGTTAATTTGTTAATTCGTTTTAGTGGTTTTTACTCTTTATCTTATACTTTGATGTATATTAATTTATACTTGTATTTAGTTATGTAAATTAAAATTTTATGGTGTTTAGAATAACTATTTCATGGGGGAATGAGAATATGCATAAGCGACTCAAAAAATGTTGCACGAGATGATGATGTCCGATCGTAGGATATCATTAAGATTGGACGACCTCATGCAAAGGGTAACTAACATTCCTCAAGAGTAAATTGCCATTTTAGTCTCTGAGTTTTTGTCTAAATTGTCATTTTAGTTCAAATAGTTTTTTTCTTCTTTGGGTCCCTGACTTTTCCTTTTTCTTGCTATTTTGATCACATTGCCTAAATTAGTCTAAAAACCAGGTTATAATCAGGGGTATTTTTGGCATTAAATTATTATGAGGTTTATAAATTATGTTGTAAACTACCCGTGGTTATCACTATACAACAGTTATGCCACAAATACCCCTGGTTATAACCAGATTTTTAGACTGAATTAGGCAATGTGATCAAAATGGCAAGAAAATGGAAAAGTCAAGGACCTAGTTTGGACTAAAATGACAATTTAGACCAAACCTCAGGGACTAAAATGGCAATTTACTTCATTCTTCAAACTCAAATGGAGCTACAGGTGGCTATAAACACACTTTACGCGCGATATGAAGCTTCAAATAATGCAGAGGAGTATGATTAAACATAAGTGTAAAAAAAGTTGAATGTAAATTTTCCTACGTCATTTATATGCATTCAACTATTATATTGAGTTATAATAATTACTAATAATACTAATAAATTAAACTCGAGATATCAAAGTGGACGTTTTCATATAGTTACCGTATCACTGCTACATAACACTTCAAATTATCTACTCGATATTTATAGTGGGCTCGCGGTGCATCGCTCGCATGTCATAATACTACTCTACTAGTTTACTCTAAAAACTAAGAAAAGCAAAAAAAAAAATGGTGGAAAAAGATAAAAAAAGTTGAATTTTAACTGAAAAATCTGACCAGATTTTGATTTTATAGCAACAAAATTGAAACTACAGGGATCCAGATTCAAAATGTATGATTTTAGACTAAAGTGACAGAAGTGACCAAACCTCGGAGGTCATTATGACAGATTACTCTATATTTTATTAATCTAAAACCAATATTGATAAAAGTACTTTATTTCTTATCATAAAAAAATAATAATTTATTTATAATAAATATTGTTTTAATTTACATTGTTTACCCCACATCCACACAAGCTCATTAGTCATTACTCATACTCACTGGTTTGCATTTCTTTTTGGTCCCTCAGTTTTAACTATATATCATGGCAGTATATTTAAGAACACTTTTAATGGTGCCAAATTGCCAAAACAAATCGGATAAAAATCGGTCCACGTTTAATGCTATAAATAAACAGTTGTACATCATATCGTAATAAAAGTATAATTAGTTAGGCCTACTACTCAAAACGTCATAAAAGTATAATTAATTAAATTGGGCCTACTACTCAAAATATATCTATAAGGGGAGGGGGTGGTCACTAGTGATAGAATTCTGTCACTCCTAATATCCAATCAACTCATGTCATGTCATCACCCAATATTCTATCACTGGTGATAGAAATGTAGTGGGGGTGGTCACTAGTGATAGAATTCCATCACTCACAAATTTTTTTAATTTTTTATTTTAAATTAGAAATTAACAATAAAACACTAAAATTATAAATTTCATTAAAATTAAAACATACTACTTCAATTTAACATACTAGAAATATTTTAGACTACAATTTAAAAAGAAACCTACTCCTCGTCCGAATCATGAAACTCCAAACCTAGAGAACCTACTAGTTCGATTAAATCGTATCTCAACCGAAAGTGAGTTTCTTCATTCCGCAATTCTTGTTGGATATTTTGTGCAACTTGAACTTGTGTAGGAGGATCCGACACCCAATCCGGGGATATTGCACGTCCGTCTTCTTTGATCATCATATTGTGCAATATGATACATGCATACACTATGCTATGTATTGTTTTCTTGTTCATCGCATGAACCGGTCGGTGTAGTATACCCCATCCACCCTTTAAAACACCAAATGCCCTCTCAACATCTTTTCTTGTCGATTCTTGCAATTTTTTGAACACGATTTTTTTAGGCTCGACAGGAAATGAGGGAGCTTTCACAAAAACAGACCATGACGGGTAGATACCATCCACAAGACAAAAGCCTCGTTTGTAATGTCGACCGTTAACATAGAAAAGAGTGGAAGGTGCGGTACCATCCGTTACGGTTTGAAACAACGTCGACGTGTGCAACACATCGATGTCGTTGTTTGAACCTAGAACACCGAAATACGAATTCCAAATCCATAAATCATTCGTCGCCACCGCTTCTAGTATGATGGTTGGTCTTTTGATGTTTCCCCTAACATACGCCCCTCGCAACTCTCTTGGACAATTTTTCCACTCGATACGTGTACAATCGATGCTACCGAGCATCCCGGGAAAATGCCATCTAGCCTCATGTGCGGCGTAAATACGTGAGATGTCGTGGCTCGTAGGTTTACGTAAAAACTCTTTACCATACAACTTAATGACCGCGTCGCAAAAAAATTGCAAACATTCACGTGAAGTTCTGGCCGACATAGCTAGGTATTCATCATATTGATCGGGAGGGTTACCTGTCGCTAGTTGGCGAATGGCGGACGTGCATTTTTGTATCGGCGTGAAACTTGGTTTGCCCCTCTCATCGTAACGTTCTTGAAACCATTCCTCGCTTGCTTCGGTGTCTCCAACAATCTTTAAAAATAATTCTTTGGGTAAACGAAACCGATCTCTAAACATTTCGGCATTGTAGAGCGGATTTTCCACAAAATAATCGTTCATTAACACTTCGTTGGCACGTATACGATCACGATCTACCATCTTCTTCTTTGGGCGGGACGACTCGGCATCAAGTTCGTTATACACCGACACAAAATATTTTAGCGTCTCATTGTCGGAAGACGACTCGGTATCGCTATCGCTAGACATCGGAAACGTCGAATCCGTAGGGAAATCCATTTGAGAAAGATGTAGATTGTGTGAAATGGGTTTAAAATGGTTTAAAGATGTAGATTGGTGTGTGTAAAATGGTTTAAAATGGAGATATAAATAGATAAAAGGGTTTAAAGGGTTTTTTTTATTGAATTTAACCGTTATTCAACGGTCAAAAAGCATGCAACGTTCGAATTTTTCAAAGTTTTCAACGCGTGAACGTTTCAACGCGTTTCAAAAATAACGCGTTATGTTGATGGTGGCGGCGGTGTTCGTTAACGTTTCACGCGTGATGGGGTGGCCATCACGGACCGCCCCGCCTCCCCTAAGACCGGAGGGTGTGGGGGCGCCACCCCCGCCAACTCATCAACTATATCGCCCCGGGGCGCTATACCACCATCCGAGTTAAATAGGGCGCTATAGAGGGGGCTTTATCATGTTAACGAGCAAGAAAGGCTTTATCAGGCGGGGCCCACATCTCTCAGCCAATCAATTTTTTTTTTAATTTTTTTAATAGGGGGCTCCATCCACACCCTGCAAATTAAAGGGGGGCGTGATAAAGCTCCATGGCTGAGGTGGATCTTATGTGTCGCTTACATGGCTTGATAAAGCCCCTAGAGGGCTCCAATCACACCCTCCAGCCTAAACCTATAACGTATTATTTGAACGTTTTTCTCTCCATCCATCACTTGCCTTCACAGCCCCCCTTGTTACACATCTATAAATTTAGTGTATTGTTTTGTGACAAATAAATGTTCATTCTTGTAACACTGAATCAAAGTTACATATACAAATATATAGATTTTAGTAACTAAAACTTACTGTGAGTTTTAGGGTGATTATGTAATAGGTGGTTGACTTAGTAGCTTACTAACCATTTGTACTTTTGAATCTTTGGGGTGTTGAATAAAAGTTGTTGTTTACCGTCAAAAAAAAACTTACGGTGAGTTATATCAATATAAACTCTTGTAACTTAAGTGTTAAAATTACTATAATTAAAAAATATTCAATTATATTTATGTGTTTAAAAGAATGGAAATTGAATGCTATAAAAATAAAGATTAGAAGATAAAGTTATTTTAACAACATATGGATGAGAAATAACAAATAAAAACCGACATACTACATACACAACGTGGTTATAAATAAAATATGTAGATCACATAGACGTGCTTACCATCAAGTTTGAGTTTACCGGAAAAGAAAATATATAATTTAATTATGGATACATTGAGTTATGCTCTTGTGATGGAATTTAATATAATAAATTAAGGAACGCATTTGAATGATGACTTGACAAAAAAATATAAAGAATATACAGATAGAGTGATTGTATACATTTTTAATTAATATACGTCTTCATTATTGAGTTAATTTTTAATCTTGAACTAATTAGTTGTAGTTTCCCTAAGCATATTCAAGAATGGAATCATCGTGCAAATGAAAGCCCAGGATAACGTTGAATATAGTTTAAAGAATTAGTTTGTGTGGCCTGTGTTATATTTAATTAAGAGTGAAATGTCATTTTAGTCCCTGTGGTTTGAGTCATTTTGTCAGTTTAGTCCAAATGTTTTATTTTTCTCATGTGGGTCCAGAAAGGTTTCACCGTTGCCATTTTAGGTCATTGGGTTAACTTCATCCATTAATTATGTTAACAAGAAAGGCAATTCGGTCATTTTATATGGCCGAATTGCCCTTGTAGTTCACAGAATTACATATAAAATGACCGGATTGCCCTTCTCGTTAACAGGAAAAAAATGGATGAAGTTAACCAAAATGACTAACAAATGGATGGAATTTACACCCTCAAGTGTCAAGGGACTTTAAACAAGCAAACAAAAGAGTCTCTAGATCTTGATAAATATTTTTTCTATGCTTTACTCTTACACCCACACTTGATACTTGAGGGTGTAAATCTAGTTTGAACGTATTGAAAAATATAAATTGAGCGTGCTTTAGACAAAGTGACACAAGTGGTCAAGTGTGAGACCAAATTCTTGCGTAGCCGGGTTATGCTATGCTATATATTGGATAAAAGTCGACCTGATTTTTTAAGGTGTAATAACGTATGGCCCGCTAAGTAAAACATTTACAGTGTTAAGTCCATTCTTTAGTAAAAAATAATGATTTGTAAACTATAATACAAATCTACCCATTTTTTGTTCACTTAATTTTACACTCAATTAGTGTTAAGCCCATTCTTTAGTACAAAAAAAATGATTTGTAAACTATAATGCAAATCTACACATTTTTTGTTCACTTAATTTTACACTCAATTAGTGTTGAGCCCATTCTTTAGTACAAAAAAAAAATGATTTGTAAACTATAATGCAAATCTACCCATTTTTGTTCAATTAATTTTACACTCAATTGAATCAATATATAATAACTGATATGACTTTATTTTATCATATTATTTGACGGGAATACCCATAAATTATATTTTATCAAGTTTGAATGTATGTATCTACTTTTGTAAACGCGTCATTTTGACACTTCAAAGAAAACAAAAGGCCCAGTCCATTTCCCAATGTTGAAAGGTCCGTTACAACTTGCTCTCTCTTTTTGGTCCATTGTGTTGGTGATGGCTTTGAGTTTGAACTTTCCAAAAAAGGATAAATTACCACTTTACTGTTTAAAATTGCCCATGACATTATAGTCTAGTGACATCTTGGAGGTGAGATAAGACTTAGTGACCATTAGGTGTTGGGTTCGATTCCCACAAGGGGGTTTTTCCCAGATATATTGGGTTTCATCCTGAATTTGTGTATAGGCATTATTGCCTAGTGGAGATGGATACGATCGGGTGGTTTCATTGGTTGCACGATGATACTCTAGTGTTCCGCCAGTAATCCAAATTTGCCGTTTAAAAAAATGCCCAAAAAAGAGAGAAAAAGATAGCACATAAGAAGCAAATCATCATGTAAGTTTAATTGTACCTATAAAAAAACGATTCTTAAATCATACATATATCTAATTACGCTTATGCTCATCCGGATTAAGTTTTCTACCATAAACAGAAAGTCTCCACCATGACATTTTACAGAAGTCCACAAACTTGCTCCATACTGTCTCCTCATAACCACTTTCCATAGTAACATGATCTTTTCTCCCATCCTTAATAACTGTCTGTCATGTGATGGTGACAATATAAAAATTTAAACTCGTTTAATCAATAAGAACAAGATTTACCTTCTACCACTTTGAAGTATTAAGATACTTACATTTGGGATGAACTTGAGTCCAATCTTGATCTCTCCTTTATACGTTTCATCGTCAAGGACCACATTGTACGCCTTTGGTGCTAATTCAACAAGTCCTTTTTCATTTCCTTCGACGAGTATTTCATCAAGGTAAACTCTGAAAAAAAATTAACATTAGGACATAATATTTGTTTAACCGCATTGTAGTTGTTTAGTAAAATATTTGAATAAAATTGTGGTGAAGAGTACCTAGCTTCGCCGACAAATCCAGTATCGTTGTGAAATAACTCTTTATCCATAATTCTCAACCCTAGGTGTGTTAGCTTCTCGCATTCATACATCGACAACTCAAATATGAGTTTCTCATTCCAAGATACTTTGTGATGACTCCCCTTTGATGTTTTGCTTTTATGATGTTGAATACCACATTCAACAATGACATAATACTTTGGTTTACCTTTCAAATATACATACATGTAAGCCAATAACTTATTGTTCAAACTAGCAAAATTAAAAGTATAAAAATTTAGAGACACCTAATGCATAAGGAAGTATACCAATGATATTGGTGCGCCTAATGCCGTTGGCACTCTCAAGATAAACCTCCAATATTCCACCTTTCATGATGATGAAAAATATTGATCAAAGATGGGATTAAAATATTGATCATATATTATGTTTTTTTCTGGAGAATATTAACATAAAATTTTATAAATGATGTATTAAATACTACAATAATGACTTGTAACATACTAGTTATTAATGGTACAAAGAAGTAACTACTCTAGCAAAATACTACAATAATGACTTGTAACATACTAGAAATACTAGTTATTTTGGTTTGTATTTGTCAATTTGGATGTCATATTCCTAGAACACGCACTACTAAACGAATAAGTATCACCAACGGATAACATTTGTTGAGAAATCGAACCGGTATCTATAAAATCTACATCCGAGCATGGAGTAAAATTCCTTGTTATATCAAAAAATAAATATTTTTTTACTTGTTAGTGAATACGGTGTTATAATTGATGTAATGAATACCAAATAGGCTAGACTGACCAATATTAAAACAAGACAATAACATAATTACGTTAAAAAAAATAAAAAAGAGTGTACTATAACTAATTTAGACAAAAAAAAAAACAGATAAAAATAAAAAATATGAAAGCATTATATATTACTAGGTTATTGCCCGTGTGAACACGCGGTTTAACAAATGAAAATAATATTAACAAGAATGAATGCCCATATATCTATTAACAATAGATCCATTATGCAACCGAAATGTTTCAGGTGAGTAATTTCATATACCCTCGATCATATGCAGCGTAGGGATATTGAACAATGTAGTTTTGAACTTGCATTAAAAAGGATTCAGTTTGAAATTTTATAATAGATGATGATAATGAGAACCAAGTAACACAGAAAGCATAATTGTTAACCTTTAATAGGATGCAGGATAAGAAGAAACTATGGAATTTATCAAATTGAAACATAATAAACCAATACTTATTCTCATGTCAATTTGGATGATCACACACTATCTTATGCAGAAACCCTAAAACTAATTAAACAATACATGGCATACTAACAAATTAATTTAAACCCTAAAATATCAATTAACAACCAAATCATAGTTCTTACAGAAATAAAAAAATAAAAAAATAAAAAACCATCCAGAAATCAGGATCATTATCGCTGAGGTCCAAATAATTCATAAAGTTGGAATACTATTGTAATAATACAAATGGGTCCATAGCTCAGTGGTAGAGCAATTGACTGCAGATCAATAGGTCACCGGTTCGAACCCGGTTGGGCCCTTCAATTTTATTTTTCGTACCCCATTGCTTATTGGTATGTCCAAACATGGATGTTGGTCTTTGTATCAAGCCATTAACCTTATGTAAAGATTAAAATTAAGGAAAGAACTTCATATAGCACTCTCTAAACCTTTTTAATTTCATACAACCATAGCAACTGTTACAACTTATCTACCATACTATTTATAAGTCGAGGAAAGGTTGTTGGCGTTGCTTTTAAGTTATAGAAGGTAGCGTACTAATGAGGCATTCGTCTTGTTTGTTGAAAATTGTGCTTTAATGGCATCCATCCTTGTGATATGGAAGGTACAGTCTGGACTTCTTTGCAGAATTAAAATTGATATGATTGCTTTTAGTCGCAAATTTTCTTTCGTTTGTGTTTAAGTGGACATCATCACGTCTAGCAAAAAGATGATAGATGTTGAACCGGAGATAGCAACTCGCCTTTGTTTGATTAGTCAATAAACTAGAGCTCTTATAGAGTTCACTATTTACAAACTTAAAATTCCAACACAGTATCCTTCTTTGATTGACAAAATGTCAACTTTCAAACATGTGGTTATAATGTCAACTGAAAGGGTATTTGACGAATAGAATGTTAGATGTCGATGCATGTCAAGTGTGGGATTATGATTGACGTCTAATGTTGTTTGATGAATTGAAATGGATGAGAGGAACTTATTTTCTTGGAACATGATATTAGTAGAGTAGGTCTCCTGGATTATGTGGATGAATAATGCATTTAGGTTGTTTCTGTTTTGCCACAATGATGCCAAAACATGAGGAAATGGCTCAAAAACTACATGAAATGGTTTTGATGAGACCTTTGAAGTTGGAACTTCAGAATACGGTTCAAAATCTACATGAAATGGGGTTTGATGCTTATATAAAATTACTAGAGACGGTATGTTAAGTATTAGAAAAAAAAAAGATATATGAGTCGTTTCAAACATATTTCTCGACTATTCTTGTATCGATAAGATTTAAACCTTCCTTTGCCAAAAGAAAATGAGAATTGTCACACAACTTAAAGTTATTATCGGTTTGCTGATTTAACATTATCTGTTTACTGATTTAATCAATCACCCATATACATGTTTTTTTTCTTTTTCCAGCCTCTATAACCAACCCGAATTTCAATGGATCATACAACAGATGTATACATGAGTAATTTCAATGGAGCATATGAATAATTCTAGTGGAACATACAACAGATGGATATACGACGTGCATGACGGAGTCATAGCTTCGAAGTAGTCGTTGGTGGCTTTAGTTTTCTTACTACGCCAACCTGCATTGCTGACAAAACAAGCTGCAATATGAAAATAGATTAGTCCACAAGCCTTTTGCATGTCATTTAAGGTGGGGAGCTCTCTTATTGCTTTTTATTAAAATTTAAAATCAAAGAGTTGACATCGATCATCCCAATAAAAGTCATGCCTCAAAATCAAACAATAAAACTATGAAAATTAGCTATAAATGGGAAACAGGTCAAATGGGTAGGATGGTTTTGAGTATCACATAATGCGCCGTAAAATGCTTACAACTTGCTAGATCGTTTGGAAAAATATATGGTTATATAAATAACTAGTTTTCATAATTATATTCATACAAAGCATTTTAAAAATAAAACAATGGATTATAAAGTGTTGACGGGTCAACAACATGACCGGCCTGTTTTGATATGTACTTTAATAAATTAACCATTTTGACCCTCACCTCCGTTTTGTCACCTCTATGATGTGATGAGTCATGTAAGAAGTTAAGAAGTGGTTACCTCTCCTTTTCTGTTGAACATTTGACCACGAGAAAAGCCTCGTGCATTATAAGCAGTGGGACTATCAATCTACGAAAAAAATTATCAACAAATTTAGTGATAAAAAGAAACCAAGATGAAATCTGCGGAAACTATAAATGTTACAACGAAAAGATCATTTTCAAAAGTGTAATTATAAAATCAATGAATAAGTATCAATTAACATGCATATTCCATAACAAGCAAGGTTGCGAATTTGTAATAACTTTTGGTGGTTGCCAGCGGTCAAAAGTTAACAAACATTACATAAGTAATGGTCTTCAATACTTACCACATATAACAACCACTCATCTGCTCTAAAATCTCTGTGAAACCACATCCTGAAACGGCAAGAAAAAGAGGTATTTCAGATGTGATGTACAAGCCAACATATTTTTTATTATCGTTAAAAAGGTTGCATTTTATTTCTCTATTAGTTTATCTCCGTCTATGAAAATAGTTATGCTTCAATCAGACAAGATCTTATCCTTTATGAAAAAGTTAATTTTTTGGCCATGTGTTTCTTTTATGATGTAAAACTTTAAGGAATGTATGAACTTACGAATGGTCCAGACTAATAGAAGATGGGAATACGCCCTCTTTACGGTGTGGATTCAGACTGATTTGAATAAATAGTAGATCTGAGAAGTATGCTCCTACACACCTGTTATTTGCAATCACAATTATCATAGCTACAAGATACCTACCTACCTACAAACTAGAAGTGGCAATTTCAACCCATTTACTTACGAGTGGGTCGATTTGGGACGTGTCCAAAATCTCAAACGGGTCAAATCAAAAAATTAGCTAAAGAGAAAGAGGTTAAAGAATCTTACCTATGCAAAGCTTGGTCATCAGGAAGTCTACCTTTTGCTCTCAACCAGTAACTGATACTGCAATACGATATACACTTATCAAAGAAGTTGTCACGTACATACCATGCAATATAAGCACACACAAGAATACAAACTTGCTTTAATAACAGAGTACAAGAAATAACCTCGGAGGCCGTGTAGTGTAGCGAGTATACTTTTTAGGATCCACCGGTCTGATTTCTGTAGGCCACGGGACAGATGTTGAGGTGGGAACTCCGATTCTGTTAATCATGATTTAAATCATAGTATGAGCACACAGTATAAAGAAACTATAGGCTAATTATTGAGTAAAATGCCATTTTCGTCCCTGAGGTTTGGTCAGTTTCATCCGAAGGTTTGTTTTTCCGCATCTGGATTCAAAAGGTTTGAAATCTTGCCATTTTCACCTGGCTCGTTAACTCCATCCATTTTTCTCCGTTAAGTCAGGGGTATTTCCGTCTTTTTTGTTAACTTAAAGGTAATTCGGTTTTTTCAGGGGTATTCGGTCTTTTTACACAAAGTGAAAAAGACCGAATTGCCCTTTAAGTTAGCAAAAAAAGACGAAAATACCTCTGACTTAATGGAGAAAAATGGTTGGAGTTAACGAGCCGGATGAAAATGGCAAGATTTCAAACCTTTTGGATCCAGATGCGAAAAAGGAAACCTTTGGACGAAAGTCGCAAAACTGGCCAAACCTCAGGGAATAAAATGACATTCTACTCCTAATTATTTCACTTGAATAGTGAATCACTGAAAAATGAGTTAAGGATACAAAATCTAACCTAGGATGGTGACGTGGAAGCTTAACACCCTCCTCTAATCCATGCTCTGGCAAAAGCTGCAACGGTAAGATTTTCTAATTAAACAAAACAGCAATTGAGAAGAAAAAAGATTATTCAACGTACAAATTATTTGGTTACCGTTTCTGGGTCAGGCACAGAAGGCATTGTTGATTCTTGGTGATCAAATCCTTCTTCTTCCCTCTGTCATAAAAAGAACTATAAGTGGGAATCATTTATTATAAATCAGTTAAGTCATATATATACAAACATATACAAATTTCAAACATGAATCAACTGACACATTGACATTTGAAGTGTAACTATTTGTCTACATCTTCTTACCCATAAATTTTAAGTTTCGTACTGAAGTGAAAGATAGCAAAAAATAAAAAATAAATAAATAAAAGTGATAAGTGTTGGTGAAAATATGTACATGAAAGAATCAAACTAACCCAATTACAAGAGAGAATAGTATTTAATGCATAGAACCCTTACATGAAAGGAAGCAATCAAAAAGAAGACAACACGCTCTTTTTGTAATGCGTTCACCCTTCTTGTAGCAATATTAGGCACATCACTTAGTCGGTCAACTTGATATATGATCGGAACTGCATACGCACACTAACTATCAGGGTAGCAATGTAGCATATTGGTGTCATGGTGCATACGTTACAAAAAAGAGTTAACATAAGAATGTGCATGGTTTTGATTTTTTTAATATGTGGTTTATATATTTTTACAATAGATTCAGGATGCATGCTTTTTGGAGAAAAATGAGAGTACAAAACTCAGAAGATTGGAAAACTACCATCATATGTTACATTCAGTTACATAGAAATCAACTTACTATTTACGTCCCCAGGAAGAAGAAAGTGAGCATGAAAGCTATGCAAAATCTTGTGAAAATGAACAGTTTTGGATGCCGCAGCCAGCGCCTGGATAAATTTGACCATCTACGTATGTAAGTATGCATGGAGAATCTCATTATATTATGTAGTGCAGGTTAGTTTAGATCTGTCAATTATGTTTACATAGGAAAAGATATATAATCATAAGAACATGAGAAAGCAAATATATAACGATATTAGTTAAAGTTAAATGATCTTGGTATGTCGTGGAAGTAGGGTGATCATCATGGTGTACAAAATATCTTTATCATAAGCATATAAATATTATATATATATATATATATATAATGCTAGCAAATTCAAGTAGAAAAACACAGAACGTCATGCCTGTCCCATAAACTGCCCTCCATACACTTTACCAGATTTTGGGGCTCCTTTCAACGTGATTCCTCTGAATGTGTTTACCTTCAAATAAACAAAAACAAACTAGATCAAAGCTCTATAATTTGAACATGATGCCAAATGAATAGTAGAAAAATAAAGAAATTATGCAACTAAGCAAGTTTCCTAAGTAACTAGTATGGATAAATTCTCTAAGCAAGAAGTTCACAGGGGCGGACATACTAAGGAGTGCGGGGTAGCCTCCGCTACCGCTAGGTCGGAAAATTTTTGACGTTTTTAGTGAAAATTTTGGAAAAATTTGACGTTTTTTCGATTTCGTTACCGCTTATTTATAAAACGTTACCGCTTGGTCGGAATCCTAGATCCGCCACTGGAAGTTCATGACTACCAACATACAGCTGGAAAAGCCGAAAAGGTCCTGTTTTTTTCATAATTTTCTGTGAAAAGTTAAGAAAAAAGTCAAACTCCGGTTACATACATGCACATGAGCATTTTGGGTTACAACAGGATAAATTAGGTGACTGAAAATATGTAACAGAAAAGGTCCATTTCACAGTCGTTTCAGCTTTTTTCTTAATTACTTTTAAAAGTCAACATTCAGCATCTTATAGTTAGAAAAGATCTGAGTTCTTTAGCTACCAGATACAATTGATATATCAATAGCAAAGCCTTTTAGATTGTTTGCAATATTAATAGTTGCATGTACCAAAAATAAACAAAAGGTACACATCAAGTTCAATTCAAGAAATTTCTAATTTGACCGCAAAATGTCAAAAAGGTGTCTCTATTTTGCGGCATTAATATAAAAACCACAAGCAAATATACAAAAGTAGCCATCATGGATTGACAATATTGACTAGTATTCTGCAATCAAGAGAACTAGTGACATAACTGAAAATAACCTTGAAATTTTAGTAGATGCAATATGACTAATTTGGGTCAAGAGTACCACATACATCCAGTGGGTCCACGGACAATATGTGTTCCGCAGATGCACGTGTCATAAGATTCATATCCGCACTCCAAACTGAATATGGATGCATCAAGGGACTATATTTGTTTGGAAGCATTAAGCAGGTCAGCTGTAACCATAGTGGAATAAAATTAATATTTTTTTGTGGCTGTACAAAAAAAACATATGAACATACTCTGAAAAAAAACTTTACGCAAATCAGCATGCCATATAGAAAATTATGTTTGCATAAAGTGATAAAGTATAGCACTATAGCAACTACCTTAGTCAATGCAATTATATTTTCCTGCCTATCAGATTCACCTGCAAAATAGACTTGGATCATGTTTACCAAAATTTCAATTTCCAAATGTATTGAGTTGAATAACAGAGACTAAAAAGGATGGAATGTGTGGCCGCTCACTTTGCGTGAAGTGATCAAATTTTCCCCACCGGAAAACTTGAGAATCATGGTTATCTGCATAAAATGAACAGGATACCTCGACCTGAAAAATGTAGATGTCGTCAAATAAACAATGGGTTACTTAAGGCTATGTGATTCAGTTAACGCGAGAATTAGTCAACTTGGATAAGAAAAAATTACCTCACCCTCCAGAATAAAGTAAATTCCACCACCAGGTTCCCCTTCTTGGAAAACGCGCTCACCAGGATCTTCAAAATAAAGCATACATGCAATCAGTTTTGTTGATAATATTATAATACATTATGTCAATAGTGAGGACCACTTGGATGCATTTATATCACATATAAAGCACATTTTGAACAGCTAGTTATAAACAATCATGTCCAGGATTGATTGGGCCAAAATACATCAGCAAAATCTTTCTAACTATAATAGCTATATATGAACATGATCAGCATGTCTGGTTCTTTACCTTAATAGTTAATACAGACACAACTGATTTTACCGGTAAGGTGATTAGATGCTTCAGTACATAAAAGACATTCATGACAAACAATAAACAGTATTCAAAAACGAATTAGTTGTATCTGATTTTTGTCGGAGTCTTAGAACGAACATTGGATTAATCTGAGAGTCATGTGAATCACTTTCAGATTGAAACAACTCGATGATTCACTCGAATTTCTCAATCGGATAAAACTTAGAGAAAATTCTCAAAGAACAGTATGTGATCTATATGAATTCGTGAACCAGAGAATATAACCAAAAGGATGTTTCCGTATTTAATTTGATTATTGAGGACAGGTATTGAGCCAGTAGCAGTTTTCCTTTTGAACTTTATTTTTCTTCAAAACTAGAGCCAATAATTTAAATCAAATTTTCAATGTAATTTTTCAGAAAGAGTTAACTGCCATTTTCGTCCCTGTGATTTGTTTACTTTTGCCATTTCAGGCCAATTTTCGAAAATGCACCAGTTTCCTCCCTGACATACTGGAAACGTGCCACTTCAGTCCAAAAATTAAAACCCAGTTAAGTCAGACAAGTTAAATGAAGGGAATTATTGTCAATTCATAAAATAAGGTAAAAATAAAAGATATATGAATTGACAATAATACCCTTCATTTAACATGTCTAACTTAACTGGATTTTAATTTTTGGACTGAAGTGGCAGGTTTCTAGTATGTCAGGGAGAAAACTGGTGCATTTTTTAAAACTGGCCTGAAATGGCAAAAGTGAACAAACCACATGGACGAAAATGGCAGTTAACTCTTTCAGAAATAAAACTTTGATGAACTTTGAACGAAGCAATATTAGTCAATGAGGTTCCTAAATACGTAAAATCATAATAAACTCAAGCGAGAGTGCACTCCGCACTCTCCTAACTTGTTTCATATACATTACCATACGCTTTGGTCAACAAGTCAATCCAACTACACTAACATAATCAACAATTTTTCACACCAAACCTAGAAAATCCAATTACAATTGTTATAAACACAACTTTTTCTCTCAACAACTTCAAAATTGAATCAAACATATACTCATTAACATCCACTATAAACTCACACTAATTCAAATCGAATAAACAAATTCAAAAAGTGATAAGTCTAGAGAATTACTGTAGTGTTTAACAACAACATGTTGAGCAATATCTCTAACAGACGAGCTCGGAAGTCTCTGGAGCACCGGCACGTCGCCTAGAAACTCGATAACTGCAAACAGAAATAGTAATTAGCGTGCACATTACAACACATAGTGAAATTTGTAGATAGATGTGAAGAATTAGGGCTTGATTTTTGAAATTACCTGCTTCAGAATGCATATTTTGAATTCAAAAGGAGGTCAGAGTTGTAGTGTATGTGTAATTGAGGAGGAAATGGTCAATGGAGAACGTACCGGTGTCCTCTCCACTATGGCTTATAAAATGGCTGGAACAAGAGGTGGGTGATGGTTACTTTTTTCGTCAAACTTATTAAAATATAATATAATCAAATATTTAACACAAGGTATATAAGTTTAATAAATTTTTAAAGGATATTTACCTAGAATATATTGGATTTAAATAAGAGAAAATTACGAAAGTAGCCAGGAAAAAGGTTGACTTACGAAAATGGCCACCTCATGCGTCCTTGGAGAAGGGCATCCCACATCTTATGCGTCCGCCAATGCCGAATTGACACGTGCCAAAAGTAAGCTGATGCGTCGGTGGAACAGGGCATCCGGCTAAAAAGTTAAGGGGATGTGTCTGGCTCCGTTGCATTGGAGGCGCTGTTTCGTTTTTTTTTTACATTTATTGGAATCTCACCGGAGAAGAAACCTGCAGCTCGTCAGAGAAGACAACTGCTTGCCGGAGCAGTATAGTTTCGTCGGAGAAGACAACTACTTGCCGGAGCAGTATAGCTCGTCGTAAAAGGACTAAAACAGAGTCATATGTAAGTTCTCTGAAACAAATATTAACATTGACAGGATTTAAAAGGTTGAACAAGGTTCTTCACAAGCTTCATCGGAATCTTCGCCGGAATAGTATAGTTTCGTCGGAGAAGACACAGCTTCACCGAAATTTAAGATATTTGTCAACCGGAAAAGAAAAAAGTTCACCGGAGAAGATGATATACGGCACCGGGAAGAAAGACATTGAAGTCTGAAACGGACTCGCCGGAGCTGGCTATATATGTGCAACAGTTTGTATACATACCATGTATACATACAAACGGACTCGGGATATGTGATGCACTCTCTCTCTATATATGTGCAGAGACAATAGCTGCCTCGGGATCTGTGATGCGCTCTTCCAACAAGGCATGAGATGGCCATTTTCGTAATTGGGATTAGTCTTTGGCCATTTTCGTAATTGGGATTAGTCTTTGGCCATTTTCGTAAATAAGCCTTTAAATAACCCTAACTTTCATTAATTGGCTGATAGCACTTTCAATTTTTTATTTGTACCACGCCACTCTCATCTTTCAACTTATTGGCTGATAACATTCTCAAACTAACCCAACACTAACCCAGTTTGCTAACATCAGCTGTTATGTTATCAAAAAACCAAGTCATATGCCACATCATTAAAAAAATTACATGTCAAATGTCATGTCAACACACAAGTGTCACATCAGCAAAAAAACTATCTGGGTGAGGGTTCAATTAGTTTTGAAGTGTTATTGGCCAAAAAGTTGAAAGTTGGGAGTGGTGTAGTACAAATTGAAAGTTAGGAGTGTTATTCAATTGGTGAAAGTTGGAGTTATTTAAATCTAATATCTCATTTAACTATAAAAATAAGGCCGGATGTACGGGGCATTAGCCAAGGGGCGCCGTCGGCAACCATCCAAAGCGGAACCCTTTTTGCAGGGTTTTGGGATATAGTAATGTAATAACCCTCATTAAAAGTCCTATTTATTTTATTATTTTATCCAATAGGAAGCCCTAATTGAGACACCCAAGTGATTCTGCATAAACCCTAAATTTTTCAGAACAATCAGAATCAGGATCAGGGCCCCTAAAAACTCAGGGGGGGGGTAAAAACCTAGTTACGATTATCCAAATAATTCGTTGGCAGAAATGAATTTAAGAAATCTGTCAAGTCAGCAAGCCTAGTCCCACACGTGGCAACCCTATGACCTTGAGGTGTCCCTTACGGACCATAAGGGATGAGTCTTACGGTCCGTAAGCCTGTCACTTTTGTGTATAAATAGCAGACATTGGCACTTGAAATTCTGCGTATGTTCGAAGAAGAAATTCGTTTTAGGCACTGAGTTACGTTCTGTTTACCACAATTAACACACACGGATCACTAATCGACGCTGCAATCAGGGTAATAACTCGATCGCTGATACGATTCAATGTCCGATTGATCAAAATATCCAATGGATGTTTAAGTGCTGCCCACATTAGGGTTTATGCTTTGTCATTAGTCGTGATTCTGATGGATGTTTAAGTGATATCACTTTGTCATTCGTTGTGAATCCGATGGATGTTTAAGTATCGCACTTTGTCATTCGTTGTGAGGATTTGATCTCGTGAGTTATCGTAAATGTTGTATTAAGTTACTAACCGAATTGTGTGCCTATTATTAATTTAGGTTAAAAGGCTAATCAGTAGGCTAGGCTCTGCTCAAATTAAATCTGCAATGTGAGTCATTCTCTTTTTATCAACTATTTTACAATATCTCAAATTATTTTCAAAGGTTATAATTACAGGGACTAAGTCGTGGATATCTTGAATTACTGGCTAGTGGGGTATTGTGCACATTACTAATTTTCTCCCAGTTAGGTTCATTGACCTACTAGGGATAATCATCACTATTTAGGTTCATTGACCTAATAGTGGTATGACCATCGTCACCATTGTGACATGTCACCATTGTGACAGAGCGCCAGATAAAAATAAGATAGAAGCCATTGTAATCGCTCTTATGCTGTAATTAATAACTATGCATCATTATGCAAAGTAGAATGATTCACTCAGTATTTCCCGCTGACAAAACATTTTTCAAACATGTTTCAGGTGATCTGTTATGATCCAGGAAAAGTGCCGTGAAGCACTACAAGCTTAAGAAAGTGGCTCATGATAAAATAAAGAAACATGTTTTGTAAAATAAAAGATTTCTTTGTGAAATCATAGTATTGTAAATTACCGGGGTTTTATCCCGCGTTGTGAAATAAAATAATCGGGAAATATTTCAGTTTTAAAAAGATCCTGATAATAAACTTCCGCTGTTAAACTCAATTAATTAAATACCACGGGATTTCTGTCCCGCGGCTTCTGAAACGGGTCAAACCGGGTCGGGGGCCGTGACAAGTAAAATCAAACGTATATACCCAAAAATTTCTATACGAAAACTACATACTCTCCACTAACATTGGTGTTGGGTTTTGAATTATTTATTCAATATTAGGATAAAGGATTCAACTGACAAGCGATTGGATCGACACTTTATTTGAAGAAATCTTCATTGAAAATGAATTGTGTCAATGTGGTCAATAAAATCAATTCTCAATTTTTTTATTTCTAATTTTAATATCCTTCCTTTTGTTTAATTTATTCTACCGTATATTATGTTGATTTACTTACTCTTTATTAATTACTAAAGTGCGAATGTTATAATAACTTTACTTCTAAATTACACCAAATAGATCCTAATCTATCCATGTTATTATGTTGATTCTTTATTAATTTTTTCAATGGCGAATGTTACTTTTTGTGTTTACACGTATAGTGCATTCATAAGTTCCCATATCTTTTAAAAAACTTAAACATATTAAGTATAGGTACTTGGTGTCTTTATAGATAGATATATTTTTCATATAACTAAGTTTTTTCATTAGCCATTTTGGAACAGAAAGCTTCCCTATAACGAAATCGTTTGTTTTTTATGCTATAACTTTTTCTTATTATCACGAAAACCAAACTTTGTATTAATATGTTATCATTAGTTTTTTTTATGATATAACTTTTTTTTCTTATTTGGTACATAAAATTAGGTTTATTCAACCCGTGCAATATATAGGGTTTTAAAAAAATAACTTTTTTTTATTATTTACTATACAAAATTACATTTATTTAACCCATGTATTACACAAGATTTTTAAAGATATAACTTTTTTTTTATTATTTGGTATATAAATTACATTTGTTAAATCCATACAATACACGAGTTTTTTAAGGATATATTATTTTTATTATTTAGTATATAAAATTACATTTAGTATATCCGTGTAATACACGAGGTTTTAACCTAGTGATTTTATAAAACAAACACAATTTTTTGACTTTCTTAAAACCAATTTTTATTTTAGAACAATAAACCTATTGGAAGATGACATCAACTGCCACGCGCACACATGCTAATATTGTCACGTGTTTAAACAAATAAAAGAAGCCTTCTAATATTTTCTCACCTAGCTTTTTTAGGTGTGTTCGATACAAAGTTAAAATTACACTCAATTTGATTCGATTATAAGGGTGAGAGGGGCACTCCCCTCTTAGGGGGAGTCCCCTCTCTTACGCACACCCAATCAGGTTATGCCACGTCAACTCCCCTCTTAAACTTCCCTCACACCCCAATTTGATGGCGGTACTCCCCTCTTGGGGGAATTGTTATTTTATTAAAAAAATAATAATAATAATAATTGATTGGTTGAAAATTAGGGTGGCCCACCATCTCCTCTCTCCTTCATGCGGTGAACACTCCCCTCACACCCTCCCCGATTTGCCTCCCCTCTTGGATGGCGGCACCCTTCCCGCACGGCAAACAAACTCCCCGCATGGGGTCATCGAGGGTGCTGTCGACACCTTAAGAGTTCAAATTCGATTCAATTCGAATCTAAAAAATACTTTATTATGAATACAATTTTGTTTTGAATAAATTTTTTTAGAGTAAACTGCCATTTTGGTCCCTGTGGTTTGGCCAGTTTTGCCACTTTAGTCCAAATCTCAAACTTATTACATCCAGGGCCTTGTGGTTTGCAATTTGTTGCCATTTTAGTCCAAATCTCAAATTAGCTGATATTTGGGTTATAAAGTCTGATTATTTTGTCTTTTTCCCAGGGGCAAAATGGTCAATCTTTATTTATTATAAGATATTATTAATGAAATTAATTATATTAAAATGGCATTTACCCTAATAATTAATGGTCAGCATTTATATCTTCCCCATAAGTTCTTCATCACCACATTATCTCTTCCCCATAAGTTCTTCATCACCACATTATCTTCCCCATAAGCTCACCGGAGCATGAGGAGTGCTCACCGGAGTCGCAGCAGGAGGAGCAGTCACAGGAGCCGTTGGAGGAGCTGCCACAGGAGCCGTCGGAGATGCCACCAGAGCTTTCACCGGAGCTACTGGAAGAGTAGAAGGTAACGCAGCAGGTGGGTTCAATCGCTGTATTTATACATCAAATGCTCGATACCGACAACAAATCTTGTGCAGTTAGGGTTCAATTTTCTCAGGGGTTTTGATTTATGCGTTTGATTTTGAAAACGAAACGATTCTCATGGGTTTTGATTTAGGGTTCAATATGAACGATCTGGGTGTGTATATAATTTTGAACAGGATGGGGTTTTGAACAGGGAGGGCCGGAGGGGAAGTGGGTGCGGAGGGAGAGGGAGAGGGTGTCGGAGGACGGAGGGGGTGGTGGTGGGTGGTGGAGAAGCCGGAGAGGAAGGGGATTCCGAAAACGGTGATGGGGATTTCGACTTTGAAGTGGATAGGGTTATTTACAGATTGCAGTAGAGAGATTTTTGATAATATATACACAAAAACATAGATATATATGATATGAAATTCAACTGTAAAATTAGTTATTGAGACACTTTAATTCATGTTTTCTACATCTTGTCTATGCCTTTTTTCTTGAAATGAGGCCTTCCCACAGTTCTTGATTTCCTTTTTTGTAAATGGAATAATTTTGAGAATATTTTAATTTGCTGTAATTGCTGTGATGTTTATGGTGTGGTTAGTCTTCGAGTTTTAGAGATACTTTCATGGTGGTTGTTTGGGGAGGTGGTATGGTTGCAGGGGAGTAATGTATTAAATGAAAACATAAATGACCAAAATACCCCTGCACTAAAGGACAAAATAGGCAGCTCTCAACAGTAAAAAAGGGGGGTTTTTTGGATTTTGGACTAAAATGGCAACAAATTGCAAACCACAGGGCCCTGGATGTAATAAGTTTGAGATTTGGACTAAAGTGGCAAAACTGGCCAAACCACAGGGACCAAAATAGCAGTTTACTCATTTTTTTATCATGATGTTTACATCCCTATTTTCTCAATGTTTTGACTTTTGAGTATGTTTTCCAGGGGATATGGGACTTTACTAGAAAACCTTTTTATAAAGCTCAAACAAAACCCGACAATCATTAAGTTGTATTAATGGTTTTTCATTCGAAATCAACCGATATAATATAGGGTTAGAAGTTTGCAACACAATTAAAACATGTTTGTAATAATTGGCAATTGTTGCCATCTAAGAAAACATGTTGTAAAAGCTACTTTGATAGACATGTGGGGTCGGATTAAAAGCCCAACTTGTGTGAGCCTAAAAGTTTTGGTCCAATATATGTGGTTGTAAGTAGGGGTGCAAACGAGTCGAGCTGAGCCCGAGCTTGACCATAGTGGCGAAGCTTGAGATTTCCGACCGGGTGGTCGAAAACGTACACACCAAAAAATTTGTATAAAACGGGGGGTCGAAAACGTATATAACCAATAATTTCTATACGAAAACTACATACGCTCCACTACTGAGCGAAAAGTTCGGGGGGTCGGCCGCCCCCTCCCGCCCCCACTATCCTACGCTCTTGCTTGACCAGGCTCGAGCTCGATTAACTTATGAGAGCTTGAGCTCGGCTAGATTCGAGCTTTGTTTCCAAAGCTCAAGCTCAATTCGTTGGTATTTTCTCAAGCTCGAGTTCGGCTCGTTTATTATCTATTAACTAATATATTATATAAAAAATATAAATGATAGACTTTTCAGGCTCGTGAGCTCGATAATTGAAGCCCGGGCTCGAGCTCGTTTACTAAATAAGCTTATTTTTATGTTCGGCTCGTAAACAAGTTTAAATAAGATCGGCTCGGCTCTTTTACACTAAAGCTCGATAAGGCTCGACGAGCCTGGCGAGCTTCACATGCCAGGCTCGAGCTCGGGCAAGGCAAACAAACGAGCTTTTAATTTAGGCTCAAGCTCGGCTCGGGCTCGATAAGGCTCGGCTTATTTCGAGCTTTTTCTCGAGCCGATCTCAAGTAGCTCGCGAGCCGCTCAGCTCGTTTGCACCCTAGTTGTAAGTTGCAAAGACATATTAATTAGATTTTTCAAGCCATTAGAACCATACTTGCAACCCCAGTGTTGCATAGTTTTGTAAGTACGAAAGGTGTTTTTGTCAAGTATAATCTCTTTTAAGTTTGACCTCTACATACATGTGGCAAACTTAGATATTTTTGTTATTTTGTTCCAAGTCTAACATTTCATTTGAATATAAATATCTTATTTGTCTTAAACTATGCTTTATTGTGAATCTTTTATGTAGTAGAAGAATACAATTCTATAACTATGCTTTATTGTGAATCTTTTATGTAGTAAAAGAACACAATCTTATATGTGTGGCCGAGAAAAAGAAAAAACATGTTAAAAATCAACACTAAAAAGCGAGGAACTAGGGAACACTATTAAAAATCAACTTAACATGTTAAAAATCAAATTTTTAAAAAAAATTTCGGCGCTTTTTCTTATAAATACATCTAGAAACATTTTTAATAAAAAACTAAAAATATAAAAAAAATTGTTTAAAAAACAGTTAAAAAAGGCTAAAAAATTTTTTTTTCACAAAAATAATTTTTTATTCGATTAGTTTCTACCCATTTTTATAAGGAAAAGTGCTGAAAAGTTTTTTTTTTTTTAAATTGAATTTTAACATGTTAAGTTAATTTTATAAGATATTTTTATTTTAACTGTTTTTTTAACTGTTTTTAATAAAAATGCTTCTACATGTATTTATAAGAAAAGGTGTCGATATTTAAAAAAAATAGATTTTTAACATGTTAACTTGAATTTTTAAGATCGTTCCCCGGTTCCTCACTTTTTAGTGTTCCATGAACCTCACACAATCTCAAACAATCCTAAATACACAATGATGATATCCTCACTTAAACTTTTGGTGAACAAATCCTCACTTAAATTTTTGGTGAATAATAACACACAATGATGATATCCTCACTTAAATTTTTGGTGAACAATAACAAAAGGACCACTATAAGTTGCGTGGAAAACTTGTTTTCAAAAAGGTTAATGATTATATCCATTTTAGTTTCATCTTCTTTTTTAAATTTATAAGGGTGGAGGGTATGGTCAATCACCCTAGGGTGTTTGAGTGAAATCCTACCCAATAATATTATGCCATGTCAACTTCCCATTTCACTCCCCATTTTGCACTCAATCAGGGGGTATGGTCAATCACCCTAGGGTGTTTGAGTAGGTTAAAAAATAAAAAAATTGTGATTGGTTGAAAGGGGTTGGGACCCACCATTAAACCTCCCTCCCTCCTCCTTCCCTCCTCTTCCCTAATCGGTGAATATACACCGAAAATTGTCAAAATTTTGGTAACTCAAACATGTGGGGGTGGTCACCGATCGGTGACTCCCACTCAATCACTCACTCCCCACTTCCTATACCCTCCACCCTAATTTTAGGTTGTATCCTGCTACCTACAAAATTAACCCAATGCTTTTGTTTACAATAACTCTAAATTGATTAGATCTAAGTTTCTACTACATGCACAAATTGTCCTCAATAAAATTAATGATGCCTTTTCACTTATTTTTTTTTAATAAATGTTAAATTTGAAATTATAACCCTAAATCGATTAAATATAAATTAGTTATAAGAAGATAGTTGCAGTTGTAACAAAAATGAATATAAATGATAATGAACTGACAAAAATAGTAAAAGATAGCTCCAATAGTAGCAAAAATGAATATTATAAATGATAGTGAACTGACAGAAATACATAAAAGATATTGTGATTGGAATGCATAAAAGTTAATGTATTCTTGCTATATTCTTGTTTTGTCTGATTTAAATGTATTGATTAATTGACATATATAATATTTAAAAGTAATTTTTATATATTATATATGTCTTTATCCCTTTTGCCTTTGATACTTTTGGCTCCCTAGCACCAGAAGCCATCAACTTCTTGATGAGGGTTCAACGGGTTATCCACAACAATTGTTCGACCCCAGGGGGGCAGGGGTTTGTGTTCGGGAGGTTGGGGTTTGCAATTCAGAAAGGATTGGCGGCGCAGCTTGTTGCCCGTCTACCTTCTGTTTTGATGTAACTTAACAAGTTTTCTGGACTTTATTTATTTATAAGAATGAGTAGGGTTCGCACGGAAAGTGTGTTTTTCCTAGAAAGTCTAGGAAGCGATCTGGTCCATCCGATTGGTGTGTTTAAGGGATGAGATTAAATCAATGGCAATCTTGTAATATTTGAGTTTAATTAATTGATTGTTTTAAATGAGTAGGGGCAATTTTGTCAATGGCCGTGTTTTAAATCAATTAGATAACCGTCCAGTTCCTAAATTCAAGCGATTTTCCCCCTCTCTCTCTCTCCAAACCTATCTTGGAAACCCCAATCCCTACAAAAAATAACTACAATCATGGAAGAAGATAACTTTAGAAACGATGGAGAGCACCGGATCAAATTAAAACACTTCTCCATCTCCACCATCTCCGAGTTCATCATCACCATTCAAATATCGTTCTTATCATCTCTGTTTTCTTGACGATGTGTTTTAACAGCAAGCAAATTCATACAGTTGTGTTTTAGCATTCAGATTCATACAGATGTGTTTTAACAGCAAACAGATTCATACAGTTGTGTTTTAACAGCAAGCAGATTCATACAGTTGTGTTTTAGCATTCAGATTCATACAGATGTGTTTTAACAGCAAACAGATTCATACAGTTGTGTTTTAGCATTCAGATTCATACAGATGTGTTTTAACAGCAAACAGATTCATACAGATGTGTTTTAACAGCAAGCAGATTCATACAATTGTGTTTTAGCAAGCAGATTCATACATATGTGTTTTAACAGCAAACAGATTCATACAGTTGTGTTTTAACAACAAGCAGATTCATACGGATGTGTTTTAACAGCAAGCAGATTCATACAGTTGTGTTTTAGCATTCAGATTCATACAGTTGTGTTTTAGCATCCAGATTCATACAGATGTGTTTTAACAGCAAGCAGATTCATACAGTTGTGTTTTAACATTCCGATTCATACAGTTGTGTTTTAACAGCAAACAGATTCATACAGTTGTGTTTTAACAGCAAGCAGATTCATACACTTGTGTTTTAGCATTCAGATTCATACAGTGGTGTTTTAACAGCAATCAGATTCATACAGTTGTGTTTTAGCATTCAGATTCATACAATTGTGTTTTAACAGCAATCAGATTCATACACTGTGTTTTACCATCTTTATATTGTGGGATCTATAAAAAAAATTGACTTTAGCCCTGTAAACTGTTAAAACACAGCACCAAGAACATGCTGATAAATTCCAGTAATCTTCTGAACAATGGAATATGCGATGTAATGTGACATGGAATTTTAGTTAATGAACACATTGACTTCCAGATTTGAATTCGAAAATAATAAAAATTCTGAAAATCATGGAATTTTAGTTAATGAAGATACATTCCAAAAATAAAATTAAAATGTGAAATTACATGATAGCCCTTCTACTTAAAATCCCTCAATGACACATGTCAAATTCTTATTCCTTCCTAGACTTTGTAGGAAAAATAGATTTTCCACCAAACTCCTACTCTATAAGAATAATATCATATAAAAAAAATTATATGAATATAAATGATAGTGAACTGACAGAAATACATAAAAGATATTGTGATTGGAATGCATAAAAGTTAAATGTATTCTTGCTATATTCTTGTTTTGTCTGATTTAAGTGTATTGATTAATTGACATATATAATATTTAAAAGTAATTTTTATAGTACTTTTAAAAAAATTAATAGCATACCAAGAAAAGAAAAAGTAAATTAAAATGAATCATTTATATTAGCACAATAGAACAAAACTAACTTGATATACCAATTAATTACACTACTCTCCCTTGTCAACTTCAGTTGTGATCCACTACAACAATGCAACAATACTAGTGCTTAATTTAACTATATTTATATTACGTGTTTTAACTAAAAATTCAATAACGTTTTGTTACAACACTGTCACATAGTGGGTTTTAACTAACCTATCTTTTAACAAGTGCGTTATAATTTAAGTAAAAAATTAAATTAAATAAAAATAAATAAATGTGTATGTATGCACATGTGATTGGTGGAGGGTAATGGACCCACCCACTCTTTGTGTTAACATGCGTTAAGGGGGTAACGTGTCCTCCCCCCTTGACGTCCCCCTTTAACCACCATGTTTTGGCGTTTGGTGTTGGTATTGGGTGGGATGGTATTGAACACCACTCCACAACAAGTAGCCTTGTAAAGCAATATTTTTAATATTAATGTTGATATCTGAAAAAAAAATCACGTAGAATTCTTAGCTCTAGTCACAATATGATCACGTTTCACCGATGCTTGTAGAATTCTTACCTCTAGCCACAATATGTGAAACTTGTAGAATTCTTACCTCTAGCCACAATATGTGAAACTTGTAGAATTCTTACCTCTAGCCACAATATGATGACGTTTCACTGATGCTTGCCTACATGCTTGCAAGTTTGAATCCTTCTTGTAACCTAAATTCGTCTCTTTTTTCTAAAAAATACAAGAAAAAAAAGAGATGCGTGACACGCAATGAAGTCAAGACAGGATTGGGATGGCAATGTGGCAGCGGGGTGCCGAAGGGAACACCATCCCATGGTTTACGACGGTGAGGATGTATTAAATGTTTTTTTTAATTTATTTAAAATTGGTTTTGAGGGTAATAAGGATGGATTCATATGATTAAAGGATGGTGAGGATAGGATGTAAAAGTGGTGGTGTGAGACTAAAGTAGTCAAGGATAGTGACTAGTGAGTATGGATTCCTTTCAACCTCCGACCGACCAGAAAATTCTGGTCCAAACCAATACCACTTTCAAGGTCTTTCTTTCTATGAGCTCGGTCTTCCAGCATCTCAACCATGTGCCACGCTGACGAAACCCTGACGAAACCAGTATTGGGAGTCCTTGGTGGTGTTGATTATGCACATGACATATTTCATAAGGGATAATCCCCCCAACATTTATTAATGAGTTTGTACTTTGTAGTGAGACTACCCGTTGTGGCTTACTTGACAACCCGGATTCATCCTCTAATATTGCGACACATAGGGCTGACTATACGCCTACTCATCACCTTGCTCACTCACGCCTCCCCTCACTTGAGCTTGTTGTGGTTAACCTCTGCTCGCCCAAGCTACCACACCTCCAAACACTCCCAAAACAGCCGCTCGCCCAAGCGACCATGCTGACCCCGGCGCTCATGTGTGACCGCTCGCGGCAACGGTGCTCGCGAGCCACCTGGCTGCCTACGTGGCTCACAGCGGCGCTAACGGGTGCCACAACGCACAGTCTGAGTAGAATGATGTAACTATAGAAAATAATTACTTTCTTGAAACACGATAGCTACAGAATAAATCATCATATAACAGGAACACAATTACACAATTTTAAATGCAATACCTCATTCAGATTCATTCTATGCATACCATATATAGTCCTCTATTACATAAAGAAAATGCCAAAAGAATGATAAAGACCCTACCGGAAACTAAGGTTTTGGGATCTTTAAGGCTTGATTTGGACAGCAATTTCCTTTGTTTGAAGATTTAGATATCCAGAATAACTGAACCTACAAATAGTGTAACTTCAAATCGACTCGCGTCCACGAAGACGAATTTGTTATTTGTAAAAGTCGACCTTTACAACTTTGATACTGCAGGCGAGGGAGGTGTTCTCGCTTTCCTTATTAACCCCTCTTGAGTTATAGATGCAACGAGCTGAATACAAACATACATAAATTATCCAAAATTTACATTTGGTCACACTTGATTGGTTCATCAAACAGATGAATATTAAGATGGGTGTGTGTAAGTTCTTTTTTAAAAAACATATTGTCGCGTACCTCGCCTTTTCTGTTGAACATTTCCCCGCTAACAAATCCACGGGCATTGTATGCAGTAGGGCTAGATATCTATATAACAAAGAGTGAATTTTAAAATCGAAGAGTAAACACGGAAGCCAAACGCCAAGAAAAAAAACAATAAACCTGATTTCTAGTTGGCACTTACCACAAACAACAACCACTCATCAGCTCTAAAAGACCGGTGAAACCACATCCTATAAAAAAATAAGATTATCAAGACGAGATCAACATTATTAAATAAGAATGCCGTAACATCTATAGTTATACACTAGGAAGAGGTAAATATAACAATCTGTTTCATTAGTTAAAGCTCTTCAAGTACTTACGAGTGATCCAAGCTAATAGAAGAAGTCTTCAATCCCTTTTCACGGTGAGGATTCAAACTGACATTTAAAAATATGAGATCTGAAGTGTATGCTGCAACACATCTGCAGAATATATCATTCGCAGATACTTCAATATTTTTCACATTATAGATACATATATATGTTTCACATGAACCTTTATCACCAGCTTAAGTATATACAGAACAGTAAACGTTACTACTCACCTATGCAAAGCCTCATCGTCTGAGAGTTTTCCCTTTGCTCTAAACCAATACTTCAAACTGCAGTTATAAAATAAGATACCAGATAACCATAAAGTCAACGCAGTAGGTAAAACTTAAAAGGTTTGTTATGCTTTCATGAACAGCGCTTGACCTTGCAGGACGTTTATCAAAGTTGGTTGAATTACTAGGCTCACAAAACCTTATCTCGATAGGCCACGGGATAAACTTTGCTGTCGCGACTTTATTACGATAAGTCCTGTAACAATAAATTTAGTTATTATACACCTTATTTCCAAACTGGAGCTATGCACAACGATACAGGCGGAATTTTTGACCCATTGACTCTTGAATAGATAATGGAATCTACCTGGGAAGACGGGGATCAATAAGGCGTCTCTCCCGCAAATCTTCCATTGATAAAAGCTGCAAAGTGCAAACATTGGAGTTAATCGAAATAGCAATTTTAAGTAGTGGTCATTTTAGTTCCGGTACCAATTCTGGATCAGGGACAGCTGGCATTGAAGGTAACTGGTGATCAAATCCTACTTCTTCCTTCTGTAAAATATCAACCCATACTTGATCAATATAAAAAAACTTATTAATTGATGTTTCTAGCTTTGGCTGTATACAGATGAATAGTCAACGGTACCTGAAATGATGCAATCATTGTGAAAACCACCACTCCCTTTTGTATTGCATCTATCCTTCGGGTAGCAAAACTATTGCCATCACGTACGCGATGTACATGATATATAATTGGAACTGCAAACATATAAAGATTGAAAGAAAACGGTTTAATATATTGCAACAACCATTCCACTTATAGGTATGGAACAATGTATAACATACATGATATCAGTTTTATAAGCTAACAGAGTTAGTTACTCATTATCCCCAAAAGATGAAGAGCAGGACTTACGCTCAAGATCCCCAACAAGAAGAAAGTAAACGTGCAAGCTATGAACAATCTTGAGCGAATCAACAGTTTTTGATGCCGCAGCCAATGCCTGCGTCAAGTCAATTTTTTAGAAAATATAAATTTGCATTTGTGTTTTAAATATTATAAAGAGTAAAATGCCATTTTCATCCCTGAGGTTTGGCCACTTTTGCGACTTTCGTCCAAAGGGTTGTTTTTTCACACATCTGGATCCAAAAGATTTGAAATCTTGCCATTTTCAACCGGCTCGTTAATTCCATCCATTTTTCTCCGTTAGGTCAACGGTATTTCCGTCTTTTTTGTTAACTTAAAGGGCAATTCGGTCTTTTTCAGGGGTATTCGGTCTTTTTTAAGTTAACAAAAAAGACAAAATCACCCCTGACTTAACGGAGAAAAATGGATGGAGTTAACGAGCCGTATGAAAACAGCAAGATTTCAAACCTTTTGGATCCAGATGCGAAAAAACAAACCTTTGGACGAAAGTTGCAAAACTGGACAAACCTCAGGTACGAAAATGGCATTTTACTCTATTATAAATGATACATTGGCATGAAACTATTTTCTATATTATAAAAGAGTTTACGAACATATGAAAGTACTTTCCCAAATCATAAAGAATGAAAACAAGGTGCATATGCATATGATCCTGTAAACTATTGAATGAAAATAGTACCTGTCCAATGAACTGTCCTCCAAACACTTTCCCGAATCGTGGAGCATCAGGCAATGTGATCCCTTTGAATATGTTGACCTTCATAGAAACCATTACAAATATTAGTTATTTTTGTTTGATGAACGTACTGCACAGACACATGTTGATGCTGCTAAGAAGATAACATACCCTAGCCTGCTAAAATCATTAAAAAAAATCTGAACTTTTCGAAATCTAGCTTACATACTTCTATAGGCTCAAGATGCAATATGCTCTCAACAGGTGAGCATGTTTCAACAGTTTGTTCTGCACTCCATATTGATTTTGACTGCAACAAATTGCAATGCTCATGGGGCAGCACTAAGCAGGTCAGCTGTCACAACAAAGGAAATATCAGACGCTTTGAGCAAGGGTTCCTTCAAAATACCAGTTACTACATTTTTATGACTAGAAGTGGCGAAATGGCGGGTCGGGTAGGATCAGTAACGGGTCAAAACAGATTGCGGATAGAACGGGTCAACCGTGTTGGATTGACGCCATAACACTTTTTGTCCAAATTGTAACAGCAATTTATGAATAACTAGTATCTCAAATATGATTAAAATATGATATTACTCATTAATAGTTAACTTTTTAAATAAAATAATTATGAAGGTTTCAAGAATTAAAAATACACTATGGGAGACTTTTAATCATCGATTTTTATGTTTACCTGTTAAAGATAAAACATATAACCCAAATTGACCCATCCATAAATAACTGTGTAGAAATTAGCATCTCTAATGGAAGCTATCAATTAAGGCAACATCAGACCGATTAAAGGGGGAAATATATAAAAAGGAAGAAAAAAAAACTATGCAAACACCTTAGTGAGGGCAATGACATCTGCTTGCTGCGCAGAGACCGCTACACCTGCAATACAATTAAAATTAACCTAAGTACTCATTTATCTTTATGTGCATTCTTGGTTAGTTGTTCAATAATGAATCAAACTATTGGTGTTTACAATGATTGTGAATGAACAAAAATCCTAAACAATTTATAAGCAAGAATATGACGATGGAATAAGGCGTTCACCGTTGCCAAAGTAGTCAAAACGTTTAAGTTGGAACTCTGGCCGATTATGCCCATCTTCATGTATATGGCCAGAGACCTCCGCCTGCAAAATTTAGTTAAGTGTAAACCGAACTGAAATATGCATCTAGATTCTAGAATAACAGGTCACATGTTGCACAAGGGTAAAGTTACCTCGCCTTCCCATATGAAGTAAATTCCATTTGCGGCCTCTCCCTCTCGAACAACATATTCTTGAGGATCTTGAAAAGGGGAAATTACGACTAATAAGTCAATAAACATCTAAGAGATTTTTCTTCATAAAAAAAGATACCCATATGACCATATCCATTGTGTTTTCTATGATTCTGCTATCTAAATTCATATATATTTTAAGTATTTCTTTTCACTTGTAATATGTGAACCCTTATGCTGCAGATGTGGCGTATTTGGTTACAAGTTTCACTGTATCAATCAACCATATAATCATGTGAGTTGTTAAATGATACCGTGTACTTCTCTTGATGATTTTGTTGATTAACCCCCAAATACATATTTTTAGCTCGCTCCGTCACAAACCATTCTTTACACTCATTCCATCCTTAAAATTTAAGAAAACTACCTAAAACCACCACTCCATCCCATTCCTTATCCTTATATCTTATCCACTCCTTATCCTTATTTATATCTTATCCAATCCTTATCCTTATATCACACCCCATTCCTTATCCTTATATCACATCCCATTCCTTATCCTTATATCCCATCCCATTCCTTATTACTCATTCCATCCTTAATACTAAAAAACGAGAGAAATTTTTCTGGAATAGTGACTTTTTTTTGTTAAATTATAGGATAAGGATAAAGAATGGGATGTGAATTTATAAATTATAACCTTATAACCATATACTCAAACTCTTATAACTCCAATTCTATGTTATTTTTATGCTAAATGTCATAGTGTGCTACGGTTCGTCGTCGTCGGCTATCGACCCTGCATTTCCACAGTTAAGTCTCTCTATCCATCCATCCATCCATTAATTACACACACTAATCAAAAGTCAAGGTATCATTAACATATTACTCAAAATTCAACAACATCAAATTAACCTAAACAATATCAATTAAAACATTCACTTTCTACCAAATCACTGCTTATCAGAACATCAAATTAACCTAAACAATATCAACTAAAATCACTGATCATCATCATCATCATCATCATCATCAAACCATCAAATTCAACAATAAGTCAATAACAACATCAGCCTATAACATATTAATATTACCGTAATGTTTAACAGTTACAACTTGTGCGATTTTCCGAAGAGATAAGCTCGGAAGCCTCTGAAGCAACGGCACGCAGCCCAAAAACTCGATAACTAACAATCAAATATTAGCAAAATCAAGTTGTTGATTGATAATACATTAAGAATTGGAAGAAATTAGGGTTTGGAAACTACGTAGAATGATTACCTGCTTCCGAACTCAACATGTTGAATGTTGACCACAAATTTTGCGATGATCTGGGGCCAAAATAGTTGTCGTGATTTTAGGTATTTATAATATAATATTTTATAGTGTCGGTTATGTGTGAATGATGATACTAAAGAGGAGAAAAGATACGGTACGAGTCTACGACTCGGCTGTATATTATTTTGAAATAGTTGACCATAGGTTTAAAATATATTAATCACGTGTATTTTTGGGACATTCTTGACAATTGAAACTAGTTTTGTACAACATTTGTGGTCCTTGAAATGAAGAGGGTCAAACGGTAGTTTTCTTACTTGAATTTATGTTTCATTGAAACTAGGTTCTTGTTCAGCACATGCTGGTTGGACCGACCTATGATGAGTCTATAAAACTATAAAAGCGGATATCAATCTCGTTACATTGAGAGGTGATTTCTGTATACAACTAGATTTCAAGGTTATAGTAAGTATTTGTATATGACGATGTAGTATGAGATGTGATTAAATAAGACTTGTATATATGCACCTCTAGAGCTACTTTTAAATTATGCTTTGATAGTTGTAGTGTTAAACTAGATGTTGTTAAGGAATATGGTGTGGTGGTAAAGTATGTTTTTTCAAGTGTATGATTCAAATCTTGTAAGGGATAGTATGTGATGTATTTATCTAATAAATCTTGAAGTTTTGTTAAAGAAAAGTAAATTGTATATTTTTAAGCCTATAACACTACTAGTAGTGTAGTTGGGCTCATAATGGTACCTAACACAATTATCAAATAATTTGACAATGTTAAACCTTTCAATTCATGTAAAAAGTTGACACCATCCATTTATATTGATAATTGAATAGTTAGTGGGCCACCAAGTTGCTAGTCATTTACATTGATAGAAAGTAGCCATTTACACTATAGAAAGTAAAGGGAATTTCGACTTTTGAGTTTTCATGCTTTTCTAGCCTTACAATATTTAAAATTATTTTTTTAATCTAAAATATCTTAAACAATAAAAGATAAACAAATGGTATTAAAACAACTTTCTAGTCATTTACATTGAAAGACGTATTTTAATGTTTCATCTTTATTCACTATACCTATAGAAAATAATCACAACCTCAATATACATGTCCTTCAGTTCACCACAAGCTTAAAAAAGTCATATATATCATAAAAATACATATTATACTTTTATTATCAAGATTCAAGACGTTCTCCCATCACACCATCCAAACTAAACTTTTCATCTTCTTGGAAATCTTAACGTCCCCCTAAGCTAGATTCGGTTATGAAAAATTACATAGGATCGAAAGAGAAGAAATACAAACTTACCAACATCCAACAAAAATTTATTTCTTCCTTATTTGTATATAATCATGACATTGAACCATTCGGTGTTATATATCTATACATATAATAAAAGAAACCACTTTAGGGACACTTGTCATTATATTAGGTTATCTCTTATAGATAATTAATATAATACAATTGAAAATCAAAAAAAAAAGTTACGATATACATGGCATTATAAAACACAATTATGGGTGAGGAAATTTCGTATTTGTTTTTATCTTCTGAAAACGGAAAAACATAAAATATTAATTAAATTACACAAAATTCCAAATTTAATTGTTGGCCATACAATATAATATAGTATAGACTAGGTGATGTCTCGTTCGCGTTGCGGGGCGATGGCCGAATAATTCTCAACCAACTAAAAAAACAGTACTATAGTTTTGCTAGAAAGAAAAAGTAAAAAGAGTGTTAGGCAGCTCTTTGACACGATTTTTAGTTGTGGGCAAAGTCATATTTTTATTTTTACTTGGGGGAAAAATCAAATTTTTTTCCCGATGATAAAATCCTAATTTTTAGCTAGAGGGAAACTATATTTTTATTTTGTACCGGAGGCAAAAACGTAATTTTGAAGTGAGGGTGATATCGTAATTTTGAACCGAGGGGAAAATCGTAACTTTTAGCTGAGGGCAAAAGCATAATTTTATTTTGAACTGGGGGCAAAGACTTAATTTTAAACTGGGGACAAAACCATAATTTTAAAGTGGGTATAAAATAATAAACTGGTGTAAAATCGTAATTTTTAGCCAGGGGAAAACAAAATATTTTTTTGAACTGGGGCGAAAACGTAATTTTGGCTGAGGGTAAAAGCGTAATTTTTTACCGAGTGCGAAATCGTATTTCTTAGCTAGGGGCAAAAGGGTAAATGTATTTTGAAGTTGAGGCAAAACCGTATTTTTTAACTGGGGGCAAAAACGTAATTTTAAAATGGGTATAAAATAATAAACTGGTTGGACCAATGGGTATCGCTCGCCGCCAATTTGGACCAATGGCAGGTAAACACTATTCCAGGGCAAACTTGTAATTTTAAAGTGTGTATAAAATAATAAACTGGTTGGTACAATGAAGGAGGGCCGGCCGCCCATTTAAACAAATGGCAGGAAGATACTATCCCTACCATGTTTTTTGTATATGTTAGAATAGAATAGAATAGAATATAATTCATCTGATATAGAATATAATTATAAATTCACACAAAATCTTGTATATAAAAAGAAAGATATTGGAGAGTTTACTTTTTCTTTGTTGAATGTTTAAGTTTAGAATTCACCTTCGAAGTTTATTTTTTATAAGTTTAATTTTTAAAATATATATGTTGTCATCATCTTAAATTCTTAATAAGGCTTCTTTTAGTTAAAGTCTAATAAAAAATAAAATAAAAAAAGCCGTACCGAGTATGTCTTTACTTTTTTAAATATAATTTTCTTATTATTTGGTATATAAAATCATATTTATTCAAGCCGTATAATACAAAAGGGTTTTTAAAGATATTAATTTTTTTTATTATTTGGTAAACAATATTACTTTATTCAACCCGTGTAATACACATGGTTTTAAATATATAACTTTTTTCATTATTTATTATATAAAATTAAATTTACTCAACCCGTACAATACACGGGGTTCTTAAAGATATAACCTTTTTTTATTATTTAATATATAAAATTACATTTATTCAACCCGTGTAATAAACGAAGTTTTTTAAGATATTTTTTTTGTTATTTGGTATGTACAATTACATTAATTCAACCCGTGTAATACACGGGTTTCTAACCTAGTTATAAATATATAGCAATTAAATCATAAAATATTTTGGTTATTCTATAAAATATATTAACAAATTAAAAACTTGTTGAGATTTTTGTATTGTTGTTACTTAAACTATATACTAATTTTGAAAATCGGATTAAGTTTTGGAGGGATATGAACACATTCATTAATGAGATAAAATACTCAAGCGTTGGTTGACAAGTTGCATAGCTAGAAAATACATATGTTAACAACTTTTTCTTCGAGAACAAGTGTTATAATAATGACTTTAACTTTTTTTTTTTCTTCTTTTTGGCTAAATGAAAGTTAAAGTTATGCTCCCATAACTTTAACAGGATAAATTATGATCAAATCCTTTTTGTTTATCTAATGTAGAGTCAAAGTTATACACCTCCGCTAAATCATACCCCCGAGTCCTTCACATAGAACCATTGCAAACAACTATCAAAACCCATGAAAAACCACAACAATCCCCAACTCTATCGCCATGAATTAAGGGTACCTTCTTTATTCAATAAATTAACGAGACGTACTTGCTCAAAGCGCTAAAACACGATCAAGGCTTAACACCGATGTAAAGATGGTTTATTAATTAGTGGTGGAGAAAACCCTTCTCTCTAGCTTTTATTCTCTAGAAAACCTTCAATATACGTTATCGAGTTATCGATTTGAGCACTAACACATTTTTCTATTTATAATTATAGCAAAATAGCTATAATAGTCTTTACGACGTATTTGATTGAACTAAATATGTTATTTAAGGACTAAAATTGAAAAAAGAAAGTGATTTTTAAAACCGAACGGTTACTAAAGGCTTGGTTCCGGTTTGATCTTACTATTTGGACTTTATCAGGACTTTCAAAGGCTTGGTTCCGGTTTGATCTTACTATTTGGACTTTATCAGGACTTTCTAAAAATGCGTAGCATATAAAATAAAAAAAAAAATCCATGTGCTCTTGTCCTCTTAAGTAAATTCTTTGTTGAATAAAATGCTAGTTTTTATTGTATATTTTTTTTTATATAAATAATAACGTATGAAAAAGTTATAGCTGTTCAAAAATTGTAGGGGAAATTAGTTTAAAAATCAACAATATGTTATTGGGGATTAAACCATATGTTTTGAAAGTTGTAATTACTTAATCTCTTAACATTATATATATTACTTAAACTCTTAACATTATATAAATTACCTTTTTGTCATCCTTATATAAATAATAATATAGTATAGATATAGATATACTGCAAATACGTCCTAAATTTTGATAAAAGTATCATACGAAAACGGCCTCTTCGAACTATCAGTGTTGACAGTTGACCAAACAAGGCAATATGTATCTTTATTTTGCAACTTTGTGTAATGGCCTGAGTACTATATAATATAGACAGAAGACGAAATGAAAAATCTGTTTAAAAGGAAAACTTGTCAAATGATTCACACGGGTTCAAAGTTACCCAAAGCCCATTGTTTAATTTATACAACCTCCTAACCCTTGTATTCATGATTTAGATTAATAATATTATTTTCATAATCAAAATGAACAAATGTTTATTTTTAGAAAATGGACAAAAAAGTGTTTGTGAGTTTATCAATCGTGTTCAGTTGAAGTTTCAACACAAACCCATTACGCAAATTGCGCATCTTGCTATTTCCAGGTATCCAATGTTGATGAAACAATGGTTAACCTGGTGGGGTTAACTCACTGCTCTCGTCAAGTAGGGTTAATCCCTTCTTTCCGTGGTAGTATCTGACACCCTTGAGGGTTTGGGTGTTCCAGGTGGTGGTGCGGTTGCAGGTGGGACCTCTGCGGGTTCCAAGCCTGCTGATGAGAAGAAGAGGAAGGCAGATAAGGCTGTTGATGCTGGTGAGAAGAAGAAACCGAAAATTCAGACCCGACGGAGGGCTGTTTTGAAGTCTGTTGAACCTGTGGTTGCTTCTGGTAAGTAATTCATAACTTTTACAAGTATTGTCTTTGTACTTGTAGTTTAAAGTCTTTTTGCTTTGATTACAGAATCGCAAGATGAAGGGTTCTCCCTTTTTGATGCTCCTCCTTTCCCCCCGCATGACACTGCTGCGGATGTGGGGGTTCATAAAGTTGTTACATCTGAGCCCTCTGCGCGGGATGATGATACTGGGAAGAAGTCTACGGCGCGTATTTTTGATACCGTAGATTCCCATGACAATGTTATCACCCCGGAGGATACCGACGAGATTCACTTGAAGTTTACGGATGGTGAGAAGAAAAAATCTCCTGCTGCTGAGAAGGTTTCTGGTTCTTCTTCTGGGGGTGCGGGTTATACAGGGATTCCTATTCAGCCTGACGAGTCTGAATTGGAGTTTTATTACCGCACCTATACTGAAGACCGGGCCATGACCTATCACCGCCCCCCATGGACTGTAATGCAAGGGGATGATATTACTGCTGACCCCTCCGCGTGTAGGGAGATTTTGGGTGGTTTGGGCACCCTTTTTGAAGTCAACCGGGCCCGTGCTTTGCCAAGTGAGACCCAGATTAACCAACTCTCCTCTATGCTTGTGGGGGGTTCCATAATGGCAAATGCCATTATGGAAAAGTACAAGGTGCTAGGGCGCAAGGAGGAGGAGAATACACGCTTGCGGGCTGAGGCCGAAGAGTTGGTGAAGGTTGCTCGTGATGGTGCGGAGCACCTTGAAAGGGATAGGGCTGCCTTTGAAAAGCGTAAGCAGACCGATGAGTGGGCTGCAACTGCTGAGCTTAAACAGGTTCGTACCCTTGCAAAACTGCTTTCTGATGAGCGCAAGAGTTGGAAAGAAACTCTTTCTAATGAGCGCAAGGCGCTAACTGATGAGCGCAAGACTTGGAAAGAATCTTGGGCCAAACAGAATGAAATTCTCTTTCATGTTCGTCAGGAGCTTACCAATGCCAAGGCAGCGAACGCTGCGTTGGCTAAAGAGAAAGCTGCGGCTGCCCAAGAGGCCAAGGAAGCAGAAGCTCGCCTTGCCAAGGCTTTTGAAGAGGCCAAGGAGGCGGAGGCCCGCGCTGCAAAGGCTCTTGAAGGGGCAAATGTTGACCGCACCAACTTAACTAAAACTATTCTGGGCCTCCAGGTATAAGTCTCTTGTTTTTGGATTTGTACATGTCTCACAAGTATGTTGACTATTTTTGTATACTTGTGTTTCTCTTGTTAAAAGGCTGAAGTGCGGACCCGGGGGCCCGCTATTGAGGAGGTCTCTGCCCGTGCTGCTGAAGCTGAGGCGCGGGCAAGAGACGCTGCAGAGGCTAGAGATAGCCTTGCTTCTTCAGTCGATCTGCTCAAGAGCGATCATGAGTGGATGCGTAACCACGGGATCGGGCATGTAAGTATCCGCTGTCTTTGTTATCTTTTTTAGGCCTGCCTTTGATAACCGTACTATTTTTGTTTCGCAGGTTGTTACGTCCATCCTTGACGCACCTGAGAATGTGTCAGGTGTTAATGAGATTAGGGAGCGTTCCCGGGATGCTGGTTTTAAAGCTGGCTACAATCGTTGCATCGCTCATATGAATGTTATGGCCCAGGGCCAATATACTGATGAGCGATCCGGGTTCCACGGTGTGGATACTGAAGCGCTTCTTGCTGCTGCGGTTGCGGCGTATAACGAAACAACCATTTCCGCTCTTGAGGATCTTGAAAAATGCCTAGAGTCGGAGGACTATGTGGACCGCCTGCGAGTGTTATATGCGGATGAGGAAGATGAGGAAAAGCCTGCTGTTGATGGCAAGGATGGTGCGGGCCCCAGCGGTACAAAGAAAGACTAGGCTGGTCTGAGTGCTTTTTGTTGTTTCCTCAATGTAAATGTCAAAAACCTTATGTAAATCCCTTGTGCACCGCGTAGGTGTAGGAATTTGTTGAATATAAAGTTTGAAACGTTTCAGTTTATACAAGTGTTTTTACTACTTGCATGTGTGAACTTGTATGAGTTAATGTTAATGTGAATTAACACTAGGTCTGTGTTGACTTTTGCATATCTAGATGATATGCAAGTATGAAAACTGTATCCAGCCGGATAGACAGTGTTGCCATTGCTGGCCTATTATAATAGTTGCGTGTGGTTATCACTCTGTGTGGGTATCGCGAATGAAGATTTTGCTAATCTGTTTTTGTGGATACCGCAGAGTGGAACACGCATTTGTAATAGAAATAAATAAACAATATTGCATTGAATCGTCTATTTATTTATTTGCAAATGGCCTGCGGCCCGATAGGTTACATGGTAAATGTAAAAAACATGGCTTACATATAACAGCGTCGAAGCTGTTGTGCATTCCATGTGCGTGCGATAGTTTCGCCTTCTAATGTTTGTAGTTTATATGCGCCTTTGCCTAGGACCTCTTGGATGAGGTAGGGTCCTTCCCACTTGGGGGCTAGTTTCCCTGGGCGTTCTGCGTTAGATGCTTCATTGTCACGAAGGACGTAGTCTCCCGGGTTGAAAGTACAAATGCGGACGCGTGCATTGTAGTACTTTTCAAGTTTGGTTTTGTACTTGGCCTCGTTTATGGCAGCGTTTTCGCGCCTTTCTTCCAAGAGGTCCAAGTCAACCCTGCGTTCCTCATTGTTGTCTATCTTGTTGATAGCCAACATCCTAGGTGAAGGGAGGCCTACTTCTGCGGGGATCATCGCTTCAGTGCCGTAGAGCAGGCTGAAGGGTGTCTCACCGTTACTTGTCTTTGGGCTTGTCCTGTGTGCCCATAAGATACTTGGGAGTTCATCAACCCAGCCGCGTCTGGCTGTTCCCAACCGTGCTTTGATGCCTTTGACTAAGCTTTTATTGATACTCTCGACCTGGCCATTCCCTTGCGGATGCGCCACTAAGGAGAATATGTGTTCAATATTTAGCTCCTTTAGCCATTTTTGAAAGTCATCGGCAGCGAAGTTGGTACCGTTGTCGGTGACAATGCACATTGGTAGACCGAAACGACAGATGATATGTTCCCAGACGAATTTCCTTGTTATCATAGCGGTGGTTGATGCGAGCGGTTTTGCCTCTACCCATTTTGTAAAATAGTCGACGGCCACTATGATAAATTTCACTTCACCTGGTGCGTCTGGAAATGGTCCCACCACATCGATTGCCCATTTTTTGAATGGCCATGCGGTGGTGACGGGGATCAGGTTGTTCTTGGGGCGTAAGGTCTTGGGAGCATGACGCTGACAATTGAAACACTTGCGCAAGACTTTGACTGCATCCAGGTGCACGTCGGGCCAGTAGTACCCGGCATTCATGATTTTGGCCACCACCATGCGTGGGCCTGCGTGTATGCCACATATTCCTTCGTGTATTTCTCTGATAAGGTACGTGGCATCTTGAGGGTCGACGCATCGTAGGAGTGGCCCCAGGTATGATTTTCGGTATAAGATACCGTCTCCCATTTGGTAATGACACGCTTTGTATTGTAACTTACGTGCCTCTGCCTTGCTTTCGGGAGTAACAGCTGATTGCAAGTATGCAATTATTGGTGTCATCCAGGATGTTGTACCGTATTGGATGACGTTGACTTGGCGCAGGGGTACCGAGGGATTTTGCAGAATTTCGATGCGTACCTCTTTTGCCAGGTGTTGGAAGCTGGTGGATGCGAGTTTTGATAGTGCATCTGCGGGTTTATTATCACTCCTATTGATATGGCGGATATTGAAAGAAGTGAACTTTGATTTTAGTTGCAAAGCCTGTTCGAGGTAGAGGATCATGATATCCCCTTTTGCGGCATAGTCGCCGCGTACCTGGCCTGCAACCAATAGTGAATCGACGTGTGCTTCCAAATGTTGGACGTCGAGTTTGACTGCCAGACGCAGCCCTGCCAGTAGAGCCTCATACTCTGCCTCGTTATTCGTGCTTTTGAAATCGAGGCGGATGGCATAGGTAAGCTCTTGGCCATCGGGGCTGACGAGTCGCAGGCCTGCACCTGCACCATCTTCGTTGGATGCACCATCTGTATATAGTGCCCAAGTTTCTGCGGAGGATGGTGGCGATGCAGGGTTTTGCTCTTCTTCGCATTCTTGAATGCGATTTGCTGGTACTTCAGCAACGAAATCAGCCAAGACTTGGCCTTTGATTGCGGGGCGCGGTTTATAGTTCAGTGAAAGTGCGCCCAACTCAATTGCCCATTTTGCTAATCGACCAGAGATGTCGGGTTTTGATAGGATCGGGCCGATCCTGTAGTTGGTTAGCACGGTAACGGCATGGTTTGCGAAGTAACGTCGCAACCTTCTTGACGCGTGTACTAGTGCCAATACCAACTTCTCCATGATGGAGTACCTCGTCTCTGGGTCGTTGAGCATTTTGCTGATGTAGTAGATGGGTGTTTGAACTCCTTCCCGCTCCACTATGAGTACCGCGCCTACCGCGTTGTCCGCGGCAGATAAGTACCAGATGAGTGGCTCATCTTTGCGTGGTGCGGTTAGAGTTGGGAGTTGAATCAAACACTCTTTCATCTCCCGAAAAGCTTTTTCGGCCTCTGGGGTCCATTGAAATTGTTCATTTTTTAAGCAGCTCCGCAGGGTCTTGATGAAAGGGTAAGACTTAGCTGCGTGATTGGCTAAGAATCTATTTAGTGCGGCTAGCCTGCTGGCTAGTCGTTGCATTTCTTTCATCGTAGAAGGCGATGGCATGCGCTCAATCACCTGAACTTTTTCCGGGTTCACCTTGAATCCATCTTTGGTTACGATGAATCCAAGGAATTTGCCTTCTTCCATTCCAAATGAGCATTTCCCTGGGTTAAGCTTCATGTTGACGCTTCGCAGAGTTTGGAATGTTCTTTCGATATCGTTGAGCATGGTGTCTTCCTCCATGCTCATGACGACCAGGTCGTCCATATAGATTTCGACACTTTTGCTGATTTGACCGTGAAAAGTGTCGTTCATCAACTTTTGATAGGTTGCGCCCGCGTTGCGCAACCCGAACGGCATTTTGGTGTAGCAGTAGTTCCCGGTAGGAGTGCGGAATGCCGTTTTATCTTCGTCCTCGATTGCCATCTGCACCTGGTGGTAGCCTTTGTAATAATCGAGGAAACACTTCCATCGAAATGGTGCGAGGTTATCGACCTTTTCGTCGATCTCCGGAAGTGCGTAACAATCCTTGGGGCAGGCTTTGTTAAGATCTTTATAATCGACGCACATGCGCCAGCCCCCGGATGGTTTTTCTACCATGACTGGGTTTGATAACCAAGTCTGGTATTTGACTTCCCGCAGGATACCTGCGGAGAGCAGCTCTTGGACCTGCTCATGCATCGCCTGGTTTTTTGCTGATCCAAGGTGGCGTTGGCCTTGGATCACTGGCTTGATACCTGGCATGGTATTCAAGAAGTGTTGCGTGATTTCACGTGGTACCCCTGTCATATCTGCGGGTGTCCACGCAAAAATATCCTGGTTCCTGAAGAGGAGCTGCTTCAGGTGCGCTTTGATGGTAGGGGACAAGGCGTGGCCCAACGTAACTGTTTGCTCTGGGTGTCTTGCGTTAAGAACCCATTTTTCTGGTTGAGTGTTGGGGGTAGACCTTGCTATCTTGGTCGGACGCAACTCGTCCGTAGACATAACTTCTCTTCGGGCGTATATTATCGCGACCCCCGTCGCGGTTGGGAAACCGATGGCGGAGTGGGGGACGGATGTGATCATGTTGAAGTCGCCCTGGGACTCTCTTCCGAGAAGTACGTCGTACTTGGAGGTGTGAGGTAAAACCATGAAGTTTACCTCCTCCGTTCTTGTGTGTCTCCCGTTGGTGAGGCGCACAGGAAAAGTGATTTGGCCCAAGGGGAATACGGTTTCCCCTGCAAATCCAGCCAACGGGTAATCCACCGGCTGCGACCGATCTTTGTCTTCTTTTTCGAATTGGTTGAAGCACTGCTCGTATATAATATCAGATGTACTGCCCGGGTCGATGAATAGTCGCTCGGTGCAGTAGTGAGCCAAGTGGCCTGTGATAACCACGGCGTGCCTGTCGCGCGGTCCGCCTCGGACTTTTGTAAAGACAACTTGTTCGTCCTTCCAGTCATTGTCCGGTCTTCTTGCCGCCTTACGCGGCCTTCCTCGTCCTCCATTAATCATGTGGGTTGAGGCCACGTACTTGGTCCTTTTACCCGTGGAGGTGCCCTCGTTGTGGGGAGTGATGCGCTTTGTAGGTTTTTGCGCCCCTGTCAACAGGTGTTGCAGTTTCCCCTCCTTTAGGGCTCGCTCAATCTCCAGTCGGAGACTGATGCAACTGTTTGTTGTGTGGCCCGAGTCCTTATGATACTCGCAATAGAGTGCGGGATCTTGGTTTTTCTTGGACTTCATCGTAAGGAGGACGTCGCTTGGCGATTTATTGATCTCGGTCCAGCTACGGTCCCGAGACTCCTTTTTGGACGCCCGGTTTTCACGCTGGGCGTTGATTGCAGCCCTTGCGTCGGGCTGGTTGTTTCGCGGGACATATTATCTGGAATCGCTGCCGCGATTCCATGTGTCCCGGTTGCGCTTGTTGTTGCGCTCGTGTTCTTGGTGGGAGGATTGGCCTTCCGTTTGGGGTTGTGCCTTTGATACGTGCGGTCTGAGGGACCGCTGAGTCTGGGCGTATGTTTTGACTGCCGCCATGACATCTTCCCATTTCTTAGGCAAGCCGTCCTTGCCGGAGATGTTCATAACCATTTGTTCGTCCTTGACGGCAACAATGAAATGGTTACGTGCCATCTGGTCCACAACATCGCCTATCTCTAGGCACTCTTTATTGTAACGGACAACGAACGCCTCAAGCGGTTCGTTGTCTCTGCGCCAGATGTTCATGACGTCCATAGAATCGCGTTCATGACGTCGTTGCTGGCAAAAATGTGCGAGGAACTTTGCTTGTAAGTCCTCGAATGAGGTCAGTGACCCCGGTGGTAGAGAATCGAACCATGCCCTGGCCAGACCTGTTAGGGTCTGCGGGAAAAATTGACACCAAGTGGGTTCATCCCACCTGCCGTTGCACCCGGCGCCGGTGAAGATGTTCATGTGATCATCTGGGTCGGCCGAACCGTTGTATTTCCCAATGTTTAATGGGAATTTGGTGGTGGTGACATCGGCGTTGGCAATATGTGGGACAAATTTGGAGTTTTCGGCCGCAGATTTCGGCCTGTAGGGTTGGTGGCGCTTTGAGGCGTGGAGGTATGTGTTGCGGGTTTGAGTGGGAGGGACATAGTTTCGTCCTCCCGGTCTACTGCTAGTAGCGTGTGAATCCCCGCAGTATGTACCATCGTCTGGATCGGTACGACCCTGGCCTTCATGGTAGGACTGAGGTCCCAGCCGGCTATGGATGCCCGGGCCGTGGTGGGCTGTAGACTGTCGCCTAGTTTCGCCATGTGGGCCTAGGCGGCTATGTATATGGCACCTGCGGCGGGACCCATACGTGGAATCGTCCTCATCGAGTGTGCGGACGTCGCAGTAAGAGGAACCGCGGTCTTCCTGCCTGCTTCTTGAGGCCGGATGTGTTGGGGCCCTACCGTCGTACTGTAAAATACGACCCGCAGGGGTATGCGGTGCTGGGGTAGGCCCCGCAGATACTTGCGCTTCTGCGCAGGCTCTGTTGTATGTTGCGGCCAGCAGAGCTTGTTGCTGGTCGAACCAGGTATGATGGTTCATGCCTGGAGGTATCACAGAAGCATACTGCGATAAATCGTGGTCGAACGTAAGGGATGCGCCCCCTTGCGTTGATGTGCCAATATGTTCAGCATTTGGGGCTATGGGAATAGTCCCCGTAGGCCCTGTGTTTACGGGGTTTAGGTTATCCCAGGTAGTGTTGTTTAGACGATCAGTCATGGTTTTTCAGAAAGAAAAAGATGGTTGAAAAAAGTGCTAAGAGCCACGGTGGGCTCCAATGATGAAACAATGGTTAACCTGGTGGGGTTAACTCACTGGTCTCGTCAAGTAGGGTTAATCCCTTCTTTCCGAGGATCCTTGGCTGGATCGTCCGCTGGTTGGTTTCCTGCACAAGGAAATAAGCCGTGACTCATAACAAGGAGGATGGGGTGGGGGGTGCTCCTTGTTACAACTCTCCGGCGTGAGAATCAGTAGTTTGCTTGGGAAGCAAAGTGTGATAGTAGTAGTAGTGAGAGAGTTGAGAAGTAATACCTCAAACCTGGTTTGGGATGGGTATTTATAGCCGAGGAGTGAAGGAGGGTAGTTGAGTAGCTAGCCTGACATCGCACAGGTGTGTCAGACCTGTCAGTTACGGTGAGGATGCCACGTCCTGCTGTGGTGTCAGACTGTTGCACATACGTGGGCTAGTAGGCGACTGTTCTCAGTGCCACTTGCACTGAGTGTCAGACCCACTTGCCTTGTAGGCAGGATGCGGTGCCAGGCCGCATCGCTGCTTGCGGTAACTGATGTTGTTCCCGCGTTCTTTGTTCTATCCAAGACGTATGCGGGATGCGGTGCCGTGCCGCATTACCGCTTAGTGACTGTTACTATTGTCCAGATCCCTTGTCGTGACGAAAATGTTCATAGGATGCGGTGCCGGGCCGCATCGCTATGCGTAACATTTATTTCCGTACTTAAGGTAAGTCTTCTCATCACTGGACAGATTGGACCGCTGTGTTCGCGCGTTCCCGCACGGACACAGATAAGTTATTGCTGGTGGGGGGTTTTTGATAAGGGTAATGGTCATTCGCGGTCATGCAGACGCGAGATCTGGGACCATACCCCTTCAAATGTGTTTGTTTTGTGGGTTTTCTTTTGTATCTAATGTGTTTGTTTTACAGTTTTAGATTCTTAAACTTTGGGTTTAATTACCGAAAAGGTTACGTGGGCATAGGATTTACCTTAAGTAAGTGTTAAACGGAGGTTATTAGACGTTCAAAAGAGTTGGCTACAGTTTAGGGATTATAATTTAAGGCGAGTTCTTCGAAGATCTACTTATGAGTTTTAATGAACAAACTTGTCTCTTCAAATATATTATTTTTCATGTCGTGTTTGGCGTATTATGTGAATAGACTCTTCAATTCTGGTCTTAAGTCAAGAAACTAAAAGTTAAACTTGCTATGTATTCAGGTAAGAAGAGCAACTTGAGTGGCACAATATTTACATTTGCCCCTTGCTATACTTTCTCACTTTCTTCATTGACACTAGCAATCTCTTATTTCCCCCTAGGCGTTTTTTTATGAAAAAAATCGTGAGGCGTTTCATATAAAACGCCTGATTGACAAATTTGTTGGCCAATGGATCGTTGGCAACAGTCACTATTTAACGGCTACATTTTTTATACTCTTTTTTTAATTCAAATTCCATATCTATATATATACACACTCACAATCCATATACCACAACCCACAATACCACTAAAGATAAACACGACCCCACACCATCTTCTACAAAAATGGATTCCCCCATGTTTTCGGCATCTGTTGCCAATTATTATTACAAAGAGTTTTTAGCCGATGCGGATGAGTCGACCGATGAGGAGTATTATTTGTTTGTGTTTTAGTATTTATGTAATTTTTATTTATTTAATGAAATATTATTTGTTTTAATTTTCAAAAAATATATATATATATATATATAAAGTAAAATTATGTAGTGTAGAATGTATCACGTTGATTAATTTGTACTTAGAGTCGTGTTATGAATTTAAATCTTATAATAACCTATGATGACACACATATACATTATATTCAATGATCATACAGCATCGTACTATCAAACTATTCTTGATACAATAGTATGACGTCCACCTTGATCACTATTTAAATTTCAACAAAACCAATGTTTCTGGGAACAAAAAAAACATGATAGATTGATCGATCATGCATGGCTCTACCAACTACGATGAACCGCGACAACGCGACAATGGGCGTGCTACGGAGAAAAAAAATGACGATGCATATGCCCTTCTATTGGGGAAAGGCGCTTTGATTCTTTTTAAGGGTTGGCCCGAGACCAATACGAGCATGTATGTGTTGGCACTTGTTTTCGTGTGTTCTTTGTAGCTCTTTGGTGGAATGGCTAGCTCAATGCAATTTTAAAAATAACGAATTCCAATGATGCAGGTTCAGGTTTGGCTCAAGCGTTGGAGTATCCATTGTGGGTCGCGTTGGGGTTCATGATGATGTTGGCGTTGATGTCGTTTAATGTTGGGGTGTTTTTGGCGGCTGTGTGATGACACGTTTTAGGGGGTTTTCTCTTTGGAGTGATCGTGAAACCGGCTAACAATGATACTGATGGCATATCGAATGCTTCTTAGTTTATTGTTTTTTTTCTTAGCTATTTTAATGTAATTATCACCAATATTTCAATCTTATTGAAATACTAATGATAAGTAGATTAAAAATATTAGCTAAGAAAAAAAAAAACAATTCAGTATTATTGTTAGCCGGTTTCAGTGTCACTCCAAAGAGAAAAACCCCTAAAGCATGTCTCGACACAACTGCCAAAAACACCCTAACATCAAACGACTTATCGCCAACATCACCATGAACCCCAGGGCAACCCGCAAAGCATACAACAACGTTTGAGCCAGATCGACCCGAACCTGCATAGTTGGATTTCGTCATTTTATTTTGCATTGAGTTTGAAACTCCATCAAAGAGAGCCATAGAGAACACGAAAACAAGCGCCAACACATACATGCCTGTATTGGTCACGGGCCAACCCATAAAAAGAATCAAAGCGTCTTTCCGCCAATAGAAAGTCATGTGCATCATCATTTTCTTTCTCCGTGGCAGCCCGTTGTCGCGTTGCCGCAATTCATCATCGGTGGAAGAGCCGTATTGATCGATCAATCTATCATGTTTTTAGCTCCCGGAAATGTTGGTGTATACTTTTCTTGAGGTTCATGGTTTAATTTGTTGAATGTTGATGTTTAAATAGTACCGAGGATTGATCGTTTGGTAACCATAACCCTATACGAATGGAAAAAGAATGCTTTCCATATTCCATTTTAAATATTGCTAAAAATGAAAACATCAAAAACAAGTAACCGTTCCAGCCTCCTTCATTTGATTCCTACAAGCAATGTTTTAAAAACCGGTTTTTTATTCATACCGGGTTAGACCGTGGGGTATGGTAGGGCGGGGGTTTGGGGCATGGGTTGACATGTGGATTATGGGGCACCCAATATCGAAACCCAATTTCATAGGGGTATGGTGGGCGTGGCTGGGGTGGCGTGGCCAAGCCACTCCGGGCAAATCCCATCAACTAGGCTAGTAGTCTTGGCCAACGAGGTTCCGCCATGTCATGTTCGTAGCCCCGCCCAACGCCCGGGCTAAAACCCCCGCCCAAGGGGACACGCCGAAACCCAAGCCCACCCGGGATGGTGACGTGGGCGTTTGTACCCAACCCACGCCCCAACCCCCACCCCATACCCCATAGTCTTAGGCTCTGAAATGATTCAAGCGGTTGAACCGGGTTGTACCGGGCGGTTCAACCGGGTCACTAGTTAACACTATAATTCCATAAAATACAAATTAATCTAAAAAAACCAATCCAATCTCAATTAAAATTTATATAACTGATTATCGTTTTATCTAAAAACAATTGTTTTCTTGTAAAATGTTATGCATTTTTAATAGCATTTTTATTACTTATAAACAATATTACCGATATTTACAACATTGCCTACAAGAATTGTACAATGTATATAAAATTTGTTATTTTTAAAATGATTATTATTAAAATGGAAAAAAAGTGTTTGTAGACAGGGGCGGACCTACCCTTTGGCCAGGGTGGGCGGCCACACCCCTTGAAAAAAAATTAGTGTATATTTTAGGCAGAAAAACCCAACCGCACCCCTTGAAAATATGGTTGAACACCTCATCCGCACCCCCAACAAATAATTTCTCGGTCCGCCACTGTTTGTAGGTTAACCCAACCTAGCGTGACCCATACCAAAAATGTTCGGTTGAAGTTTCAAGTTTCAAAACGAACCTGTCACCCAACTTGCCCATCTTGGCATCTTGTCACCTGTACTACTTCCATGTTTCAAGTGTGTATTTGTGCATGTAGAGTGTAGATATATGTATATGTATATGCATATACATATATAATTAGTTGGATAAGGAAATCCGGTCCCAAGACTTAAAGTTTAACCACTTCATGTTGGTTTTAAAGTCTAATCACATGAGTCTCAAAAGTCAAAAGCAGTTTCTAACATAAATTTCTTAGGGTTATTAAAACTTGTATTATTAGAAAGTGTAAACATGTTCATATGGTCATAACTTTGGACCATTCTTTATGATATCTCATGTTTCATGTAATATAAACGTTGTAACATCTACTGTGTTAAAAGAATACTTTGCAATTTAATTTAGATTTTGTTTCAGGCCATAGATTTGTTCAAAACAGAGGTGGTGCTAGAAAATTTTCCCACCTGTTTTCAATCCAAGAAATCTTAATAAAATTATGAAAGGGCATAGTCTCATGGGGTTCCTTTATTAGTTGATTTAGAGCAACCCTTGTAGACAACCTAGGTCCAGGCTAAGTCTTAGTAAAAAATTTACTATGTTTTATTGTTTTTTTTAAATTTTTTATATTTGTAATATTTTACTTTCTAATATACATGCACTTTTATGTTATTTATATTTACCATATTGATTTTAAAGATTTTATGCAAAAAAAAAAAAGGACTCGTAACAAAAAATGTGCAGCCCCTTGAAAAAAACCCGATCTATACCCGGAAACCGGGTTTTCTTGATACCAGAAAATAGGGTATTTTGATACCGGGTATAGGGTACCCGTACCCGGGAACAGTTACACCGAATATGGATTTTCAGGCAATAGTCGGACCCAAACCCGATTATTGTCAATACCCGAAAAAACCATACCCGGGTATTAAAAAAACCCGGTATTGTGCACCTCTACGCTAAGAGAAGAGTTTGTCCTAAGAATCTAAGATGAACTTTAACAATTTGGACAGAGACCAATTTGGCCCAGATATATTTAGGCCCACCAGGCCCTGTAGAAAAGAAACCAAGTTTTAGGGCCAGTTTCTTTCTGTCATTTTGTGCATGTGGCCGAACGTGTTTTGTGGGTTCATGTGTTTGTTTTATGGTTAGATTCCTAAAGTTCTGGTGTAAGTATAGGAAAGGTTTGTTAGGGTATAGTTTTTACCCAAAGTAAGTATTAAACGAAGTTTATTAGGCTCTCAAATGAGTTGGCTAGGTTTAGGGCCTCTAATTTAAGGTAAGTTTTTCGATGATATACTTTACGAGCATTCATAAACCAACTCGTCTTTTCGAAAAACCTTATTTTTTTCATGTTGTGTTTGGCTTTGGTTTGTTTGGTGCGTTTTGTTGTCATTAAATGATTATCTACAATCCCATAATGCCGAGTGGGATGTGAAAAAGAAAGACAGAGTTAAATATGGGTCATTAATTTCTCAGTTCTGATCTTAAGTTAACAAACTAAAGGGGTGGGGGTTGAGTACTTGACTCCAATGGCAAAATCTAAAAATTTGGAGTTAAAGTGGAGCTCTCCTTGAAGATCAAGGGTTCGAGCCTCTGGAGAAACATCACCCTTCAAAAGAAAAATAAGAACAAACTAAAAGGCGAACTTGGAATGTGTTCATGTAAGACTACACGGTGTGAGAGGGGCATGGAGCGTCACGTGACAGACCCGTCAGCAATGTTAGATTTCCCCTTCAAGGCCAAAAAAGCGCGGGGTGGGATGGGGTGTGGGATGGGGCGTGGAATGGTGGTGTGACACGTGACATACACTTTTATATTTAAATTTTATTTAAAACAAGAAAGTCAATAAAAACCCCGTCACCCAATCATGAGAATACACCTCATCACCATCCTCCCTTCCACGCCGGTGGAGTTCTCCCCGCCTCACCACCACACCATTGTCCACGCCAACCTCGGGGCGGTGTAACGGCGTGATTAAGGCCTCCACACCATCTTTCACGCTACCACACTGTGTGATGCAAATTGATGGGTGCATTATATTTGCCCCCAACTATACTTTCTTGCTATCTTTAATGATCAAACGTGTTTCTACAACTTTGGCGTATCAATAACTTTGTTGACAATTTGACATGGTCAAACGTGTTACGAAATCCGACTTTCTTTTGAAGTTTGTAGCATAGAGTGTATTAAGTATAAACGGAATACCTGTAATAGTAATTAATTAAATTATATTTTGAAGCTATAATAGGAATAATCACCGTAAATATAATATTATTTATTCTTACATTAAACTTTTAAATAATATATTCATTCTAAAAGTGGAAAGATTTTCTTCTTGAAGTTATGAATTGCCAAGAAAAACACTAAAATATTTCATATTTATGTAGGCTAATAAATCACTTTGACGATTTCATCTACCATTAAATTGTATTTGAAATTAGTGACTTGTAATTTGATCTGACATTTTGTTTCCCATCATTAAAAGATATTTTAAGACCATCCGCAGTCACAGCTTATATGGCTCCACCACCTCTCATAGCGCCCTATGGCGTCCCGTAACAACGCCCCGCCCGGCGTTATGAGTGGGGTTATGTGGTCAGCTGTGAAATTTATAACGGGAATAAGGGCTTTGTTTCTCTCACACACATATATATACGCATACATGTTATATAACTCTCCTTACTACTACATACTTAATTATATAACCTCCTTCTCTTACATATTTTGCAACTAGTCACATAACCCCTCTTATAGGGCTTGACCACTACACATGAACTAAACATCTCCAAGGGATAGCCTGTTGGTAAAGTGGTGGTGTGTTTCCCAACTAAGGTGCTGTTTGTTTTTGCAGACATAAATTGTCTGCAAGCTGATTTCATCTGTTTTTTTGTCTGCAACTGAAGAAATCTGCAAGCTGAAAATATAAGACTGTTTGTTTTTATAAGTTGATACTGGTCTGAAGAGCATCAAACAATGACGAAACATTCACATTCTGCTTTGGTCCAGTGGAGGAGAAGAGGGAGGTCGGAGAAGGAGCTGGTCACCGGAGGAGGAGGGAGGTCGCCGGAGAAGGAGGTAGGTCGCCGGTGGAGGAGGGAGGTCGGAGAAGAGGTAGAGGTCGCCGGAGGAGGTAGGTCGCCGGGGGAGAAGAGGGAGGTCAGAGAAGGATGAGGTGCGGCGGTAGGAGGGGCTGATGTTTGAGGGAGGAGAAGAGGGAGGTGTGAAGATGTTTTAAGAAGGGGGTCCATAGCTTATTTTTTAAGATGTAAAAAGCTGAGTTCAGATTTGTTTAAAATAAAAAAAACAAACAGTCTTCAAGGGTAACGTCTGCGTGCCTGCAGACATCAGCCCCCTTGAAGATGTTTGAAGAAAAAACAAACATCCCCTAAATGGTTGTGGGTTCAAATCTTGCAAAGGTTATGTATGGTGTGATTATAGATGCACAAAAAAATATATTTTAAGCGCTTATCTAATAATTATACCATTTGAAGATAAATTACGGGTTAGGCTAAATACACTCCTCTTTTTACTTTTCATTTTTCACACTCCCTTTCTAGGAAAATAATTTTAAAGATGTGAAGTTCTACCCTTATAAAAATCCTTATTTTTACTTCTCTCTCTAAACCTTCTCAATTGATTAATTAATTAATTTCAAATCAAGACTAGTACTACTACCAAATCAAGACTAGTTTCCAATCGATCACAAAGGCTCGTTTCCATACTATGTAACACTCTGTGTAAATGGTTAATTAGTTAATTTCAATATCAAAGCTTATTTTAAAATCTTTCAAGATAACAATTTTATATCACACAGTTTACTTTTTAAGCGACATTCATTTGTAATTTAATATCTTAACTTTCATTGAGTGACATATATCTATACGTAAAAATGATTAAAATTACTAACATATCTAATTTAGTATTAGGTTTCTCAAAACATATTACTTACTTGTTTCATATTATCATCTATCTCTTATACTAAAGCAAAATAATGGTTGACTATTTGACTTTGATGTGACTATTCTCTTTGGCCAGAGAATTGGGAATTTAGGCGCCATCTCTCAATTCTCCTTCAAATCATATACCGCCTCCCATAAATTCTCTCCATCAGTTTCAATTTTTCCATAGTTATGAAATCCTTCTCTTGCAAGTTCTATATTCAAATTATAAACCCTCAATCTTTCCCATGTTTTGTTTTTCCACGGGCTACAACCTCTGTATCTGCTTCATCTTTCAAAATTGATTGAGCCCTAAACATGAGAGAATCACAGCATCTTCCGATGTAAAAAACCCTAAATCTTCATACGAGCTTAATCAACGCCGCCACCACCACCTGTATGCGTGATTCTTTCAAGGTAATATAAGTGTTCTTATTTCGTTTATGAAGTTCTTTTTGTTAGATCTATATTCACCATTCCTTTGTTCTTCCATTAGGGTTTGCATCTCTTTCTGTTGGAACCTTTAATCAGTCACGGGTTTCTGAATCGCAACAGATATGTTTCAGATTTTTTTAGTTTTTTTTCTTTTGATTCAAATTGTTACTCCCCTCATTCAAGTTCGCATTTTTTTTTGTATTATTTCCCCCTACCCTGTTTGAGTGATCCTATTAATTTTAGATTAGTTAGCATAGATGATACATCTATGTCGTTTTGTTGAAGATTTAAACGAGTATGATTGATAAAAACTGATTAAATTGATAATATAGCAAGAATTATAACCAATAATCTATTTTGCAGTTAAATTGCAGAGTCTTTATTGACACCATTGGTAGAAGATTTGGAATTAAAAAAAGAAGAAAAAATCAAACAATTTAAAGATATAAAGAGTCAAATTGAAAAAAAAAATAATGGTGAAATTTCTGGATTGAGTTAATTTGCAGATACATGTAATCTGGATTGGATTGATGAAGAGAAATTTCTCTAACTACAATACTCCCAAATATATATATTTAATAATCAGTTTTGAAGTGTATTGACAACGAGTTTATAAAGTTCCATTATTTAATATATGTCATGCCTTCTCCAATTGGTCGGTCAGTAATGTTTATTGGTTAATAACTGATATGAAATGGCCGTTTATGTTATGCAGGGATGCAGGTCAAACAGGAGACGCAACAGGTATCTTATGCTCATATTTTCTTGTAATTAGTTTGCTTAAATATATATGTATGTGATTGACAGGAAGTTAAGGATTGGTAGGGTTTGAGTTAGAAATTCAAGATTATATTGAGTTGTTATTGATGTTATTAGTCTCAACTTAAGTTCGTTCATTATATTGGAATGTGTAAGTCGTTTATCCGAGTGATTGTTTTCTCAATTCTACTTAAAAGCCAGTTAGGCTTGAAACAAACAATGCCACAATTACAAATTATGGAACAATTGAATCATTGATTTTTCTATACAGTTCCCTTAGATTTGTCATTATTCAAGAGTAATATTTTCATTCGACTATTAGTCGTTAAACTTTCTCTGACCATGTGATTTTCATGTGATAAACCATTAATATCGATGTTTATTTAGCTTCAAGATTGATTATTAACCTACGAGAGTGTTTGCGTATGCTCTGTTTTTTAGTTTCATGCTGGTGTTTAGGAGGCATGACCATAGTAATGATTTCATTAGTACTGACTTTGTATCTGATGTCCAAGAAATTGTGAAATCCGTCCTCAAGGCCTACATCAGAGGAGAAACTGAGGTACTGGAGAAATATTGTTCCCCTGAAATAATTGAGAGATGTAAAGCCGAATATCAAGTTTGTGAGATGCAGGGCACTTTTTATGACAACAAGGTTAGTCGTTAATTACTTATATATTCCACAAAGCAAAGAACAAATACAGTAGATTTTAAGTTAAGAACTGTGGCTGAATTTGCTAATGTCTCTAATGATGCAGATATTACATATATCTGAAGTCGACATAAGAGAGACCAAAATGATGGGCGACAATCCTTTAATTATTGTCGGGGTACGCAATTTTTTCAATTCGATTAAAAAAAGAAAAAAAAAAGTACTTAAGTTCTCTAATGATTTAAAACAAAATGATGATGTTGATTTTGTTGTAGATGGTGTTGGTGACTTGGATTAGAAAGAAGTCGAGAAACCGAGCAATTAATTGATTTGAATGGTTCAGTTTTGCATAAAATTGCTAAAAGTGGAGGGTACTGATGAAGTTCAGGCGGACCTACCACTAGAACTCTTTGCTTTTGATTGCAAGCAACAAGGGAAGTTTTTTCTTTTGATGTTTTGTCTTCCATACCTGGATAATCTTGAATTAATAAACAAAGAAAATGTTTTCATGTTTTTCCGATTATGATTCTGAAATCGCAGTTCGTGTTTCAATATCACCATTCATCCTTATTCAGCCGTATCCAAACCCTAATTCTCATCTAGGCCTCACTTTGAAGCTTCTAATATTATAATAATATGCAAGCTAGGTGAATGGTAAAAGTTTGTTTTTAACTTATACAATTTGTATTTCTTGAAAATCTTGAATCACATGAAGGTTAAAGATTTAGGATATGTTGCGGGGTACAAATGTTCATGCATTGTGTACAACTTTTTTGATTGATCTGTTGCATATAAATGGATTTGATTATTGATATCTTTTGAAATTTAGGGACAAGATAAACATGAGTTAGAGAGCTTAGTAAGGTGTGATTCTTGGAAATGTACACTTGAGCTGCAGAGCTTACTTTTATGTTTATGTAATGTAATTGGCGTAGAAAAGCATGTTAAAAAGGGAAGAGAAAGGCAGTAGTTTTATATAATATTCAAGTTTTTATTGAAGGTATCAATAGATAATTTTTGGCCTTTTTTAAAAAAAATTCATTTTAATAATTATCGGTTTTAGACCCTGTAGAAGGTGTTTTTAAGAGTTCCAAGACAACCATTTGTTGAAGAGGATATAGAAACTGAAAATCATCTCAACTATACAGGTACCTGGCTTTCAAACTGATGTGATCGATTATCTGAAGCTTTTGCAAAAAAACTGTTGTTTGTGCTGGATAAGTCCTATGAGTTCTATGATGCAAATATAGTAATTTTATATCTTTTTTTTTCAGTTTTCAGCTACGTATTTATTGGTTCTTTGTATTTTTTTTTATTTCAGTTTCTGTTGTTAATGAATCTAATTATGTATGTGATTGACAGGAAGTTAAGGATTGGTAGTGTTTGAGTTAGAAATTCAAGATTATATTGAGTTGTTATTGATGTTATTAGTCTCAACTAAAGTTCGTTCATTATATTGGAATGTGTAAGTCGTTTATCCGAGTGATTGTTTTCTCAATTCTACTTAAAAGCCAGTTAGGCGTGAAACAAACAATGCCACAATTACAAATTATGGAACAATTGAATCATTGATTTTTCTATACAGTTCCCTTAGATTTGTCATTATTCAAGAGTAATATTTTCATTCGACTATTAGTCGTTAAACTTTCTCTGACCATGTGATTTTCATGTGATAAACCATTAATATCGATGTTTATTTAGCTTCAAGATTGATTATTAACCTACGAGAGTGTTTGCGTATGCTCTGTTTTTTAGTTTCATGCTGGTGTTTAGGAGGCATGACCATAGTAATGATTTCATTAGTACTGACTTTGTATCTGATGTCCAAGAAATTGTGAAATCCGTCCTCAAGGCCTACATCAGAGGAGAAACTGAGGTACTGGAGAAATATTGTTCCCCTGAAATAATTGAGAGATGTAAAGCCGAATATCAAGTTTGTGAGATGCAGGGCACTTTTTATGACAACAAGGTTAGTCGTTAATTACTTATATATTCCACAAAGCAAAGAACAAATACAGTAGATTTTAAGTTAAGAACTGTGGCTGAATTTGCTAATGTCTCTAATGATGCAGATATTACATATATCTGAAGTCGACATAAGAGAGACCAAAATGATGGGCGACAGTCCTTTAATTATTGTCGGGGTACGCAATTTTTTCAATTCGATTAAAAAAAGAAAAAAAAGGTACTTAAGTTTGTACTGAGTTGGGGTGACTTTGGCTGTACAGTTTCATACAAAACAGGTGTATTATGTATGAGATAGACTTGGTGAAATAACAGAAGGAGGCAAGGTAATTTGCTTCAAGTTTCAGTGTCAAGAAGATCATGCTTTCGTTGGTTGACTGTCTTTGACTTTGACCCTGTTGGTCAATGATTTGGTTTTGCAGGATACTATCCACACAATTCATTATTTGTGGGCGATGCAGCTTACGGAGGCAGAAGAAGGTTCTCATATTCCAGTTTGGAAGCTTAGAGATATGCAACAAGTTGGGGTCCGGGCGCTCATTTGATCATGAAATTGGTTCGATAAGTTTTTTTTTGCCTTTCATTGCATTTAATCATTTCGGTTGCTGGAAAAAAATTGGTTTTAGATATATATTTGTTAACTTCGTGCTGATTAAAGAAGGAATGAAATGGAACATGAGTTCCTGCATCTGTTTTTTTTTTTTTTTTTTTTTTTTTTTTTATAATTATCATCCATTGTAATGGATTTTGACTTGAGCAGTTTCTTCATGAAACGTAGTAGCAAAATAATAATGTCAAATGTGGTGTATAAAGAAGTCTTTAATGACTTGTGATTTTTGCGTTACTTCCTTTTTTCAACTCATTGTAGTTTACTAATTTATATGTTTGTGTTAAGCCACCCGCGAAACTCGCGGGATCTTAAACTAGTTTAACAAATATTGTAATTATATCTAAGGTTCGATTTTTTCGGGTGCTATAGATAAATTCAAAATTTCAAAAATAGTTCTATACATAAATAATTGATACAAATTCAATCCGTAAAAAAATAGATAAGTGTTGGTTATCTCCTATAATTATCGTTTTTTCATTGTTAAAAAATTCAAAGTAGATGCAATAAAAAAAATACAAATTAAAATGTTTAATTGTATTTATTTAAAAACTTCAAGGGGGAGTGCAATCAGTACAATTTGAAGAAAGGGGAGTACAATACGTTGGAAGCAAATTGAAGATATAATCCTTAAACTTTAGATTATATGCATTTGATCTCAATTGCATTGTTAGCTTTCATTCATTGAAATAGAATATATAATCCTTAAACTTTAGATACTATGCATGTTATCTCAACTAGTGGTATCAAACTGGCGCCTTGCGCCAGAGATTCAACGCGCTACGTGGCGAGATCAAACGCGGGAATTTGGTCGGTTTCATATCGTTTTGTTATGGTACAGGCACTCGTTATAACAACCGATAGGGAAAAAATAAATAAATAAGATTGTGATATAATCAAAAGAATACATCTGGTTTACCCCTGCTTTGTAGCGGTATATGCGTTTAAGAGCATACACTCTTTAGTCTTGTAACTCGCCTTGTCTTGAAACTCAGCGCTGAAAGCCCAGTCAGCTAAGGAAGCTCAGTTAGTTGATAGATGTAACGCTAAACCAATCCGAAAAGTGGAGTAGAATCAAGAAATTGGCAGACCTTAAATCTAGCCTACAACCCAATCTTTCGTCTCTTCGCTTGCGTTTTGCCACCTGTAACTTCAAGAGCATACATAGTTGCAAATTAATCAAATAAACCCATATTATAAGCGAACAATAAAATAAGAAATAAAAACATGCATTGGCTTTTGCAGGATCCCATGAGAAAAATGTTGTAAAGAAGTTAGGTTGGTTTCCTTCTGTGTACATATGGGGATAGCCATCTAGAGATGCAGCGAACTCTTATGTATTCCGATATCTTTCATTAAAAACATATTAGACAACAAAAATAAGCTTGCAATATTACTGATAGAAGATATGCTAAACAGATACATGCCCGATTTCAAAAGCACTTTGCCTTTCCTTGGAGTCAACAGGCTAACCAACCCAAACAAACATCTCAACATGTGTCTCTCATATTAACATATCCTCGGTCACACAGGTTGATGAATCCTTTTAGTCATTTGAATTGCAAGCTACAAAATTGTAGGATCGTTTTCAGACCCGAACGAGTCGTTCAGAAGAGTTTTTCTCAATACGAAAGGCGGAAACAGACGTATCGAGGTCAAATCAGCTAGAATATCACTTTAAACTGTCGTATTATTGATTTCACAATGATTTATAGCAAGACGACACTTCGGCAGCACGTCGTTGCTCTGACCAGAAACTGTTACAAATGAAATGGCACTCAAGGTATATATAGGTGTGTTGATTTCGTTTGAAGTTGTCTCAAACGAAATCAGTGATTTCGTTTGAAGCACACTCAAACGAAATTAACAATCTTGATTTCGTTTGAAATGGTCATTATAATTCCCAAGATCCTTAAAAACTAACTATAGGGGCCAAGAGTGCTTACAACAAAACATACAAGAAGTATTAAAGGACCAGGGACTGAAACTGTCAAACTTGGAAAACTGGCTCACCTGGTCGAAGGAGAGTCGCGGGTCGTGACCCAGACTGCTCCTTCTCTAGTGGGCCGTGAGCCAGTGCCCAGATGTGAAAAAAACAACTGCATGTAATGCAGCCTTGTTCCCCAATCAAACCACCATGCAGCCTGAATTCGATACAAGAAGCTTGTAGATGGTTTTTAAAAAACCTCTAGGACACTTGTGATGATCAGGGGAATCCTCAACACACCTGGCTTCATCTTAGAACCTCTTGATTTAGGTACTGTTTGTTTTTGAAGAGGTAAAAGGTCTGCAGTCTGCGGACCACATCTGCAAACATCTGCAGGAGAAGAGGTGGACCAAAGGTCTGCAGTCTGCAAGGAGAAGACTGTTTGCTTTTTTTACTTCTACAAAAACCCTAACACACACACACACACAAAACCAATAATCAAGTACCCCTTCATCTTCATCATCAGTCACACACACACCTCTCGGCTCCAGTCCCTCTTCCTCTCGAATGACAAAGACGACCGGAGCACACACCGACTCAATTAAAATGCCCCTCTCTCAGGTGAACATTAACCGGCGCCGATTAACCCACATCCCTCCGACGGCAGCCACACCTACACCCCCATCTTGCAGAACAGATTAACCGGTAAAACACCCTCTCCATTTTCTTTCATTTTTGTTTCCTGCTGAAGATTGATGAAGGGGAGGATAATTGTTGTCGATGATGATGACGGTTTGATGTTAACTGAAAGGGGTGATGATTTGAAGATGTTGATGAAGCTTGGCAGATCCGGGTTATGTTTTGGGTGTCGGAGGAGGTGGTGTGTCAGAGGAGATGGGTGTCGGAGGTGGAGGTGGGCGGTGTCGGAGGTGGTGTCGGAGGTGGAGGTGGTGGCAGAGGAGGTGGTGTCGGCTGGAGGGAGAAGAGGGAGAAGAGGTTTGAAGACTTGGGTTGATGTCTGCGTGGGGAAGAGGTGGGGAATATGTTTTTAGTGAGAAGCTCTACAAGAAAACAAACAAGCTGCAGGACCCAAAGCTCTGCGCATGTCTGCGCGACGCATACATAAGTGCTCAGAAGAGCTTTTGCCCAACAAAACAAACACCACCTTAGTATAAATAGGTGCCATACTTCTCCATTTGAACTTGCACCTTCTAAAAATCCATTCTTCTCAATCTCCTGGAGATTCCCAGCTAAAGGGAGACTCCACTTCAGTTTATTTTCGAGCTAGGACCTTCTTGTAAGTGTTCCTAACCTCTCCTTTTAGTTTTTAAGCTTTTTAAAGCCGAAAAGTCAAAGTTCCGCTAAAAGGCTTTGACTTTCGGTTTAGACCTAAATGGCCCAGCCATTGTTCGAGGCGAATATGGCTACGTGATCGTAATTAGGTAGGTGTTAATCCCTCAAAATGGCACCTCCTAATTACCATGTTTACTTAGTTAATTATCGGGTCAAAGTTATTAAAATAAAAAGTCAAACGGGTTTTTAAATAAATTCATATATGATAATATAGAGGTTATAAAACATGTTTTATCACTCTAATAACTTGGTAAACATTAATAGAACATGTATAAACATGTTCAACCCGACAATTGTAAGTTTAAGCTCGGTTCGTAACTGAAAGTCACAAAAGCTTGACTTTTGCTTTGACTTTCAGTTCTGACCCGAATTAGCTTAATTCCTTTATGCATGAGGGTTCCTTTGTGACCATATTATGTTGTAGTATAATCCTCTGAGGTTATATTACATGGTCACTTAGTAATATGAGATTATATGCTTGTTTCCGTTATTATACTTCATGTTGACTAATATGCCCTTTTATCTAAAAATAAGGTTTTCAATATAAATATACATGCAAATGAACTAAGTACTGATTAGTAAACATATTTATCATATTTTGATTTTTACAATCTGGTCATAAACTGAAGTTATGTAATTAATCGAAAAATATGCTCTTATAAGGACTAACATGCCCTTTAGCATGCAAATCAAGTTTTAAGCATAATTTTGACATAAAACTACTTATCTACTATTGTGATATCATATTTAAGAATTATTGGGATGTTAAGTCAGATTATATACTGACCTTAACCTTGAGTTCTTGTACAAAGCTTATAAATGACGATAATACCCTTTTGCAAATAAAATGAGTTTTAAATATAATAAACATGCAAAACCTTTTTGCTACTAATATGTTATGAAAAATAAAATATTTTAACCATTCAAAGCTGGTCACAAACTCAGAATCACTTAAACTTCGAAAATATCATCATTTATCAACTTTTACGCTAATTAAGTGCATAGTATGGTTTTAAACCATATTTAGCACCCAAGACTTGTTACCTACTAACTTTATAAATTATTTAAAATATTTTTACAGTAAGTATGAGTCATGAACTCAGAATCCCAAATAAGTCCCTAAAACTATGTGTGAAATGACCAAAATGCCCCTACGGTGCATAGTTTAGCCATAAAACATAAATCACACATATGTATGATATCCTACTGATATAATATCATAAATAAAATATTTTCACAGAACGTTTATGACCAGAACTTCAGTTTACATACAAACCCCTTTTTATAAACCTTAAAATGACCAAAACGCCCTTATGAGACTTAATTCGTTTTTAAAATCCTTATGGGTATATATGTTGATATCCTACTGATTTTACAACATGTTTTAAGCATAATAACATGTGGAACTTGTATATGACTCATTCGGTTACCCGTTTATGCTTATACGCGTTCGGTTCGATTTATGTAACTAGTTTGCATGAATTAACCGAAATGGGTTTAACCTTGTCATCTAAACTTCAAAATCCAGAATGTGTTTAGTTTACCCATATTATACAAGTCTACATACTTGTTGGGTCTAAATTACATTTCATTCCGGTCACCGCTTAATCTAGCGTTTCGTTACGTAAACCGTTCTTTAAACTAATCGGTCTAAGTCCTTGACTTAAATAAGACCCGTTAGTATTCTAGTAGGTTAATATTACCTTCATTCCTGACTAGGGAGCCCCAGTAGAAGATACCTTCATAAAGTCTTAGTAATTATACGGCTGAGTAGAAAATTCTTGCATTTAAAACTCAGGTAAATACTTTTAACTTATTTTCCCTTATACGAGCTTGGGATACGGTAAATTATTACCGCTTGGTCTGGTATGGGATCATTTGGTCGGATTGTGATTAATAAATCCGCATAACCCTTTTTAATCCGTTTTGTTTGATAACATAAACATTGGGGGTTAACGACCGTGTTCTGGATATCCTCGGCTCATTTAAGTTACTAATGGCCACGGCCTATGCATGTGGTGTAGGCATACACCCGACAGATGCAAATGCTAAAATATAAAAACTACCCACAAGTTGGGGATAACTCCTTTGTGGGTTTTATAAGTGGTGTGTCAGTTAATCATGTCCCGATTTCTAAATCGGGCCCCAAATGTATGACAAACATGTAATTCTGTATACAAGATTATAAATGTAATTGTCCCAAGTTATAAAAGAATTTTTGTGCCTTGAGCACTTAAACCAATTTTTATAAATATTTTTCAAAAGAGTCAGTTAATTGTATTTACCAGTGTAAACTGACGTATTTTCAAAAGACTAAGTGACTGGTACCTCGCGTAATAGGCTGGAGCTACTTGGCGTTTAATAAGAGGATCTTGCAAGTCCTTAGATGTCTTAAAGTCTGTTGAACTTCGTTTTATATTTTATTTAAGATCCGCCTGTGGATCCTTTTTACAACCGTCTGTATATTATTTTATTCGCACTTTGAACTTTCGGTTTGTAACAGTAATTTCCTTCCAAGCCTTCCGCTGTGCTATAACTGTGTTTAGTTGACTATGATGATATCAACTACGTCATGATACTCCCCACTGGGCCCACCGGATTATGTGGAAATATCAGGGTGTGACAACCAACTAGTTATATTAAACTGTATTGCAATGCATTGTATTTCTGAATGGTAAATGAGCAAATCACTATCACCGATTTTGTAAATCCATGCCTAACAAAGGAGGGGAATGGGTCAACTATAAACGCTGGTAGGAAATAACTTAATTGACCTAATTACTCGTGGTGTAAAGTTCACACGAGTTAGCTAATTCCCATGGATTAAAAGCAAACAGTGCAATTGGGGATCAAATCCATAAAATTTAAAGTTTAGGAACTAAGGGCATGTTTGGCTAAGCTTTTTGAAACAACTTATTGGATTTTTGAAAAAATCAGTATGGAGTGACTTATTGGCTTTTCCCCTCACATACACCCTCATTGCCAAACATCATTTTGGAACATATGACTTTTCAAAAAGCCAATAAGTCAATAAGTTGTTTCAAAAAACTTAGCCAAACATGCCCTAATTCTTAATTTGACCCAAGTTATAAGGACCGTGAGTGTAATTTACTCTACTTTTTATAAAGCTATATGTGAGAAGTTTTCCGATTGGTTTAGAACAAAATCTAACTTATAATAAAGAGCAAATTACAAAAACCATCCTTTATGTTGATGCTAGATTGCAAAGTGTGTCATTTGTCTTCAAAAAGTACAAAAAATGTACTCGATATTTGCAAACTCTCGCACATTATGTCCTTTAGCCCTAACTTAGTTAGTTTTTATGGTTAAATCTGACCAAGTAGACCCCACATGAGGGTATTTTAGTCATTTTACTCTAAGCACTTAAATAAATAATAAATATACCCCTCTCCTTCCCTCAACTCTCTATCTCTCTACAAACTCTCTCCATCTCTCTATACAATATGCCACCACCACCATCACATCACCACCGCCAATAACTCCTCCGCCATCAAACCATCATCGCCATCGCACCACCACAGCCCATAGATCCTCCGCCATCACATCACCACCGCCCATAGATCCTCCGCCATCGCACCACCACCGCCATCACATCACAACCTCGTCATCGTTCCTCAGCTTCGTCGTCGTCAAGACCCTAAAAGCCACCATCGTTGAAACCCTAAAAGCTGCCGCCGTCGTTCATTCCACAAATCCAGAAGCTGCCGTCTTTCAACATCTCAATAGACCTTTTACCATCACCGGTGCTCGATTTTAGATGTTTAGCTGACGAATCGTGTAGTGATTCAACGGTTGTTCTTTTACTTCTTGAATCATCAAGTGAAGCAAAATGTGAACTAGAACTCAATACTTAGTTTGTACCACTTATAGTAGTATCATCTTCTTTATTTGTTGTACCCTCCTTTTCTTTATGTATTTACTCTTAATGGGCATGTCTTTTTTAGCTTTTCTACCTGATCTATTGTGTTTGACTTCAAATTGAGGGATGTTAATTCTTGGGGTTGGTTAATGATGACGGGGATAGCTCAGATCTCACAAAATGACTAAAACATGTACTAGCTTAAAAGGTTAAATGGTTGAAAGCTTCATAACCCGGGAACTATGGTGAACAGTAAAAAGAATGTACACAATAATAAGTCACTTCACTGATTGCTTAACCACTGTTCCACAGCCGCAAAAGCAGAGCACATGCACAGGAAGCTCTCTTTTAACCGCAGGTCCAAACCATTCAACCCCTAAATGGGTAAGTCTCCCACTGCAAGCCAAGTTCACTAGTCCAAGGTTTCCCCTTTGAGAAACCTCTCTCCTTATAAGAAACAGACCATGGCAAACACGAGGATCACTCCAGAATCAGCAGAAGTTGCACCAACTCTTCGATTCTTCTTCCCCCTCTTGAGAACTTGCTTTATGCTTGCTTCTCTTCTTCACTTCAAAAATACATTTCCTTCCTCTACTATATTCTCGGCTGGTCCCTTATCAGCTTGGAATACAAGGAAGAACAATAAAAAACACTAGTGAACCTCTCTCCACGTCTTGCAAACGTGGGGGGACCCCACGACCTGCGTTAGGCAAACCGGAACCCTCCAAGCCTTTCGCCTAACCGGACTAATCACTATTATTGGTCTTGTATTTGTTGCATCAACAAGTTGGCGCCCACCGTGGGGCTACGTCGCTTATTTTCCTCGAAAAGACCAGTAGTGTAGCTCCATTCTCTAAAAAATCACCATGTCAGAAAGTGAATGTCCCAGAGAAGTTAATCAAGTTTCACGAACTCCCACACCTAACACTAGCCAAATGTCGCCAGCTGTGTCTACACCCCTCTCCGCTCCGGGAAGTACTCCCTCGGGAACCATGTTATCTGAGTTTACATCTTTTCAAACACCGACACCATCCCGATCAGGGGTACCTTCTCCTTAAGTTGGTGTTCTGAATACTCCAGAACGCGTTGATTTAACGCCGGAAGGAGTAGCTCGACACTTTCTGCAACTAAGATCCCTTCTCAATCAACATGTGAGCCAATAAAGGGAAAATGGAGTGAGAATAAGGCCAGATTATGACGAGCCAGAACCCTCACTATCACCCGGTCCACCACCACCTCCTTTCACTAGCTCACAGCCAAGTACTTCTCACTTTGAAGCTGGCCCGAGTATGACAAGCCAACCGTTCAACCCTACCCCTTATGTTCATGGGAGACCAAGCCCAACAGCCTTCCAATTGTTTTCTTCACAACCTGCTGTAACGGGCACTCCCCTTGGACACGAGACAACTCTTGAGCAACAATGGCAGTCACCAGTTTCAAGCATCCTGTCGCAACCCCCGTCCCCTAACTACCCGGGAATGGGCGGCCGCAGCCATTTTCGGTGGTATCGGTGTTTATCATTTTGGCAGCGGAAATTACATCAGGACCGTAGTTAGGAAATATTTTATTAGAGTAAAACACCATATTTTATATAAATAAACATATTGGGATAAAACCCAAGTTTTCATTACAAACGGATTTATAGGGGGAAACCCTATTTTATTGAAATAAAACATCTCTTTATTTAGGTAACTTTTATAGCCACTTTTCCAAGCCTTCAGTGTTGTCCAGCTGGCTTCTAGTTGGCTTTCACATTTTGTTACCTGAAACGCGTTTAAAAACATTTTGTCAATGGGAAATACTGGTGAGTGAATCCCAGTTTAATCAAGAAGAGTTTTATTAATTTTACAGTATTGAGAGCGATTACAATGTTTACATCTACACAATTACTCATTCAGTACTTGCCACTCGACCGGATCTGTGGCTATGATCATATCACACATTGGCTAACACGTTGTCCAATTGTGAAGGTTATCAAGTAATGTATACAAAACCCCATAATACCGGCAGCAATTGAAGAATTACAAAGACTCAATCACTGCTAATTATAATTTAAAACAATAAAGGTTTTGTAAAAACAGTTTACGAAAAGGTTTACAAAAAGGAGATTACTCACATTGCTGTTTTAGGGTTTTCCTTAGGGATTTCCTGGTGATTATCTATTAATTACACAAATGCACACGCGTTAGTATAATAACCCAATATTTACATTAGTAATACCCTCCCCGAGACGGCATTCCAACGACTACGTCGGGTAGAACCACGACAGCCGTTACGGAACCCTAGATTAATCGGGCAGCGTATCTAACACGTAACCGGGGTTATGATACTTACAACGAGGCAGAACTTCGTTATTTAGGGGGTTATTATGCCTGAAAATTACTTTGACTATGCAGAAATTCGAGAGAGAAAGTTGTGTGGTGCGAGTTGGGACTGAAGGCCGATGGCCTCTATTTATAGGGCTGATTTCGGACTTCCTCGCGGCCCGCGTAAACCGAAGGATAGTCCTTCGCAGCCCGCGACGTAGGGTGGTAGGACCTAGCTATGACCAGTCAACACTCATAGACTCGACACAAAGCCCGACACGTGGCAGCACTGGGTGCAGCCTGATCACTTATCTGTCGCGCCCCGCGTAGCCTGAAGACAAGGCCTTCGCGGCCCGTGAGCACCCAAAATCTTGTTTTTTTATTTTATTTTTAATTATATATGGTATTTTGAGCTCGGTTTTCGCATACGTGGTATGTTTTAAGACATATAGGGACATTTTAAATAATTATATGTGTTGGAAAAATTTTGGAGGGTTGTTATATCCTCTCCACCTTGTTTTAGAACTCGTCCTCGAGGTCTACTGGAATAAGTGTGGATATTTGCTTTGCATTTCTGATTCAAGCTCCCAAGTGTACTCTGGTCCTCTTTTGGAGTCCCATTTCACTTTGACCAGAACTAATCTCTTGAGTTTGAGATTCTTGACTTTCCTGTCTTCAATTTGTAGCGGTTTCTCTACAAATCTTAACTGCTCATTTACCTCTATATCCTTAAGAGGTACTACCAGTGATTCATCGGCTAAGCATTTCTTGAGGTTAGATACATGAAATACGTCATGTATTCCTGCAATTTCCTCTGGCAGTTGTAGCTGATAGGCTACAGGTCCTATTCTTCTGATAATTTTAAAAGGTCCAACATACCTGGGGCTTAGCTTTCCCCTTTTGATGAATCTTACCACTCCTTTCCAAGGAGAGACTTTCAATAACACCTTTTCACCTACCTGAAATTCCAATGGCTTTCGTCTGTTATCAGCGTAACTCCTTTGTCGATAACGTGCTGCTTTCAGTCGTTCCTTGACTTGAATGATCTTGTCGGTTGTTTCTTGCACTATCTCAGGTCCGGATAGTTGCTTTTCTTCAATTTATGCCCAACAAACTGGGGTTCGGAACTTTCGTCCATAAAGTGCTTCGAATGGTGCAGCATTGATACTTGTGTGATAGCTGTTATTATAAGAAAATTCTATTAATGGTAGATGATCGTCCCAATTACCTCCGAAATCAATTACACAAGCTCTAAGCATATCTTCCATCCTCTTAATTGTCCTTTCGCTTTGTCTATCCGTTTGAGGATGATAAGTTGTGCTTAGATTCAACTTGTTCCCATTGGTTTTTGGAAACTTGTCCAAAAATGAGAGGTAAAATGGCTATCCCTATCAGAAACAATTGATAAAGGAATTCCATGTAATGAAACTATTTCATTTACATATAACTTAGCTAACTGTTCCATACTGAAAGTTTCTTTCATTGGTAGGAAATGAGCTGACTTAGTTAGCCTGTCTACAATCACCCAGATCGTATCATTACCTTTCCTTGTTTTGGGTAATCTGGTAACAAAGTCCATTGTTATCAATTCCCATTTCCATACTGGCATTTCTAACTGCTGCAGATGTTCAGCTTTAACTTGTGAACATGTTAAACACTTAGAAACATAGGCTGCTATATCCTTTTTCATTCCTATCCACCAGAAATTCTTTCTTAAATACTGATACATCTTATCATTTCCAGGATGTATTGTATATTTAGACGTATGAGCTTCTTTTAATATATGGTGGCGTAGGTTTCCTAATTTAGGTATCCACATCCTCTTTTTATGGAATCTCCAAATTCCATCTCTTCCTTGTTCTAATTCCTTAATCATTCCTTTCAATTTCTTAGTATCATCCTTGATTACTGATTCTTGTGCCTTTCCAATTTGTTCATTTAAATCTACCTGTAGATTTAATTTAAGAGAATGTACTCTTTTTGGCTTTTCATGATACTTTCGACTTAAGGCATCAGCTACTACATTTGCCTTTCCTGCATGATACTGGATATTACAATCGTAATCACTTAATATCTCCATCCAGCGTCTTTGCCTCATATTCAACTCCTTTTGTCCGAAAACATATCTTAAACTCTTATGATCTGTGAAAATGGTAAACTTACTTCCATAAAGGTAATGTCTCCAAATTTTCAGGGTAAAAATAATAGCTCCTAATTCTAGATCATGGGTTAAATAATTCTCTTCATGATTCTTAAGTTGTCTAGAGGCGTAAGTTATAACATTTTGACGTTGCATCAACACACATCCATAACCTAACTTAGAAGCGTCACAATAGACTACAAAGTCTTCAGTTCCTTCTAGTAACGCTAGTATGGGTGCATTGGTTAATTTTTGCTTAAGAATTCTAAAGGCTTCTTCTTGTTTTGGTCCTGACGTGATTGTCGTAGGTACACGCAAATTTAATCCCAATAACTACTATAGATAGCGGTAAATGGGTATCAAACTCAGGGAGTATGTGGAATTTGTGTCGATTATGTAGCTTTGCACTTAAACTAAGATTAAACTAACATTGCAGAAATTAAAATTCAAGAGTTGATTGTTTTGATTTTAAGAACTAATATTAACTAATTAAATTGCAAATCAAAGAGTGTTTTTGTAAACAGATTAGGAACAAGCGACCATCCTAGATTTCAGGTTTTAATCCACACTAATGCTTATGCTTAACTAGAAAGAACCACATAGACATGGCTCGTGTTTGATTATCTGTTTGTGATGAAAGAGAACTAAGTACTCGGATTATAAAATGCGAGGTTGTTACTCGATGATCAATTGACAATTATCCAACCCTAGCCCCTCCCATGATATCTCGATTGCCAACGGCACCAAGAACGTATGGTTTAGATTAATATCAAACAATAATCAACAATTTACAAACAAATATCCAAACACCATAATAACTCAAACAAACATTCAAAGTTATTATTCTAGAAATTCAAGCACAAACATAGTGTTTCAAAAGCAAACCTTACATCTAGGATGATCACCAAAAGTTTAGCCACGCATGACTTGGTACATCATCATCACACAACGATTAATGTTCATACGAATCGAATACACAAACCGAATGTTAGCAATTGTTTGGAACCAAGTAAGAACAGCCAAAATCGCCCCTAGTGTGTTCTCTAACCGACCAATGATGAGAATAGGTGAAAAGACACTATAAAACTGATTTTAATGAGGCAGTTACACATCTTTGCGTCATGTCCACCGTAACTTACGGTACCACCGTAAGTTACGGTGGCCTTCAAGTTGTTACGGCAGCAGCTTCCTGAGTTACGGTGAGAAAAATGGCCAAAATCAGGTCCACCGTAAATTACGGTGGGACCGTAATTTACGGTAACAACCTGATTTTTGTGCCTTGTTTCAACTTTTGTTCCACGCGCGACCCGTTCAACTCCAAACCCTCCAAAGCTGCATTTTATCCACTTTAAGCTCCCGAACCGCACCTGAAACATAAGTAACCGTAGTTATCTAATTCAAGATAATTACACAATTAAATGAGAGATAAACTTGTCTTTTAACATCATAAAGGGTTGTCCCATGGACCACCCGTCACATCTCCACACTTAACCGTTGCTTGTCCCAAGCAACTCATCAAATCAATTTCAAAACAAGCGATCAATGTAAACCAAGCACAACATGCAATCCTATTACTAACCCCTTTTTAACACCCAACTAATGCACCCCTCACTATGTCTCTCCTCTCGGTAACAAGTAAGCACTAGCAATATGAGCTAGACACACAAAGGCTAACGGGCGGTTGCACAATTATAGGCTTGTTCCTAAATCGATCCTTCTCCTAACAAGTGCCAAACATGAATGCAAATCAAAGGGACTTTCAAGGTTGTAACGTGGCTAGGTGTATGGGTAGGAAATGGAATATATATGAAGCAGCGAAAACTTAACCCGGTCTTTTTATTACACAAATAAACAAACTAACAACTACCAATTTAACTAATATATACAGGATAACTAAACATCACTTCTTTTTCATTTTTCATTGCTTTTTTTTTATTCAAAGCAAACAACCATGCAATAAAGCATCAACATATCTACATCATATTACTACAACTACTACTACTACTAACACTATAAGACCGGGTCAAATTTGGGTAAATTTTTAAGTAAGTAGCTAGGGGTAACAAACAATAGGCTTTTAGGCACAAAATCGGCAACTAAATGTCCAAACTCCCGCCCCTCTCGCAACCATGCTCATATATAACTTATGAGGTCCAACCCCCCAAATCCCACACTCACACACACTATGACGAGGCTACCTAAATGCCCTTATCCTTTCTACATTCATGTTCAACTAAGGCCTCGAACCGCATTCAAGCACAAGTTCTAATGCACCCCCACCCGTAGCCACTCTCATCAAAGATAAGCATTATTTATATACAAATGTAGCTTCAACTCTCACCAAGAATAAAAGGATATCAAGGGTTGCCGGTGCATCAATTTGGGGTTAATCTAGGGTGTTCAAATTCTCACAATGTTTCGCTTGACTCAAAATTTTTCAAAATCTTCAAAAATTCCCCCCATCCCCACACTTGGGATACATTGACCCCAATGTATGGTTTTAGGAGGCTTTGATCACTAAAATCCATTCAACATCAACTAAAAGTTCTTCAACTCAAACCACAAATTTCTTTTTGTATTTTTCATTTTATAATTTTTTTAATGTTTTTCTTCTTTTTAAAACATGACACCACCAACAAGCACCAACCCAACATAACATAACAAACTAACACCACCCAACTGCCCAACCCAACATATCAAACTAACAAATATGCACAAAATATACAAAGGGAGAACACAACCTGACTAATAATAGCGCGGTCCCGGCGGCCCAAAAATGGAAGACATCATGTCGTTCCATTCTCCAAACGCAAATAAGCCGCTACTACTTCCACCTTGTTGTTGTTGAGCTCCCTCTTGTTGCCGTGGGTCAATCCATTGTGAATGGTGGATCGACGGGGTCGGATACGAAATACTACCATCATAAGGTGGTAGTGACGCATAATCCACATGTTGTGGATCCACAACCACCGGCCGCCCGGCGTGCCAGTCCGCATGCAATCTCCTTTCTTGGTCGTCATGGTATCGATTATTCATTTCCACTTCACGGGAATACGCATGTGTGCGATTCCATGCCTCTTGACGATCAAGGTTTTGTTTCAAGGACCGCTCTATGCTTGCACTCGTCATCGTGGTTTGGTCAAATAACGTCCGCTCCGACCCCGACCACGACTCAAAAATGGGTGCCGGAGGACGTTGATTCTCGATCACTTCTTGCATTGTGCCTTCATAAGCCCAACCCGGCACATAAGATCGCTCCGTATAATCGTAAAACATACCACCATAACCTCTACCATAACCACCTTGACCTACATTCTCACCTCCTTGCGGCTCGTCCGCATAATCCTCGTCACCACTTGGAACTACCTCCTCATCACTTTCCGGTTCATCCGGCTCACCCGGTAACAAATCTCGTGCACCCACCTTTTGTGCTCTCCACCTTTGCCCTTCTGACTTTAACTTATGATAACGCTCCGATTGTGTGTATGACCAACCAATCCCCAACTTATCTAATGTAAAAGGCAGATGCCTTTTTGTTGCCCCTCTATCTTCAGATGTTATTGCCTTTTGCTGTTTCATCAGCCCCGTGATTATTCGACAATACGGGACGATGTCTCTTCCTAACTTATTCCGGCAAATCCATAAGTGATTCATGATCAGATAGTGAATCGGAAAGCCCGGAGACCCATGCATTAGCGAATAGAGGACAGGTACCTCCGGAAACCTCACCTGCTCCTTGTCCCCCCTTCGTGGAATAACATTGAGAACACAGATTGCTAGCAACAATTTCGCTTCTATTTTTAAGTTCTTCCGGTATAGAATACCACTGTATTTACCGGGTAAAAACAGTGCTGCCAACATATCATTCCATTGAGCATGTTTCTCCGGTTTAACCAGAAGGTCATCAAGAGTGGGAATCATGTAATCACGAGCTGGAAGGCAATCGTATTTCCCAAGCTTCTTCAACGTGTCAAAAGACATCTCCACCGGAATCCCATTCACAATACCCGTTAGCTTCATTTGTGATGGCCTTTCATACGTGTTGCATTTAAGAGTTGCCATCCATTCTTGTATTTCGGATATGAACAAATTGTTTTTATCTTTATCATAACAATTAAGCGCCCCCTCCCAACCTAGAGCGCGAAATTTATCAAACACACCGAACGGGCTGAATTGAACCTCATTAACTTCTCTCTCACAAATGAATGCAGCCGCCTTGTTTTTCAATTTGTTCATACTGTCATGGTAGAGTGTTGGCTGCCACTCCTCTGCTTGGTCATCCAATGGTCCCGAATCCCATTTTGGCTTTTCAGCCGGGTCCAACTCCATTTCCTCCTCTTCACTTTCGCTTTCGCTTACTCGACCCATGTATTGTCTCTTCCTTGGTTGTTGTTCCGGCTGTTTACCCTTTCCATTCGAAGACGAAGATGAACTAGCTCCGGTCTTTTCTTTTGTTCGTGCCATTTCCTACACACATTAGAGCAAACAACACAACCAAATGAAACAAAATTAGACTCTTTTCTCACAATATCCCCACACTTGTTACTATGGTTGTAGATGTTAGTGAACAAAAAGTTTATAAATTTTTCAAAAATTTGGGCATGGTGTCTCTACAATGTAGAGACTCCAAAAGTTCACTACTTTACTTACAATCCTACATCTACAAACCATAATCATGTTCAAGTAACAAGTAACAAGTCAAAACTATGAACAAGCAAGTGGGTGTAAACAAATAATACTATTAACCTTCATTCTCACAATGTATCAACAAAACATAGTAAATAAACTTCCATACCTTGTTTGAAGATGTAAGAAACACAAATGAGGCAACAACTTCAAAAAGCCCCAAAATTTCGAAACTAGGGTTTAAAGTTCGAACCCGAAAGCTTCGTTTTCTAGTAAATCTCTTGGCAAAATCAGAAACTACGTGAAAAATTAGTCAAAATAGACTCCGATTTCACTTAGTTTGGACAAGAATTGAGTGAGATATGGAGGATTGAAGGTTGAAGAAGAAGATGGATTTTGTGGGTCTTGATTGAAAAAGATGGATGGCAATGATAGAAAAGAGAAGTGCAAGAGAATGAGTGGCTGGGGTAAACTTCACGTGATCTGATTTAATTTTTTTTTATATACATGCAGAACCGGAACGACCCTTTGACTTGCCAGGTCCGCCGTAAATTACGGTGGGACCGTAACTTACGGTGGATACTGGCCAAATGTTTCTACCGTAACTCAGAAGAGTTACACCGTAAAGGCCAAACACATTTGCTCCCCACCGTAAATTACGGTATTACCGTAAATTACGGTGATATCTGGGAGTTCCTGGTTCGCTGAAAAATGCTGTTTTAAGGTTCATTTTTTTTATATTTTTCAAGTTTTTCAATTTTTTTTATGTTTTTTATTTTTTTCAAAAACGTGTAAAAATCACCCTACCCCCTCGAAAATCCCGTGTTGTCCTCAACACAATGTAAGAGTAATTCATGACCCGAATATCCCCACACTTGTTTCAAACACGGATCTCAAGGAAATACGGTAATTTTGCACACTATACAAAACAAAACAAAATGAAATACTACTATTTACACTACCAAACCTGGGCCTCTCACGGTTGTTCCTCATTGACCGGGCGTAAGATGTAGCCCGCTTTGTCAAGCTCCAAGTTATTGATGTCGTTCCCTTCCAAGTATGGCTTCAACCGGTGACCGTTCACCGTTTGTTGTTTTAGCGTGTGCTCATCTTGGATATCTACATCACAAAACCTCCCAACTCTCCGAACGACATATGGGACCATCCATTTGCTTTTAAGCTTGCCCGCGAACATCTTGAGTCTTGAGTTATACAACCAAACTTTTTGACCCACTTCGAACGTTTTCTTTCTCAATTTCGCATCGTGAACTTTCTTGAGCTTGTCTTTATAAGCCGATGCACATTCATATACTTCATCGCGAATCTCTTCTATCTTGCTTAATTGTAGCTTTCTCAACTTTCCCGCCTCGTCATAGTCCGCGTTTACCGTCTTAATTGCCCAATGTGCCCGATGCGCTAACTCCATTGGCAAGTGACAACCCTTTCCATACACCATCCGGTAAGGCGTTGTACCAATTGGAGTCTTGTAGGCCGTTCGGTATGCCCACAATGCATCGTCTAATTTACTTGACCAATCCTTCCTATCCGTTCTTACCGTCTTCATGAGAATCTCCTTGATTTGACGGTTGGACACTTCGACTTGTCCACTCGTTTGCGGATGGTAAGGTGTGGCAATCCGGTGATTCACGCTATACCTCTTCAATAATTTCCCGAAGTTGAAGTTCTTGAAATGCGAACCACCATCACTTATAATAACCCGCGGGATGCCAAAACGAGAGAAAATGTTGGATTGAACAAATTTACAAACAACCGAATGGTCGTTTGTTCGTGTTGCAATAGCTTCAATCCACTTCGAGACGTAATCCACCGCTACCAAAATGTATAGAAAACCATTCGAATTCGGGAAGGGACCCATAAAGTCTATACCCCATACATCAAATATCTCTACAACCAAGAATGGTTGTAATGGCATCTCATCCCTCTTCGATATGCTTCCCATCTTTTGACAATTTATGCAATTTCTAGCGAACTCACATGCATCCTTGAAAATTGTGGGCCAATAAAACCCACATGAAAGAACCCGATGCCCACTAAATTGACCTCCACATGCGGACGAATGAGCATGGGTCAAAATTTCCAACACTTCTGTCTCGGGCACACACCTTCGTATAACTTGATCCGGTCCAATCTTGAAAAGATCCGGTTCATCCCAAATATATTGCTTCACTTGAACCATAAATTGTTGTCGGCGCTTCTTGGTCCAATGACTTGGGATGGCACCCGTGGCTAAGTAATTGACATAGTGAGCATACCACGGTGCAACAAAGGTGGAAACGGCTAAGAGTTGCTCGTCGGGAAACGTTTCATTTATTTCACTAACATCATCGATCCCTTCCACCGGAATCCGAGACAAGTGATCCGCCACTACGTTCTCACTTCCCTTTTTGTCTCGGATTTCTAAATCGAACTCTTGTAACAATAATACCCACCGAATCAAACGAGGCTTCGCGTCCTTTTTCTCCATCAAATATCGGACCGCACTATGATCCGAATAAACCACCACTTTGCTCCCCCAAATATAAGCACGAAACTTATCCAAAGCATACACCACCGCTAATAACTCCTTTTCGGTTGTGGTGTAATTGAGTTGCGCTTCGGATAAAGTTTTGCTTGCATAGTAAATCACCACCGGCTTTCTATCAACCCGTTGACCCAAAACTGCACCAATAGTGGTGTCGCTTGCATCACACATTATCTCGAACGGCTTTGACCAATCCGGTGGTTGCAAGATAGGAGCTTTGACCAAGTGTTCCTTCAAAACAGTGAAAGCTTGCATACACTCGTTAGTAAAAGCAAATGGGACATCTTTTAATAACAAGTTGCATAAGGGTTTGGTGATAACACTAAAACCCTTTATGAAACGTCTATAGAAACCCGCATGTCCCAGAAATGACCTTACACCCTTAACATTTTTCGGAGGTGGCAAAGATGCTATTACCCTTATTTTTGCCTTATCCACCTCCATCCCCCTTTCAGAAATTACATGACCCAACACAATGCCCTCTTGTACCATGAAATGACTTTTCTCCCAACTAAGCACTAAATTTTTCTCAACACACCTTTTTAAAACCTTTTGTAATTCGTTGAGACAAGCATCAAAACTAGTGCCAAAAATGGAGAAGTCATCCATAAATACTTCGAGCGACTCTCCAACCATGTCCGAGAAAATACTCATCATACATCGTTGGAAAGTTGCCGGAGCATTGCACAAGCCAAATGGCATTCGCCGAAAGGCAAAGGTGCCATACGGACAAGTGAAGGTGGTCTTGTGTTGGTCATCCGGGTGTATTGCTATTTGATTGTAACCCGAATACCCATCCAAAAAACAGTAATATTTGTTACCCGATAATTTTTCAATAATTTGGTCACTGAAAGGTAGCGGGAAATGGTCCTTAGAAGTGGCGGCATTCAATTTTCGGTAGTCAATACATACACGCCACCCGGTAACCGGTCGGGTGGCAATTTGTTCACCACTTTCGTCCTTGACTACTTGATTGCCGGCCTTCTTAGGCACAACTTGGGTGGGACTCACCCAAGCACTATCCGAAATCGGATAGATAATTCCCGCGTCCAACCATTTGATTACCTCCTTTTTAACTACCTCCCTTAGGTTCGGATTTAATCGCCTTTGAGCTTCTCGTGTCGGTTTAGCATCTTCGGTGGTAATAATCTTGTGCATGACAATTGATGGACTAATTCCTTTGAGATCGGTAATTGTCCATCCGATAGCTCCCTTGTTTTCCTTCAAGACTTCCAACAATGCTTGCTCTTGTGCCAACTCTAAATTAGAGGCAATAATGATTGGTAAAGTGTCATTATCCCCTAAAAACACATACTTCAAGTGGCTCGGCAAGTCTTTAAGTTCCAATTTCGGCGGTTCCTCTAACGATGGTTTAGTACCCGAATCTATTTCCACCGGTAAGCCGTCGAACTGGTGGGTCCATGGCGGTCGACCCTCTTTCAAAGCCATGGCATCTTGTTTTTCCTCTTCAACCCGGAGTGCATAAGCATGTACCTGTTCAGAAAAATCACACAGGAAAACATCCAAACCATCCTCCTCATACTCATGTGGGTTGCATCCGTCAACTATATCTGCCATGAAACACTCATCAACACCATTAGCATTAGAATTGTTAGTAAAAACATTCAAACGCATTTTTCGATTCCCAAAAGTCATATCGACTGTACCAAATTTACAATCGATTACTGCATGTGCGGTGCTAAAAAATGGCCGACCCAAAATTACGTTTTGTTGTTGTTTTGGGTCCGCGGACGAGTAGTCCAAGACTAGAAAGTCAACTGGGTAATAAAACTCATCAATTTTAACAATGACATTTTTAACCATACCCCGGGGTAACTTATGAGACAAATCGGCCAAAACAACCGTTGTCTCCACCCTTGCTAACGGACCAAAATCATATTGGTCATATAAGCCCCCCGGTAAAATGCTAACCCCGGCTCCAAGATCTAGCAACGCCTTAGCCATTTGAAAATTACCAACTTGTATGTTAATCAATGGCGTGCCCGGATCTTGGAGCTTAGGAGGAAGCTCCCCGTTCAAAACTGCACTCACTTGCCCGGTTAAGTCAACCCGCTTAGGCATTTTCTTCTTGTTTTGCCTTTTTTGTGTACATAATTCTTTTAAAAATTTTGCATAGGCGGGTACTTGTTTTATTGCATCAAGTAATGGAAGATTAATTTTTACTTGTTTAAACATGTCCGACAACTCTTCTTTTTGGGGACCTCTTGATGCAATAAAATTTTTCTTTCCTGGGTCAAGTAAAGCCGATGGAAACGGGACTTGACTCGGTTCACCCTCAACTTTTTCATTCTTTTCATTTTCACCCAACCCCGGTTTGTTAACATTTGTTTCTTTAGGTTTAACCGGTGAAACTTCATCATCACTATCATTACCCGTGATGTCCTCAACTACCCCCTCAACCAATTCGGGTGACAAATTAGCTTTAAACTCTTTTCCACTTCTCAAAACACTAACATGATGAACATTAACATTACCTCTTGACGAACCGTGTGATGGATTTACCTTGGTGCCGCTAGGAAGTTGACCCTTATTTTTCTTCAACTCCGCCACATCGGTTGCCAATTGACCCATTTGGGTTGTTAGTGATTGGATGCTTTTGTCACGAACCTCATCCTTTTGCATTCGAACTTCATCGAGTTGGTTCCGTTTTTGCATCTCCGTTTGCATGCTTTTTAGCATCTCCATCATCTCATTTCCACCCGAAGACCCCCCTTGCTCTTGACCCGGTTGATATTGCTTTTGATAGCCTTGGTTGTTTCCGCCTCGATATCCACTTTGGTTGTTGTAAGGTTGGCGCGAACCAAAGTTACCTTGGCTACCTTGAAAGTTCGGGTTAGATTGATTTGAGGGGTTCCCATACCGGAAATTTGGGTGGTTCCTCAACCCGGGGTGGTAGGTATTAGAATTCATGTTGTTGTAGTTTCTACCACCCCCTCATTGACCTTGAACCGCATGAACCTCTTCATATTGCCCTTCCACCATTCCTTGGCAATTTTCAGCCGCATGACCTATTTCATTACACAATGCACAAACATCATAAATTTGGTTAGTAGTTTGAACATTACCATCATCTATTGCGTGCACTTGAGGTCGGGCAATGGCCGGTCGCGCTCTTCTCGATGCTTGAGCCTTTCTCTTTGATGTAATTGCCATATTCTCTAAGAACTCCCAATCATCATTCTCATAGTTTGTGCCAAAAGTCCCACCAGTAATGGACATTAAATCGCGAGCATCTTCGGCACTCAACCCCTCGTGGAAGGCATTCATTAATTCCCACAATTCAATTCCATGGCGAGGGTAATTTTTGATCATCATATTGAAACGTTCAAATGCCTCATGGAACATCTCACCATGTTGTTGTTGGAAGCTCCTCAACCCCTTTCTAGCATCGTTGGTCTTTTGAGCGGTGTAAAATTCGTCTAGGAAAATTTGTTGCATCTCCGCCCAAGTATAAATAGATGCTGAAGGCAAAGTGTAGAACCACTTCTTTGCCTTGTCCTCCAAAGAAAATTGAAATAGGACCAACTTGACATCATCAGCCGAAAAACCTTGACTCCCAAGAGTATTGCAAATTGAGTCATAGGCCTCTAAGTGAAAATACGGCTCCTCCGTTGCTAGCCCTTTGTATTTCGGCAAACTTTGCAAATAATTTGTTCTTACTTCAAAGGTTCTCCCTTGGTTGTTGTGAGGGATAACCACCGGTGAAGGGTTTTGAGTAATTATCGGCCTGAAATGTGCTTCTATTCCCCGTGCATGTTCCCTAAGATGCCTTCTTGGAACACCCAATCGACCCCTTGGACGAATAGGACCCATTGATCTTGGTATATGCCCTTGTGGTGCGAACGGTGGTTGAAATTGTTGTTGTGGCATCGGTGGGTGTTGAATTGGCCTTTGAAATTGTGGTTGTACATTTTGTGGCTGAACTTGTTGCAATGGGATAGGGCGTTGCATTGGTGGCCCTTGTGGTCTTGGCCGAATATGTTGCGGTATGAGTTGTTGTTGTTGTGGCACTCCACCTACACTTGCCATTCCTTGAGATTGACTTTGCACATAACCGAACTCTCCTTGATCACCATCACCCCCATAAGCATAAGCATACCCATCTTCATCATAACCCTCAAAATCTTCGTATCCTTCCTCATACCCATCTCCCCCTATACCCGAAGTTTGCCCAAATGGAATGGTCGAGTATTGAAAACCTGACTGGTTGGATGGTCTAAATGTAGAAGTAGTATGGACAACAGTTGAACCTTGTGGTACTGTATAGGTTGAAGATGATTGCCCTGAAACTGGGAAGAAATGAGTGAATGGTGGAATCGTAGTAGATGGGCTAAAGGAAAGATTGGGTTCAACTTGAGTAGTAATCAGTTGTGTGGTGTTGGTTGGTGTAGTATCATGAAGTGGAGTAGGCATTGTGGTGATGTTTGGAATAATGGTGTTTGGTGATGGTTGTGTGGAAGTAGGTATAAAAGATGTGGTCGTTTGACCCGTTGTGGGTGGTACTTGTGTTTCTTCCATGATATTTCTTGGTGTAATGGGTGAAGTGGGTGAACCGATGATTCTGTTTTCTCGTAGTAAAACTCTGTTTTGCCTTAGTGTTCTTTCAATCTCCGGATCAAATGACAATGGTGAAGCTTTGTGAGAGCCTCTAGTATGCATGCACCTGTAGAACCTGCACACTAAACACACCAGTGTAAACCCGAAAATAACAAAGCAAAACTAACAAACTGACACACGTTGCGCACTACTCCCCGGCAACGACACCAAAATTTGACGTGATTGTCGTAGGTACACACAAATTTAATCCCAATAACTACTATAGATAGCGGTAAATGGATATCGAACTCAGGGAGTATGTGGAATTTGTGTCGATTATGTAGCTTTGCACTTAAACTAAGATTAAACTAAAATGGCAGAAATTAAAATTCAAGAGTTGATTGTTTTGATTTTAAGAACTAATATTAACTAATTAAATTGCAAATCAAAGAGTGTTTTTGTAAACAGATTAGGAACGAGCGACCATCCTAGATTTCAGGTTTTAATCCACACTAATGCTTATGCTTAACTAGAAAGAACCACATAGACATGGCTCGTGTTTGATTATCTGTTTGTGATGAAAGAGAACTAAGTACTCGGATTATAAAATGCGAGGTTGTTACTTGATGATCAATTGACAATTATCCAACCCTAACCCCTCCCATGATATCTCGATTGCCAACGGCACCAAGAACGTATGGTTTAGATTAACATCAAACAATAATCAACAATTTACAAACAAATATCCAAACACCATAATAACTCAAACAAACATTCAAAGTTATTATTCTAGAAATTCAAGCACAAACATAGTGTTTCAAAAGCAAACCTTACATCTAGGATGATCACCAAAAGTTTAGCCACGCATGACTTAGTACATCATCATCACACAACGATTAATGTTCATACGAATCGAATACACAAACTGAATGTTAGAAATTGTTTGGAACCAAGTAAGAACAACCAAAATCGCCCCTAGTGTGTTCTCTAACCGACCAATGATGAGAATAGGTGAAAAGACACCATAAAACTGATTTTAATGAGGCAGTTACACATCTTCGCGTCATGTCCACCGTAACTTACGGTACCACCATAAGTTACGGTGGCCTTCAAGTTGTTACGGCAGCAGCTTCCTGAGTTACGGTGAGAAAAATGGCCAAAATCAGGTCCACCGTAAATTACGGTGGGACCGTAATTTACGGTAACAACCTGATTTTTGTGCCTTGTTTCAACTTTTGTTCCACGCGTGACCCGTTCAACTCCAAACCCTCCAAAGCTGCATTTTATCCACTTTAAGCTCCCGAACCGCACCTGAAACAGAAGCAACCGTAGTTATCTAATTCAAGATAATTACACAATTAAATGAGGGATAAACTTGTCTTTTAACATCATAAAGGGTTGTCCCATGGACCACCCATCAGGTCCCCATTCAAACTTAGTAGATGTACAGGTTAGGTTAGTTAAGGGAATGTCTATTCTAGAAAAATCTCGAATAAACCTTCTATAATAACCAGCCAATCCTAAGAAACTTCTAACCTCGGTTGGTGACTCCGGGGTTTTCCATTTGGTAATTGCCTCGATCTTGGTGGGATCCACATGAATTCCTTCATGATTCACGGTAATCAATGCACATACGCATCGATCCGTCTTTCTTTTTGACAAACAATATTGGTGCTCCCCATGGCGATTAACTTGGCTGTATGAATCCTTTCTCCAACAGTTCGTCTAACTATTTCTTTAACTCTTGCATTTCTGCGGGTGCCAAACGGTAAGGTGCTTTGGCAATTGGTGCTGTCCCTGGTAGCAGGTGAATTCGGAATTCAACTTCTTTGTCTGGCGGTAGTCCTGGTAATTCTTCTGGAAATACATCTAATTGGATTATTCGGTGACCCTAAATAGTCAGTATGAGTAGTTCATCATCAAGTACAAAGGCGGAATCAATGTAAAAGATGTCAACAGAGCTTGTTCCTTTCTAATCTTCTTCTTATTGATCAATCCTGAGCTTTTTACACGTTCAAATGCCAAACGGACAGCACCTCGACTCAGAGCATATGATCAGATTCCGCTCCAAATGAACATAGCACACACCTATTTATAATGTTGAGATTCCGCTCCAAATGACATGTCTGTTTCAAGCGAAATCACATGTGTTGATTTCGCTTGAACTGCACATCGACACTTTCAAGCGGAATCACCCACTTTTACATATAAAACCCTAAATTCTAACCCTGTTGTGCACTCGTTTATCCTATCTAGACATAAGACTCGATTAAGACGAAGTTAACAGACACTAGGTGCACCAACAGACTCCCCCTTGGATGTTGACGAAGTCTTCAGCGTCGAGTCTTTAGACTTTAGCCTCTTTCCAAATTGTCTTGACATTGTAAAGCTCCCTTCAATCTTTATCTTCAAACTTTAATCTTCAATCTCCCATTTGAATGTTGATCCAGAATTCTGACTCCCCCTTTCGCAGACTCCCCCTCTCGATATGCTGAGGCTCGAATTCTGGTTCAAACTTTGACATTTTGATGCCATGGGGAACTTTTGTTTCCTGCACAATCTCTACCTTAATATAAGATATATGACAATAATAGTTTCAATACAAACTTACCATTCACCTTCATTTGTTGTTTTGTCAGAAATAGAAATCCACTTAAGTATTCAGGTCCAAATTAATGACCCTGATTACTCAATTAGTCTACCAAGTCCAACTTAATGACCTTGGTTGATCTGAGACAAATCACACTGACATTTTGAAAACAAACTAGTTCAAACATTTTCTGAAAATTTACAAGTTTCAACTTAATAAACTTGTTTTGACTTTCCATTTTCTTAATTAACATATTAAGCTCACAACTCATCCTCCAGCCCAGAAACTTCCTGCATCTGCTTCAAATCGAATCTGAAGATCAACTCTCCACTTTGGTTTGTCAAAAATAAAGCAGAAATGTAAAATCTTTTTGGATTTTTAATAAAGCTTCTAAACAAGAAATGAAATGCAAAACTAAAATGCAGTAAATGTAAACTATTTACAAACATATTTTTGGTGAGCGTGTTAGGGAATCATATCAGCTAGTCGACAAGTCACAAGTACCGTTAAGCTTCAATTACATACTCAGAATTAAACAATTCGCTTAGATTGTCGATATACTGATCCACTTAAATTTTCACACAATTTTCAATCTGTCCAGGATACGAATTTAGTGTTTTAAAGACTTAAACTTATACGTGTGTCCCACCTCTTGAATATACTCCCGTATCCAAATCCCAATATTCAGTCTTACAGGTGAGTATACCACAGCTGATATCTGTAAGGGGTTAAATTGCGAAGAACCGTGAGAGCTCAGGTCAGAACTTCCGTTCAGCAGAGAGATGACGGCTTCGACTTTGAGTGGGTCCGCTTTAGAGGATCTTTTTTACAACAGTCATGATTAGCATTTTTCAATGTTTTATCATTTTTTAGCTGAGGGCGGTGCAATATTTCAAGCAATGCAGAAAGTATTATACGGGGACTAGGCTATTGCTCCCGCAAAATCAGAACTCCCAGAATAATACCCCAGATATCGCTGAGTATAAAGACCTAGTATCTTTGAAAAAGGGATCCTTCAAACAAGATTTCAGGGGTTATCTATATATCCAAGTAGTGTTCCCCACGAAATAAGCAAGTAAGGATTTTAGGTTTATATCTCGAACAAACCTACTAAATGTGCAAAAACCTATCGGCACATCATCAGCGAGACTGTTTAAAACTTTTTAAACATTACATATCTTTAGCATACTGTAACTGTCAAGCCAATGTACTATCATTTTCCCTTTTTACACAAGCTCTTTTTCAGTTTTCTATTGTTTTTGGATTTTGAAAATATCTCATGTTTTTGTATTTTTGAAAATTTTTACTGTTTTTGTATTTTCTGAAAATATTACCCTACTCTCCCCCTAAGTACCAAAACAAGTAAAAAATCGACAAACCATTGCAGATTGCTTCTCAACATCATCATCTACATTGGTACCTTCATCAACGCCAAGAATCTTTTCCAACACCGATAAAAGCTTCATACCGTTCAATTTTAACAAGTATTGAAAACGAGTTTTATCAAACGCTTTGGTATGTAAATCAGCTTTTTGTTCGTCAGTGTGGATTTTCTCAATTCGTATCAACTTCTTCTCGAAACAATCTCGAATGAAGTGATGACGAATTTCAATGTGTTTCGTTTTAGCGTGATGAACAAGATTTTTTGTAATGTTAATCGCTGCCTCATTATCAACAAAGATATGGGTGTTTAGAAATTGCAAACCGTAGTCGCGCATTTGTTGCTGGATCCACAAGATCTGTGAGCAGCAACTGCTAGCAGATACATACTCCGCTTCACATGTGGATAAAGCCACAAATGTTTGCTTTTTGCATTGCCAGGTAACCAATCTTGATCCAAATAACTGGCACCCAGCTGTTGTTGATTTAGGCTTAACTTTGCAGCTTCCGAAATCTTAATCAGAATATCCTTCGAGCATAAATTCTCCATCTTTTGGATACCCCAACCCCAACCCCAATGATGGAGTTCCATTAAGGTAGCGTAATATCCTTTTGAGGATTACCATGTGCGACGCTCTCGTATTAGATTGAAATCTTGCTGCGAGGCAGGTTGGATACATAATATCGGGTCTTGAAGCTGTCAAATACATCAGCGATCCGATCATGGAACGATACAACGTTTCATCTACCTTCTCTCCGGTGAGATCAGGGTTTACCCATGGTTCGTCGCTAACGGGGTGGAAGTTGGAGTAGAACCTGACATCCCGAATTTCTCCAAGATATCATGAACATACTTCGTTTGATGTATGAAAATTCCCTTAGGTAGTTGATCAACCTGAAGTCCCAAGAAGAATTTCATCTCACCCATCGATGACATTTCGAATTTCTGCTTCATAACTTTTTCAAAATCTTTGCACAAATTTTCATTTGTTGACCCGAATATGATGTCGTCCACGTATATCTAAACAATCAGAAGATGTCCATCGACCTCTTTGGTGAAGAGAGTGGCATCCACTTTTCCACGAATGAAGCTGTTGGCTAGTAGGTGTTGAGACAATGTCTCATACCAAGCTCTCGGAGCCTGGTGTAAACCATACAGCGCTTTGTCTAGCAAGTAGACCTTGTCTTTGTGGATTGGATCGGTGAAGCCCGGTGACTGTCCGACATATACCTCCTCTTTTACCTTCCCATAGAGAAACGCCGATTTAACATCTAACTGATATACTTTGAATTTTTTCCACGATGCAAATGCTAGGAAGATTCTGATCGCTTCTAGTCGAGCAACCGGAGCATATACTTCAGTGAAATCTATACCCTCCTGCTGACTGAAACCCTGGACTACGAGTCGAGCTTTGTTACGAATGATAACCCCTCTATCATCTTTCTTACACTTGAACACCCACTTGGTGTTTATCTTCCTCTGACCATCAGACAAGTCTACTAACTTCCACACTCCTAACTTCTCAAACTGACTCAACTCTTCTTGCATAGCATTGACCCAAGAATCTTCAGTTAGCGCCTCTTTATAAGTTCGCGGTTCGATCTGCGAAATAAAACAACTTAGTGAAAACTCAGTTTGTAAAGGTGCTACTGTAGAATAAAAACAAGTAAGGCCTTGGTCAATTTGACGTCTAGTGCGAACGCCTGATTGTAATTCTCCAATGATCAGGTCCTCTGGATGGTATGAAAGAGTTCTTGGCATCACCTCGCCTGGAACATCTACCTCGCCTTCCAGATTTGTAATATTTTGATTTGCACCTTGTTCACTGACTGGGTTTGTTTGACTTGAAATCTGAATTTGCTCCCCCTCAGAATCTGAATCACCACGATCAAATACTGGTCTGTTCTCAGATTCTTGATCATCATTCTGTGCCATCTGATTATCATGAGCAACTTCATTTTGTTGGACATCATCATGTTCTCCAGCATTGCTTGGACCTGCTTCATCGTCATTTGAAGTTTGTCATGGTCGTCTTGAATACTCAGCTGGGAACCTTTCCTGCGAATCTTCATACTCTCTTAGAATATCCAACTCGTCAAAGAAATCTTGTTCTTGTTCTTCTTATTCTTCTTCTTCTTCTTCCATATCAAACGAATCCCACAATTTATCGTAATTAAAATGCCATGAATCGCCTGGATTCTGCGGTGGCATTGTGTAACCTTGACACTCAACATTGTGTGCTTCAATAATCCGCTTCAAGCTTGGAACAAAGACTCGTTTCAATGGACTTGTATAACCCACGAAAATTCCTTCAATGCTCTTTGGACCAAATTTACCAAAAGGCTCTAGAACAGTACAGGGTGACCCAAACGGTTCTAAATACTTCAGGTTCGGCTTGCGTTTATTGATCAACTCGAAACACGTCTTATTGAATTTCTTAACAGTGAGAACCCGGTTGAGCGTATAGCATGCGGCGGATACTGCTTCTGCCCAAAAATTTACTGGTAGCTTTGAATCAGCAAGCATCTTCCTAGCCGTTTCAATTAGCGTCTTGTTCTTTCTTTCAGCTACTCCATTCTGCTGCGGAGTGTAAGGAGCACTAAATTCATACAGTATTCCTCTTTCATCACAATATTCTTCCATCTTGCTGTTCATGAACTCTGTACCATTATCACTTCTAATTCTTTTGATACACCTTTGGTATAAGTTTTCAATTTTTCTGAACAACGCCATCAAACGTCTCATCTTTCGACTTCAGAAATGAAACCCATGAAAACCTTGAAAAATCATCCGTGACAACCAAACAATAGTAATCACCAGTAATGCTTTTGACATTCACTGGACCAAAAAGATCCATATGAAGTCTCTCTAAAGGTCTTGATACTGAGTTGACTTTCTTTTGAGGATGTGATTTCTTTTTCTGCTTGCCTTTGATGCAGCTAATGCACTCCCCCTCAAGATGAAAACCTTTGACATGAACACCCATAGCCAAATCATTGTGCACCAAGTGATTCATTTTTCTAAGATGTATATGACCCATCTTCCGGTGCCACAATTGCGATTCCTTCTCAGTTGCTCTTGAAACAAAACAATGTGCCTGACCCGTTGTTGTAGTTGCTACACTCATGTCCAATACATACAGATCATTCACTCTAGGTGCCCTCATGATAATCCATTCTTCAGGGATAACAAATCCTGGTTTCAAGATCAAACATTCTTTGTCTGTAAAGTGCGTTGTATACATGCGATCACAGATCTGAGATATGCTCAGAAGATTGTTTTCAAGCTCGGCGATGTAGTTAACTCTTTCAAACGTAACAATCCCATTGGATAACGTTCCTTCACCAACTATTCTACCACCTTGATTGCCTGCAAAACCTACATAACCACCATTGAAATTTCTAACATCGTACAGCAGAGCTGTTTTCCCCGTCATATGCCGAGAAGCTCCGTTATCCATAATCCAACGCGAAACAGATCTTTGAAGCTCCTGCACATATCAGAAACATTTAGTGAGATTTTGATGCTACCCAAGCCTCTTTCGACTCAGGTAACTGGACTTTAATGTGAGATTTTGTAGTGTAAAGTGGCGGAAAATTTTCATCATTCATCTTCAAGCTCTCTGTAGACCCAACCTCAACCTCTTTGTATAAGAAAATTTTGTCTTTTTGAGGTTGACCAGATGGTTGGTCTTTTTTCGAAACAATCTTTTTCTCAGAAGTAATAGCCTCTTGTGGTTCAAGTTTCTCATAGTAATCCGAAGGAACATCCATCTTTACCGGTGTGGTAGAAGACGATTGTTTCTCCGACTCTGAAACCTTTAGTTTTGGAACACTTGATTTCTTTTCAACCACTTTTGGCTTCCATGCTTGTTGAGACGATGCAACCCGTTTGTAAAACTTGTCATTTTTAGTTACCATATTCTTAATAGGCTCAATTTTGATCTTGGTGTTGTCATTTTTCAAAACCTTTTTCTCAACAACCAATGGAGCTTTTCCCTTCACATCAACTTTCTTTCTTGAATTCATCACAACTTCAGTCTTAGGCTTCAAGTTGGTACACTTTCGTGCAATATGTCCAACCTGATTGCATTTGAAGTATGTTCGAGTGTCAACTACCCGACTTGTGCCTTCAGACTGAGGTTGCGATGCTTTCTTCTCAAAGAACTCTTTGTTTGATTTTGAAAAAAATTCAGATTCCTCATCAGAAAGTGAACTTGAACTGTTCACAAACACCTTTTTCTCAGCAAACTTCTTGTTTTGAACATTCTTTTTCTGATAATTCTTACTACCCTGATAACCACCCGACCATCTGTTTCGATTGTTGTTATAAAAACGCTGTGGAACAACATGTTTCTTGTAGTAAGCTTTATCTTTTTCAAAATTCATTTGCCTCTTCGTCTGTTTTAGACCTTCAATCTCAGACAGATCAATTTCAACCAATTTGAAAACATTTTTCAATTTATCAACATTAACATTCTCCAGTGGAAAATCAGAATCCGAATACAACTTATCAGATCCAACCATCTTGTACATCACAAGACCCGGTTCATCACCTAAGTTGTTTTTGGATTTTGGTTTTGGAATGTAATTGTTCAGAAAACACTCTTCATCCTCAACTGAATCACTATCAGATTTCAAAACACTTTCAGCCATGCCTTTCACAATATCAGTTTGAACACTATCATCAGATGAAGAAAATGTAACATCAATTGACTCTGGAAGTTTTATTTCATTTGTTTCATCTTCATCATTAACCAACCCGGAGTTTTTCTTTGAATAATTGTTTAAAACTGGTGGTGGAACCTGATGAAACCCAATCCCAGTTCCATCCGAGTAAACATCTTCGCCTGCTTTGTTTTTCCCGATGGGTTTGGGAACAATGTGTTGTAAAACAAAGCTTACAGAGTTGTAACTGTTCAATTTCAACTGGATGCGTTCATTTTCAATTTTGGCTTCTTGAAATTGAAGCTTCAACTTAGCAATTTCATCCAGTTGCTGATTGATTAACTCTTCTTTCACTCTAAGAACACCGGTCAGTTGAAGATTTTCCTTGTCTGTCTTACCATTTCTTTCATCACAATATTTAACCGTTCGTTTTAGCTTCTCAAAATTTTATGAGATTTGACGATTTTCAAGAATCAATTTTTCATTTTCTTTCCTAATTCTTTCTACGTCATTTTTATCTTTTTCGATTTTCTCAGTTAATTCTTTTAATTTGTCATTCGAAGCTTTCAATAATTTATCCCGGTTTAAGATTTGATCTTCAACACTTCTGACTCTACCAGTCAGTTCTTCAACCTTCTTACCACTAAGGTAAGCAACTGTACTACAAACTTTGCACTCTTTCATGCAATTTTTGCAGTTGTTCTCAGATTTACCATTCTTACCTGACACATGTGTATCATTTGTACTGACCTTATCTTTGGACTCAGTTCCAGAACCAGAAACTACCTCTAGTTCTTTTGCAGCTAGAACTTTGTCAGTCATCTTCTTCAAGTTTTCAGCGGTGAGTTCTTGTGATGTATCAATAACTCCATCATCAATCTTCTTTGGCTCTGGTTCTTTTGCTGTCTCTTTTTCTTTTTCTTTCTCAACAACTTCTCCTCCTCCCCACCATTCTCTCTGTCTGGCTTCTTCTTCATCAGCAATTTGTTTGGTGAGAACTTCAAGATCAACAGTATATGGATCCACAGCTATGTTACCATTAGGATCAAGAAAACATTCTCTATCAGGATCCCATCTTTTTGCCTGTTTAGCTTCTTTGTATATACGATAGATTTTGCTTTTCATGAAATGAGCCGTTTCCATCCTGTTCACATACTTCACCTTTTCAGATCTTTTATCTTTAAACGGAATAATCTTTGCTGCTGTGAAAGCATAACCAACTGCGTCTTCCTCAGGCAAAACATCACTCCAATCGTAACCTTCATCGTCATGAAAAACCGCAAGTGCCCTGGATTTCTCTTTGGGTACCTCCTCTATCTGCTTCATCCTAGGAGGTTCTGATTTATTCTGATGATAAATTGCCTTTTTGAATCCTCTCGAAAAGGATTTGCAGTATCATCAGTGTAAGCATTTCTGCACTCACGCTTAAAGTGACCTTTCTGTTTACATTTGAAGCACGTCACTTTTGACTTGTCAAATCCTAACTTGGTAGAAGGTCCACCAATAGACTGTCTTCCAGTAATCTCCATGAAACGCTGCGCTCTTCTCACTGCACTGGCCATACACCACCTTATATCAATCAATTCCATCTCCTCAGGATCAATCTGATCGTAGTCTTCCTTTGTTAGGTTGGTATTGCCTATCTTTCCTGCAACGAGACTTTCGTACAATTCTAACACAGAAGCTAAAAATACCATCTGTTGTTTAGCAGACTCTTCACTGAAATTCTGACCATTCTTCAGATCAACAGCAATGTTACATTGGAACAAATTCTTTGTTGCAGATTGGCTTGTAGTTGTTGAAGACGATCCACTATGAAAACCACTATGAGAAGTTTCTTGATTCACAGTATTTGAACTTTCTGCAGAAAATGCTGTTCTTGGAGAACCAGTCTTTGGTAGATTTCCTATGTAATACAACTCCACATTCTGTTGATAAGATGTGTTATTGACTTTGCTGGATTTCTTGATCTCCAATTCATGGCTTTCCAATCTTTCTATAAGCAGATCAACCTTCAAATCAGCTGGCTTTATCGTATTCTTCAGCATTAATGCAAAATATTGCCAGTCTTGTTCATTCGGAAGTGCGTCAAACAATTTGTCTACCAGCTCTTCTTGAGTGTAAATAATGTCATGTCTAGCAAGCTCCATCTTCAGATGCCTAAATCTCTCAATCATCTTGGAAACTGACTCGTTCTTTAAACAACCAAATAAATCAAACTCTTTTCGAAACAGTTTCTTTTTGTTCTTAACTATTTCAGCACTACCAATACATTTTTTTTAATTTTTCCCAGAGATCTCTCGAATCTTTGTATTCGATCAGTGCGATAATATCATCTCGAATAGATTGGTGAAGCAAAGCAATACACTTTTGTTCAGAAACATATCTTTCAATTTGATTTTCTTCCAAGTTCTCATAATCATCTCTCCCCAAATCATAGCCATTTTTCAGACTTCTCCAACTCTGATAAGCAAACGCCTTAAGCCTCAAATCTTGTAGCCCACCTGTTGTAATCTTCAATCGCCATCAGCTTGGGTGGCTTGTTGTATGTTCCATATGCACTGTCTACGCTCATAGCATCCTGAAGAATTTTCTTCGCATTCGGTGCTGGTGTAGTTTCATTCGTGTTGTTTAATGTGCCATCTCCCGAACCACTGGTATATGCAAATATATCACTAAATGGATTGAAATAATCCATCTTTCAAGTACCTGAAACAATCAACAAACACTTAGAAAAATTTTTGAAATTTTGAAAACAACAACTTCAAGCGAAATCAGTTGAAGCGAAATAGCTTCAAGCGAAATCAGCTTTTCAAGCGGAAACAGATTTTTGAAGCGAAATCACTTATTTCGCTTGATCTTTCAAGCGAAATCTGAATTCAAGCGAAATCAGCAACCGTTTCAAGCGAAATCAAATGAAATATGTAATTCCGCTTGGAATTACACTGATATTTTCAAGCGAAATAGCTATGACGTCAGCAAAATCGAACAGGTTTTCGAGCGGAATTATGAATTTTTATCAGAAATTGTTTGAATTAAGGTCCAAAACTCTCAAGGATTTGTTAAAACTATTTTTCGCTTGATTTGTGTAAATTTTAAGCCATTTCAACCGTTGAAACTTGTTCAAATCAGAAAAGAATGAGTAGAAATGAGAGAATCCAGTAAAATCAAGCTGAATTGGTATGAAACTCCTCGTCCTGAGCTCTGATACCACTTGTTGGATCGTTCGGTGACCCTAAATAGTCAGTATGAGTAGTTCATCATCAAGTACAAAGGCGGAATCAATGTAAAAGATGTCAACACAGCTTGTTCCTTTCTAATCTTCTTCTTATTGATCAATCCTGAGCTTTTTACACGTTTAAATGACAAACGGACAGCACCTCGACTCAGAGCATATGATCAGATTCCGCTCCAAATGAACATAGCACACATCTATTTATAATGTTAAGATTCCGCTCCAAATGACATGTCTGTTTCAAGCGAAATCACATGTGTTGATTTCGCTTGAACTGCACATCGACACTTTCAAGCGGAATCACCCACTTTTACATATAAAACCCTAAATTCTAACCCTGTAGTGCACTCGTTTATCCTATCTAGACATAAGACTCGATTAAGACGAAGTTAACAGACACTAGGTGCACCAACACATCTGAAAACTGAGATACTACAGGAATATCTTTCAGTTCTTTTCCTTTAGTGTTAGTGATTATGGAAATCAAATACACTAATGATCCTTTTCTTATATAACTTGTTGTTTTCATCACAGAGATGAATTTCATGGATCTAGATGGTTTATCTCCTTTACTTGGATCGACTTTTGATCACATAAAATGCTGGCTTTATTGGCTATTAACCAATCCATTCCTAATACAACATCAAATCCTGCCAGATTCATTGGATAAAGGTTTGCAATAAACTTTTGATTTAAAAATTCTATTCTTGCTCCCTGCAAGATTTCAGAAATCTTAATGGTTTCTCCATTTGCTGTTTCTACTAAACATTCTTGTGAGAGTTTAGTTAATGGTTGGTTGAGAAGTTTGCAAAACGAAGTATTAATAAAACTTTGGTTTGCACCAGAGTCAAATAATACTTTAGCAAAAACATCATTAACTAAAAATGTACCGGCTATCACGTCCGGAATCATCTTAGCTTCTTCCGCAGTCAGAACAAATGCCCTAGCATTTTTAGTATTCTTGTTGTTCATTGCTGGAACTAGTTTCGGACAGTTTGGTTTGATATGACCTTGTTCTTCACAGTTGTAGCATATTTTATTGTTAGGTTTCTTCCTACAGTCTTCTTCCTTGTGTCCAGATATTTTGCAAAAATTGCAATATATAGAGCATCTCCCAGAATGCTTTCTTTTGCAATATTTGTAGTATGGAGCAGAAGTAGAACCTACATTTTTCCTATGGTTGGAATTTCCATAACGAAATTCTTGGGTAAGCCTTTGAGCTAGGTTCCTTCTTTGGTTCTCTTCTTGTGTACGCACTAACTCATCAGTCAAGGTGTTTGCTAGTTCTACAGCTTCTTCTATAGTTTGGGGTCTAGCTGCCTTGACTACATGCCTAATCTCACCGATTAATCCCCAGATGTAACGGGAGATTAATACTGGTTCTGGTGATGCAAGGGTTGGTACTATTCTAGCATATTCAAAGAATGTAGTAGTGTAACCCTTACTATCCACTCCAGTCATTCTAAGGTTTAAGAACTTATTTGCTATCTGTTCCTTTTCATTGGGAGGGCATAATTTCATTTCTACCATGTTCTTAAATTCCTCCCATTCCATATTGTAAACCCTGTCACTTCCTCTAGACTGGAGGATAGAGTTCCACCATTCTAAAGCTGAGTTCTTAAACAAATTGGAGGCAAACATTATCTTATCCTCTTCCGCGCACTTGCTTATTTTTAAGACTGCCTCAGTCTTTTCTATCCAGCGTAGAGCTGCAACGGCCCCTTCATTGCCCGAGAATTCCATTGGTTTACAAGACCAGAATTCTTTATAAGAACAACCATAAGACATGGTTCTTCTTCTTTTGGGAACGGGCACTTGAAGTATAGGTCCATTGTTTACGCTGTGTTCGGGTTCAGTAGGTCATTTACTGCTATGATTACTTTTATTATTATCCGCTTCCTAACCGTTTGGATAATATATGGCATCGTGTCTATATTTCCTTGTGCCACTATGTGTTGGATGGCACTGTTATCCACTTTGTTTCCATTATTATTGTTATTCTGATTATCGTTATTCCGGTTTTCCTGGTTCACTTCGTTGTCCATCTGAATTTTAAACATTTACCATGTATTAATATCACAAAATAATAATTTCTGCAAACAATCATACCATACGCATATTTAATCAAAATCGTCGAACATTGCGACTTACTCTATTTTATATTATGCATCCATATATATTACAATACAACTGAAATTGAAATTTCACTACTATTAGGCATCTGTAGCTATTGTCTAGACATATATATTTTTTTTCAAACATACACACATATTATATATTATTATTATTTTATCATTATTACGATCACTGGTATGGGTTCATCCAAAACTCCATATTACGCTCGTCATACTTCTAGACGAGTCGTTCTCCTATTTGCCTCATTCTCTCGCTACCTTCTAAAATCTCCTCACCAAAGGTTTGGAGTTCTTGCACATTCTCTGCACTCATTGGGGGTGCAGGAGCTGGTACTAGGCTTGGGAACTGGGGCATGGGTTCTTGGTAAGGATAAGGATTCTCTAGAATTTCCCTAATGTATTTATCATTATCATAGTAGGGATCTAGAGGGTCCAAGTCTGGGTAGGCTGCTAGGTTTGGCATAGGTTCGTCTTCTGGTATTGGGTAGCGTTGTTGGTAATCCCTATGGTCGTCAAACCAAGGGTCGTAGTCTGGGTCTAAGGGATTAGGTGCTGGTATTCTAGGTATCTCAGCTGGGTTGAAATCAGGCATTGGGATTTGGTTTTCTGGGTTGTTTTCAATTTCCATTGGCTGTGTGGGAAACAGTGGTAAGGGTTGGGGTGCTATGAGTTGCTCTAGATTAGGGTCTGCAACTGTGGTTGCTAGGATATGGAAATTTGCTAGACTCCTATTGAGCACATCCTGGGTGTGGGCATCTGTTTCTCTCTTAGCGGCTGCTAAAACTCGCTGCTGTTGTAACTTTTTCATCCTCTTCCTACGTTCATGCGCTCCTCTACTGAACCATCCTCTCTTTTTAGGAGGGAATGGCTCTTCAGACTGAGCCTTAAATACGAATACCCCATCTTCATTGTCAGCTGAATACCCTGAGAGGGTAGGATGTGAAGAGGTGCCTTCGCTCCTAGGTGAGCTGGACAACTGACGGTAGGCGTCAGAAGGTCCTTGGTCACTCATACTGTAAACTAACAAATAGTCAAATAACACACAACAATAATATACAGATATGTACGTAGTTCCATAAAAATTTCCTAACATATAATATTTTGGTGTCAGCAGAACACTTCTGTGGCTGAATCAGTGGCTTAGCTCTGATACCACCTTCTGTCGCAACCCCTGTCCCCTAACTACCCGGGAACGGGCGGCCGTGGCCATTTTCGGTGGTATCGGTGTTTATCATTTTGGCAGCGGAAATTACATCAGGACCGTAGTTAGGAAATATTTTATCAGAGTAAAACACCATATTTTTTATAAATAAACATATTGGGATAAAACCCAAGTTTTCACTACAAACGGATTTATAGGGGGAAACCCTATTTTATTGAAATAAAACATCTCTTTATTTAGGTAACTTTTATAGCCACTTTTCCAAGCCTTCAGTGCTGTCCAGCTGGCTTCTAGTTGGCTTTCACATTTTGTTACCTGGAACGCGTTTAAAAACATTTTATCAGTGGGAAATACTGGTGAGTGAATCCCAGTTTAATCAAGAAGAGTTTTATTAATTTTACAGTATTGAGAGCGATTACAATGTTTACATCTACACAATTACTCATTCAATACTTGCCACTCGACCGGATATGTGGCTATGGTCATATCACACATTAGCTAAAACGTTGTCCAATTGTGAAGGTTATCAAGTAATGTATACAAAACCCCATAGTACCGGCAGCAATTGAAAAATTACAAAGACTCAATCACTGCTAATTATAATTTAAAACAAGAGTAAAGTCCTTTTTGAGTCCCTGTGGTTTGTGTATTTTAACCATTTGAATCCAAAAACCAAACTTGTCTTGATTTGAGTCCCTGTGCTCTCTAATTTTAACCATTTGAGTCCTTGTGCTCTCTAATTTTAACCATTTGAATCCAAAAACCAAATGTTTCTAATTTGAATGTTGTTTACGTTTTGGATTCAAATGGTTAAAATTAGAAACCACAGGGACTCAAATTAAGACAAGTTTGGTTTTTTGATTCAAATGGTTAAAATGCACAAACCACAGGGACTCAAAAAGAACTTTACTCTTAAAACAATAAAGGTTTTGTAAAAACAGTTTACGAAAAGGTTTACAAAAAGGAGATTACTCACATTGTTGTTTTAGGGTTTTCCTTAAGGATTTCCTGGTGATTATCTATTAATTACACAAATGCACATGCGTTAGTATAATAACCCAATATTTACATTAGTAATACCCTCCCCGAGATGGCATTCCAACGACTACGTCGGGCAGAACCACGGCAACCGTTACGGAACCCTAGATCAATCGGGTAGCGTATCTAATACGTAACCGGGGTTATGGTACTTACAACGAGGCAGAACTTCGTTATTTAGGGGGTTATTATGCCCGAAAATTACTTTGACTAGGCAGAAATTCGAGAGAGAAAGTTGTGTGGTGCGAGTTGGGACTGAAGGCCGATGGCCTCTATTTATAGGGTTGATTTCGGACTTCCTCACGGCCCGCGTAAACCGAAGGATAGTCCTTCGCGGCCCGCGACGTAGGGTGGTAGGACCTAGCTATGACCAGTCAGCACTCATAGACTCGACACATAGCCCGACACGTGGCAACACCGGGTGCAGCCTGATCACTTATCTGTCGCGCCCCGCGTAGCCTGAAGGCAAGGCCTTCGCGGCCCGCGAGCGACCCAAAATTTTGTTTTTTATTTTATTTTTAATTATATATGGTATTTTGGGCTCGGTTTTCGCATACGGGGTATGTTTTAAGACATATAAGGACATTTTAAATAATTTATAGGTGTCGGAAAAATTTTGGAGGGTTGTTATACGTCCCCCCTCCCGTTGCCACCACTTGGGAACAAGCCTTGGCAGTCCTACCTCTGGCTCGGAGTGCTGCCATGAGCGCTCCCATGGGAACAAATCACACAGATGCCGTTGAAAGCCTTCAAGGCTTTAACATGATGCCGCAGATGATGGCCCAGATGATGGCACACTTTCCTTGGTCCCAATTCATCAACCAAGTGTTAAGTACCCACCAGGGAACAACAAGTCATAACTCAAGAGTAAAGGAAGACCTTGCTAAACCCTATAAACCTAGCAACCTTTCCTACTTCTCCTAATAAATCGCTGATTATGACTTCCAAACAAAAATCAAGATGCCATCTCATATCAAGACGTATGACGGAGCCGAAGATCCGGAGGATCACCTCCAGATCTTTACTGGTGCTGCTAGGATCGAGAAATGGTCTAACGCTGAATGCTGCCTCATGTTCATGCAAACCCTTATTGGGTTAGCCAGAATATGGTTCAACGACCTGCCTGCCAGAAGCGTTCGAAGCTTCGATGATCTAAGCAAAGGGTTCCTGACCAATTTCTCACAGCAAAGGGATGACGAAAGCCTTCGAGAGTTCATAGAAAGATATAAAAAGGAAGGTCTAACATATGTGGGGGCAGATGAAAAAATGAGAGTGGCGGGTTTTATGAATGCCATTACATCCAAATATCTCACAAGAGATTTCAACAAATCCCTACCAAAGACCTTGGAAGAAGCTCTCGAGAGGGCTGAAGCCCACATTGGAGGAGAGGAGACGGTTGACATAAAGGAGCAAAGAAAAAGGGGATCTAGCTGGCGAGGTAACAGTCCCGCTAGAAAGAAAGGGAATTTTC